>CM068984.1:21856368-22317977 GCA_035357415.1 Ophraella communa
GTAATAAAAGATAACAACAGTTTTACTATAACAATATAATAATATTTAATGAAATTTATTGTACTAACCCTTACTGCGTGAAAGTCCATCTTATTAAGAACGTTAAACAACTAAAAGGTTGAATTAAACTTTCACTATTTATTCGCAAAATATGAAATGCAATGACGGCCGTTTCGCTATAGAATTAGCATCGACATAATAATATGTTTGCCGATATTAAAGATGCAAAAAGAAATTTCTTAGTAAAGCGACCAATGAGAACTAATCTTAACTGTCAATGTTTACCAATGTAAATGGTGGCTAGAAACACACAACTAGATATATACCTAAAATCACTGCTAATGACATTTTTTCTCCCAAAATTAATTAAAAATCTTTATTTTGCAAAATTATGTAATCGGGAAGTGCTCAAATGTAAAAATATAGTAATTCTATATCACACAAGTGAACAAAACCTAAAATTTTTGCAGTGGTAGTGCTAGCGGACTCCCTCATTAGGTTAGATTATAACGAAGTTATTAGCGATCACCTACATTTGAAAATTTGTAATAAAAATTTCGGGAGAAAAAATATTACTTATTAGCGTGGCTACATAGGTTAAAAACCTAAAGCCAAAAAAAAACTTGCTTGCGGAAATAATTTAAGTTCTTGTGATAATATAAGTGAAAATCGGGAAATCTATCAGTAAATATTGGTGCGTTTGTAGTGAACACTTTACTTTGGAAGATTTCACTCCTAGTAAAATAATTTTTGTTACGTCAACGGCCAACATTCAACATTAGATAAATGACATTTGCTATCTTTTCTCTGAGATTTGAAGCGCCCCCTGGTGCCAATAATGATCGCGAATATGCTCGGAAAAAAACCCTCTAGTAGAGTGACGTTCGGAATTAGTCGGAAAAACGAATAAAATTTAAATATAATCCAAATACACATTTTTATTTCAAGATATTTGTTTTGATGGTTAAAAGACATATTGACTGAAGCGATTACATTACAATTTTAAAATATTCCACACCTGACTACCCGTTTCTAAAAAATATTGATAAAGATTAATTACTATATTTTTATTGAACTTAATTACCTTTACTTTGTGGATATTTAGCATATTGAGAACACTCAACAAATCAGGTTGCAACAAAACTTTTTTTTTAAAAACTTTTTCATCAATGACAGCCTTTAAAAAATACCTTGAAAATATTACAATTTTGTTTATTTAAAATTGTTTAAGGACTTCGAATCTTAGCGGGAAAGTCAAGATCAACGGAAAAGAACGGAATTTGCGAAGATTTAGAAAAATGTCCTGTTATATAATGCAAGACGATTGCCTGTCTCCCCACCTTACCGTAAAAGAAGCCATGTTGGTATCAGCGAATCTCAAATTAGGAAAAAGCGTTACTCTGTCAGAAAAAAAAGTCGTCATCAATGAAATACTTGAAAATTTAGGTCTTCAAAATTGCCTCGGCATCACCTCTTCAAATCTGTCTGGTGGGCAAAGAAAAAGACTGTCAATAGGTATGCTTAGAAACACACTTTTTTATTTAAACATATTATTAACTCATCAGTTTTTTTTCATGTTTAAGGTCTGGAATTGGTCAACAACCCACCAGTTATGTTTTTCGATGAACCGACCAGTGGTTTGGACAGCTCATCTTGTTTTCAATGTCTTTGTTTGTTGAAATCACTCGCCGGAGGAGGCAGAACCATCATCTGCACAATTCACCAACCTTCTGCAAGGTTATTCGAGATGTTTGATCATCTGTACATGTTGGCCGAAGGACAATGCATTTATCGAGGACCCGTTGTGGGATTGGTATCATTTTTATCCAGTATGGGTCTGAATTGTCCCAGTTACCACAACCCAGCTGATTATGGTAAGTAAATCACATGATTGATACATTTGTCCCAAACTCCAAATGCTTCTCGTTTTGACTCCTGAGATGATTTGATAATCTTCTCTTTCGAATTGTATCAATAATATATTACATAACAAGTGTGTAAAGTGCAAGAAATACACTTTGCCACGAGTTATTTACACTATTTTTCCTACGATCACAAATAGTTTAAAAAGATCTAGATGATGTTCCTATAGTAGTGTGATATAATAAATATATCATGCAGTATATATAAATATCAGCTATTTTCAAAATTTCTAGCGAGGTTGGATTTCTTATACTTTTAAATATTTGATAAAATAAAATATTTTACTTCAAAAATGCCAAAAATACCTACTTATTTTTCTCCGAACCAAAAATTTGTCATATATGCATTTTCGTAACTTTTTTTAGATTTTTCAGGATCTAACTGTAATGTTACTTGAGCGGTTTCGATAATTTTTGCTGATATACATTTACTATCACTAATTATTCATTTCCATTTTAACTTAAAAATAATCAGATTCATATTTTACTTTTTATATGTTTAACTTTTAAACACAAATTATTTTCTGTAAAACTAACAAAACAGAACATTATTTCTTTATTTTCTATTATTTATATGAATGAAAATTTTGACACGAAATGCACTTTATATTGCGGTTTCGTACATTTGTTAATCCAATTTATTGTAAAATATGCAACTTTTAAACTTTAAATAAGTTTAATTCATTTTAAAAATACAAATTGTTACAAGTTGTTACGCAACTTAATTTTCATTCTCATTCTTGTATAATATTATGCCTATGTAAGTAGGTGCTAACTTAGTTATAACTTTTAACAATGAATAACTAAGTTGGAGAATTCTTTGGTTGTAATAACACCCCAACGTATCACTAGGCTGGTATAAGATACTTTGGAAATATCAAAATTAGTATGCTATGTGTGCTTTTCGTAGGAAAATTTTTCTTCAGTTTTATAATGAATTATCTTTCAGTTATGGAAGTGGCGTGTGGAGAACATGGTGATTACGTTCAAAAATTAGTTATAGCAGTAAACGCTGGTCGATGTAGCAAATTAATAACGCCAGATCATAGAAGTAGTAAAATAGTGTCAAACGATATTGTCAAAGATATTGGAAATTGTAATAAGACCACAGGAGATATGATAACAGTGCCAAATGGGTCTATGAAGTCCACAACTCCAATAAACGTGAATTGCACGACTTCGCTGTTAGACTCGTCAGAGAATCTATCTCCGTCAGAAAAAAATGGTAAGTTTCACCTCCGCTACTTGCGCTGGTTTCAGAAAAAAACTAATTGAATAGTTTTCTGAATTAAACACAACTATTTCTTTGGTAACAAGACAGGCATTAATTTTTGATTGTTTTTGTAGGTTTTTCAACTACGGGTCTTCAACAGTTCAGAATTTTGTTCAAAAGAAGTATGTACATGATTTTAATGGACAAAACTCTGACTAGAATGAGAATAGTGTCTCATTTTGTAATAGGGTGTCTTATAGGCCTAATTTATTATGACATAGGACAAGACGCTGCCAAAGTTACAAGTAACGCAGGGTGCTTATTTTTCTGTGTAATGTTTATGATGTACACCGCCATGATGCCAACAATTTTAACTTGTAAGTACTAGTACAATTTTAAAGACTATTTTTTTATTTTTCTTCTTGTAGTTCCACTAGAAATGTCTGTAACAATAAGGGAACATCTCAATTACTGGTATTCCTTAAAAGCTTATTACATGGCAAAAACATTGGCTGACATACCATTTCAGGTAAGTAAAATTATTAATTAAAAAAATGTAATGTGTAACATAACAACACTATCCAAACATGTTTCCATTAAACTATCCTAATTTAAAAACCACGAAATCAACAAAATAGTAAAAAGTAGGCCTAACAAAGGCACTGATCTAATTAAGTCACCCTTTTATTTACTCTTCAGAGGACTACACAAAAGACTTTATTAGGAAATACTGAGCTATATAATAATACAGTCAACAGGTTACTGAAAATGATCAGACCTCAAACTAGGGGTTGGAATTTTAACTGATCAAAAATACAAGGGATAAATGGAAGTAACACCTTCCACTTAAAGAAACTGTCCATATAGCAGTATTAAATTTATGAGTTCAGTGCAGTAGTTCAGTGTACTCGCTGCCCTAGGTCTGAAGCAGGGTCAGGAAGTGCAGTGCAAGAACCGGGTATTTAAAAATGGCCGAAAACATAAACAAGAATAAATAATTACCACAAATTTTAAATATTTAATTAAACGTGGATTCATAAAAGTAAGATTAAAACTAAGATTAATTTAAAATTAATGTATCTTCCAGGATGTGGACTGTATTTTATTTTAATGATATGAACTCATTTTCAATATAATTTATTACAAACTGAATGACGGTGACATAAATATTGCAGCCGTAACAAACAACTAATAAAAGCGAAAACAATAATAGGCATGATGACTGATTTTTAAAAACTGATCCACGATGTTTTTACGTATATACTTTATCCAAAATAAATGTTATTTTTGCAAAAAAAGAGTTCTTAAATGAGAAATTTACTTTTTAAAAATGTATTTTAAATTTGAAGCCAAAACGCTAGAATAGTAATGGCGTCCATCTATGACATCATCGATTCGTAAATACCATTTATCTACTCCTATTAAATTATCCATTAATTATTCAACTGCTTTTGAGGAATTAATAGTATCCATAAACAAAAAGCGTGAGTTATAATAACTCTCTAGTGAGTTATTACACCATACTGTCACAGTAACTATATACTGCCACGGAATCAATGGCGGTTCGATCCCCTGTGCCTACCAAACCTTTTTTTTTGTTTTATTCATTGTGTTTATTTTTTACATAAATGTCTACTCAATCCATAGAAATAATTAAATTTTAATTCTAAATCACAATTAAAGAACCGAATACCAAACCAAAGGTGGCCGATTCGATGAAACGGAATAGTCCATTATTGTAATTGAGGGGAGTAATGTCAGTTGATATTTTTAAAAAGGTATTTTGACGTTTTCAAATCTGTTAAAAATTATAAAGGTGTTAAGAAAGATGAATTCAGAGAGTGAAGATGAATTATTATGTACACCTCCAGAATTGAGGCAAGTAGCTAATGCTACAGTATAAAATTTATTACCCGAAAAGTCACAAAACAAAGCGGTCAACAAAAATTTTTAAAATTGATGTATCAGTAAGAATGTAAACTCTTTTACAGAAAATGTTCTTTAGGTATATTTTAAAGAACTGAGCAGTAAGTATAAAGCATCTCTGTGGACTTTCTACTCTATGCTGAGAAGCACACTCAATTTAAATAATGAAATAAATATAAAAATATAGAAAATTATTGGAAATTACTTGCGTTTGTTAAACGTCAATTAGAGAAGCATGTAGCTAAAAAGGCAAAAACATTTACACCAGAACTTAATAATTTCATGAAAAATATCTGGCGACAAAGGTACCTATCTAATAGATTTCACAATAATTCAAACGTTTTAATCATCTATTTATTGTTAAAGTCGTAGATAAAGTATAGTATTCAACTTGCGGTAATGGTCATAACTCGCTTGATGAATTACAGCACTCGCCTGCGGCTCGTGCTGCAAACTTCATCTGCGTGAGTTATGACCTACATTACCGCTCGTTAAATAATATACTATTATACATACTACACTGCGATCCGTGTCATCTGTGGATTCTGTGGTAAAAACGTCAAACTTCAAACATTTTGCAGGTTAAAAGGGGGTCGTTAAAAAAGTTTATTTTGTTTTTACTTATTTTGTGCGATTATAATAGTTATCATAGTCATGAATCCTAATGTGTATCGATGGTGTGCGGTTCCACAATGTAAGAATATATCAATAAAAACTCCGAACAAGATATTTGTTTACGTTCCAATGTCAATGTCAACATAATATTTACGAAAGTACGACGTCACGGTCTTCTGATTGGTGTTTCAGCTAATATGGCGGATTGTTAAACTTACTGCTTATATTTTTACTAAAATAAATGTAATCCCACATGTAATATAAAAATGAGTAAATTCTTTAGAATCTCCGTATCTTATATAATTATAACAAATCAATATTTTAGTGATTCTTACTTACTGTCATCATGCCTATTGTTTTATGTTATATACTTATACCTTGTCCAGTATAAATATGGTTGCACATCATCAAAGTAAAAAAATCACTCTGTACGTTTGACTTTCTTCGTTCGTTTGCTACTGTCAGTCCAATATTTTAATTCACTGTAAACTTGGTAAATATTAAAATTCGTATGCGTATGCCGCAAGTTATTACAAAAGAAGTTTTGTAATTGATTTTATATAAAATACAACTCGTGAGCTTATAAAATATTAACTTTAAACGAACATAACTCATGCTAAAATTATTTATATGTAGGCAAAATTGTGCTTTGTTGCCGCGTTCAAAAATGGTGTAGTATTGTTGTCAAATAAAAAGAAGAATATTAGAGAAACTTCGTTTGACATTTTCTAGATTCTAATACTATTTTAAATATTTGGCAACATGGTCCCGTTCTGACAGCTATGACGTGCAACCAGATTTATACTGGACAAGGTATACACTCTTTAGGTGCGTTATACTGCCATAACTTGCATGTTTTTAAATTGCAAGATCTTTATGCAAGAAACTGAGAAATGGCATATTTATTAGTTTTAGTTTAATTCTTAGTTTGTCACATAAACATCTAGATTATATTATAGGGTTTTATATTCTTAGTTTTACTTTTAAATTAATCTTTGGTTTAATTTTTGCTTGCATGAATCCACCTTAACTTATTAAATGCTAAAGTAACTTAAATCAAAAAAAGAGAATAATAATCTATTTAAGTAGAGTTGGGTGTATTTATTGTTTGTTAATATAAAATAACCTATTAAATATTCAACTAACGTATTTATTGCATAAAATTGTATTTATAATCAAAACAATGTGAATTATTTACATTATACAGGATATAAAAGAATTTTTATAAATTAATAAATCAGCTGAAAGCAAAGTTTGCACTAGTTCCGTACAGTACAGTGCAGTATGAACTCAGTACAGCAATAAAGAACAAAGCAATAGAGTAAAGTGCAAATGGAGTCTCATGTCACCATCCTCCCCAACGCAGATATATAGTAGAATTAACAAAAATCTGACACAAACAATACCAAACACTTGTTTTTTTTAAAGGAAAATGACACAAAGAAAGTATTCTAATTGTATTTTATGGTTATTCATTAGGTATGTATTTTTCAGATTGTAATGACGCTGTGCTTTATAATTGGAGTCTACTTCATTACATCGCAGCCGTTGGACGTTACTAGATTTGGAATGATTCTGCTTGTTACAGTTCTAGTAGCGCTAGTGTCTCAAAGTTTTGGTCTACTCATAGGTGCAGCATTTAATATAGAGGTAATTAGAAAATTTAAAGCAAATATAGATACATTTAAATGAGTCTTCATCTCTTCCATGGTTTAAGCTTATATATCTTCTTTAATATTTGTTAAAATAGAATAAAAACTTCATTTAATGAAACTACCAACTTAGGTGCAGTAATTCATAAAATATTGTGTACAGTGTAAAACCACTTATGGGATAAAATTAATTTTGCTCTTAGTTTACAGAATTTTAAAAAGCGTTGAGACACGTAAGTTCAGCACAGCCTGTGCCATTTTTTTCAATGGAACACCCTGTTTCATATTATATATATATATATATATTAAACCAGAATTTTTTGGGGTAAACGGCAATGTTTTTTAAGAAAACTCTTTTACTTGTTTTCCAAGCGTTCGAAATACATTTATTTCATTTTCAAGGAATAAGTGCGAGTTAAAACAAAATTGGTGTTAACAACTTGGTAAATATAACATAAAAAAACTGTTTTAACTTTAATTTGGAATTTAAAAAAATTATTTATTTATTATTTATAAATTCTTCCATTCTCTCATTTTCTTTAAAACAGGATCATTATCTTGTTCTTCTTTAATTCTAGTAGGTGCCCAGTCGTCGTTAACTACAGTTGTTCGTAGTATTGCAGTTTCTTTTAATTCTGTCTTACTGCAGTGAGAACACTCTTCTGGGCACGGTCTTCTGGAAAGGGAGTCTGCATTTCTGTGACTTATCCCAGCTCGATGTTCGATCCTAAAGTCGTACTCTTGGAGTCGTTCGATCCACCTGGCAATTTGACCTTCAGGGTTCTTAAACTGCATTAGCCATTTTAAGGCTGCATGGTCCGTCCGGATTAAGAATTTTCTTCCATAAAGATATTGGTAGAAGTGTTCCACCGATTTCACAACTGCCAGAAGTTCTCTTCTCGTAACGCAGTAATTCCGCTCAGGTTTGGAGAGCACTTTACTAAAATAACCCAGGACTCTCTCTTGTCCATCTTGAATCTGTGAAAGGACTCCTCCAATTCCGACATTACTGGCATCTGTATCCAAAATAAATTCTCCTTCCGGTTGTGGGTAGCCTAATATCGGTGCTGCGGTTAAATGCTTCTTCAGAGTTTCAAAAGCCGTTTGACAGTTTTCATCCCAGCAGAACTCTCTTGTTTTCTCTGTAAGGCGTGTTAATGGCTTAGCAATGTCTGAAAACTTTCTGATAAATCTGCGATAGTATGTACATAGACCAAGAAAACTTCTTATTTGATGTTTATCAGTTGGTTGTGGCCATTGTTTGATAGAAGAAACCTTGTCCTTATCTACAGACACGCCTTCCTTGCTGACAATATGACCCAGATAATTAACTTTGTCTTGGAATAACTGGCATTTCTTTGGATTCAGCATCAGTTGGGCAGCTTGAAGTCTTTTAAAAACATCTTCTAAGTTTTTCAGATGTTCTTCGAATGTCTCCCCCAAGACTATGATGTCGTCTAAGTAGACCAGGCACGTTTTCCAAGACAACCCTCTCAATACGTTCTCCATCAGTCTTTCAAATGTCGCAGGAGCATTACATAGTCCGAATGGCATGACATTGAACTGAAATAATCCAGAACCGGTGGTAAAGGCTGTCTTTTCTTTGTCTCTTGGGTCCATTTCTACCTGCCAATAACTAGACTTCAAATCTAAGGTAGAAAATAATTTACTTCCAGCTAGAGTGTCCAGGGTATCGTCGATTCGAGGCAGAGGATAACTGTCCTTCTTGGTAACATTGTTCAACTGGCGGTAGTCTACACAGAACCTCGTAGTTCCATCCTTTTTCTTGACTAAGACTACCGGAGAGACCCATGGACTGGTAGAAGGTTCTATCACTCCATCTTCTTCCATTTCTCGAACAATCCTTTCAGCTTCTTGCCTCTTTGCCTGTGGTAATCTTCTGGCTGATTGACGAATTGGCTTGGCATCACCCGTGTCGATTTTATGTTTTACAGCAGAGGTACGTCCTCCCTTTGGTACAAAAATGTTGCGATACCGATGAAGAAAATCTTTCTGTCTGTCGAATTATAGATGTTACTGGTACGGAGGTTCCAACTTTGGTCTCTTTCTTTATCGTAATTGGGTGATCATTGACATTTATAACTCGTATTGGAATTTCTTTAGCAGAAGTGACCAATCCTTTTCCTATCAAAATTCCTCGACCGACCTCCTCATCATGGTTCCATGGTTCCATCATCACAGGTATTCCTTCGTCAATAGTTTCTTGCAGTCTGGCCGTTATGATCGTTTCGCTTCTACCAGGTACCACAGTATCCTCCTGGACAACGGCTGGCACGGTTTTGTCCTCATATGGATGAAGGAATATTTCTTCAGAACCAACTTTGATAACTCTGTTCTGGAAACCAGTTGGAAACCATGTAAGTTCATCACATCCATTCCTAATATAACATCTTCCTCAATATCAGCGACAATAACAGTATGCGTGAACTTTTCTGAGCCAATTCCTATTTGAACCTGGACTTCTCCAAGGATGTTAGCTCTATCACCTGTGGCAGTTCGCAGTCGTAGCCTTGTTGGTAAAAGCTTCTTACGGCTATTTATAGTTGTTGGCCGTATAATCGTTCTGGTCGCTCCAGTATCCACCAATAGTGTATATTTTTTACCGTTGACTTCACCATCTACATATACAGTGTCGTCGCGGCATTTCAAAGAGGCTATTAATATGAGAGGGTCTTTGGAAACGTTCTGGGTCGAAGCTGCCCCCTCTAGGCCGACCCGTTTTAGTTTTCCTGTGGAGTAGTTTCTTGATTCGTAGTGACCCCAGGGCGTTTACATGAATTGCGAACATGTCCTATTTCACCACAATTCCAGCACCTGATGGTCTTCTTCTTTTTCTTATCAGTAAAGTTCTTCATCATGTTTACTAATTGGTCTAACTTATTTTCATCTTCCTCTTCCGTTACGGATCTTACTTTACTGTATCCTCCACAAGCTTTCGAAGCCGCTTCATACTCAAGCGCGGCTGACAAGATGTCAACTAATGTTTTGTGGTGGGCTAATCGGAGTGTCTTTGCCATTTCGTGGTCACGAAGTCCATCAAGAAATGCTTCAACAGCTAAACATTCCATCATTTGTTCTGGAGCTGAAGGGTAAGCAAATCTTACCAATCTGGCAATATCTACTTCGTACTCTTGAAGTGTCTCCTCTCGCTTCTGTTTTCGAGTCTTTAACTGCGATCGGTGCAAGTTCTCCAAGTGTTCGTGACCATATCGCATGTTCAAGCTTTTCTTCAGTTGCTCAAAATCATCTGTGTCCTTCACTGGTATGGTCTGAAGAACATCCAAAGCGTCTCCTCTCAGAGCGATGGTGAGGTTTATTGCCTTCTCTTTTTGGGACCATCCGTTCGCTCTTGCAGCTGTTTCGAACTGTTTGAGATAATTTTCCCAAGACATATTTCCGTCAAAGGTTGGGGCCTTAACACGAACAGAACTTTCGTTGCCTTCCAATTTCGGTTTCCGCTCCACTTTGTAGCTTCTCATTTCGTCCTTGTTTTCCTTTCCTAAATCTTCCATATCTTCTTTACCTCCTTTTTCCATCTCTTCCATTTGCTTTTCCATTTCTCTTATTTTCTTTTCAATTTTTTTTTCAAATGAAGACATTTTATTTTCCATAAAAGAAATATCCAAAGAAACTTTGTTTTCCAAACAAGAAATGTCAGCAGAAACTTTATTTTCCAAAGACGAAATATCATTTTTTAAAGAAGACATATCAGTAGAAACTTTGTTTTCCAAAGAAGAAATATCATTTTTCAAAGAAGACATATCGCAAGAAATATCATTTTTTAAACAAGACATTTCGGAAGAAATATCACTCTTAAAAGAAGACATGTCGGAAGAAACTTTATTTTCCAAAGAAGAAATATCAGAAGAAACTTTATTTTCCAAAGAAGAAATATCACTCTTCAAAGAAGACATATCGGAAGAAATATCACTCTTCAAGGAAGACATATCGGAAGAGATATCACTCTTCAAGGAAGACATATCGGAAGAAACTTTATTTAATGAAGAAATAATTGTAGCAGAAGAGTCGTCTACAAAAATATGATTTTCTGGATCTAAACCATCATTTTCCAATGCTTGCTTAAGTCGCTCCAACAACTCAGTCTTCCTTCCTGTTGTTTCCAATTCACGATCCTCCAGCTCTTGACGAAATTCTGTCACTTTCAAGTCACAAAGTTTTTTCGACATATTTATTTTTTTTTTACCTTATTTATTTACAATATCCCACTTCTGACACCAATGTAACGTTTATTTATTTTTACTAGTCTTTTAATTTATGTTTATACTATTTAAATCACTAACACTGTTTAATTTATATAACACAATTTATTTACAATACTTTAATTTATGTAAGACAATATTTCTAATCGCATTTATCTAACAACATACTACTAACTAACTCAAAATATTCGAATCGGTCCTTTATATAGGTAAATATTGTTCCAGTGTATTCCAGTCTATTCTAGTAATCGTATCGCTTCGCTCATCGGACGCCGTATATTCTCGAAGATTCTCGCGTCATCTGACTGCTTCGCGTCTGGGTCATAGCGCCAGGGGCGTACTCGCACAACACTATTTATTATGAGCAGCTCTCTTGCTACTTTTTCGGGTGGTTCTTTTACAAATTATTTCTATGTATTTGTCTGGGTGTTTTCATACAGTGAATTTTGTGTTTAAACAGACACTTTACAAATAAATAGATCTAACACCATTAAATATTTTTGTGGAGTTATCTTAAGAGTAAAGTTCATGCACCTAATATTGCAGATCTTCAATAAAGGGTAGCAACGGCAATAAATGAAATTTATTTTACTAACCCTTACTCTGTAAAAGTTTTGTTCAAACGTTTCGTTGCTCATTGTTCATAGAAATAAAAAAAAAACATTTCACAAAAGACTCTAAATAAAGTTGGGGAGGAGACTTATAATAGACTAATTTTTTGCCAACTGCATCATTAATGGAGAACATTTTTAACATTTATTCTGATGTTATACAATAAAAAAATAAAATTTGTTGTACTAACCCTTACTTTGTGAAAGTCCATCTTACTATGAATAATAAACAACTAAACGTTTGAACTTTACTAGAATTAGCGAAACAGCTGTCATTTAATTTAAAAATCTATTTTTTAATTAAAAGGTGGAAGTTTAGTTCAATTCCTTAATAAAATATAACATTTTAGCCTGTATAGGTGAAATTAGGCCCTACGTATTATTGTTCCATTGAACAAAAAAGTGATGTGTTGGATTCTTGTTAATAATCTTGTATATTTGTGTTTTATTTCAAATAGTGTAGAATTGAAAAAATAATAATCGACTTATCTTTTTATAACTCCGTAAACTAAGAGCAGAATTAATTTTATTCCATAACTGATTTCCACACTGTATATACATAACTGTCACAATAGATCTTATAGATCGCAGTGTACTTATCAACTCCATACATAATTGTCTGTAAAGGGTATACTTATAATGTATTTTTTTTAATTATTTACTCAAAAGATAGTAAAATTTAAATTTTAGAGACAGCAGCTGAAACTTTTAATTCATTTAATTAAGAATTAATGAAGGATAACATTTTGTATATTCAATTAATATTTCTTTGATTTTCTTAATCAAAAATAATCTTGATAATCAATTTTGTTTTGTTACAGGGAGGAGTATTTCTCGGGCCAATTTCGACAATCCCAATGGTACTATTTTCGGGTTTCTTCTCAAATCTAAGCGACATTCCTTTATACTTGAGATGGCTGCCCTATTTAAGTTATCTTAAATATGGATTCGAAGCGTGTATGATAGCAATCTACGGAATGGACAGACCGAAATTGGCGTGTGACATTGATTATTGTCACTTTAAATATCCCAAAAAATTTTTGGAACAAATGTCAATGAGTGATGATATGAGAAGTTATTTGATTGACGTTGGGGTATTAGGTGGATTATTTATATTCCTTAGGATAGTGGCATATTTCATGCTCCGTATTAAATTGATGCAGAATCGGTAAAACCTTTCTAGGTTTATGACATTAAGTATTATTTTAGATCATGAGATTTGCCTAAAAAACTAAAAAGGTAAAATAGATACTCGATTTTGCGATATTTAAAGAAGGCTTAAAATTAAAACAAGAGCTAAGTCTCTAAATATTATCACAAATATTTTTAAGCATCAATCTTTTTATTTAATAATGTATTTTTTATGGATACCTACTGTTTAGTTTTTTCAATAACATGTCAAAAATACTCTAGAAGAGATTTGAAAAATATATAAAATATAAAAATAAAACTTTATAATAAACATAGAAACAAAAAACAAGCATAAAACCTAAAGGTCTATTTAAAATAACCAAAAAAATATACACAAATTCAATTATACAAAACCTCTCAAAGTGTAATAAAATATCTATTTTAATTTTTAGCTTTTTGGGAATGATCTGTTGTGAAAAATACTGCGATTCAGTATTCCGTACCAATAAATTTGCACTACAGTCTAAAATTTTTAAATGCATTTTTAAACGTGAATTTTTATAATCGCTTTCTCCGACCTGTTAAACACACCATTCGAGTTAAGGTTTTTTTGTTTTAAATTTGTCGTGATAAAAATATTGTAATTTTCAATTATACCTAATAATAAGAAAAACAGTAAGTAGGTATTTGAAGATACAATTAAACTTTGTAGTAATTGGAATTATGAAATATTTCTTGTAGTCTAGGATATTTTCAATTTTTCAGCACTTTTCTCAAATCTTAAAAATTTTTATTTTATTGTAATTAGCCAACACGAAAGTGACACATTATATCAAACAAAAAGCAAACACACTGTAGGCAGACGAATGTAACTGAAATTTTAAAATATGAAAGTCTCATAATTCTATTAAACGTACAAAGATTAGGAATTTGAAAATTTTGTTGAGATATTTCATACTGCTACTTATCTTAAAACGACTACACTTAAAGTTCAATTTATTTACTGTGTTTATCTTTGCATTTTTGATAAACTTAACCATGTTTTAAATAGAAGGAAATTTTAAAAGTAATTCAAATATTATTTTATAATAATATGGAATATCTCAAAATTTTTAAATGTATAGTTCTTTTAATTTTATGCAAACCAAAAAAAGATTATAGTGCTTCTTTTTATACAAACTTATATGTATGTATTGGTTGAACCATTTTTTTATTATATGCTGTAGTTTAAGTAGCATAAGTATTGCAAGTGGAGTTGGTGATCTTATATTTTATCATTTAGAATTATGGTATTATTTTGTTGAGATGGTAAAGATAATTGTAATATTTTGGTAATTTTATAATTAATTTACATCGTTTCCACTTCAAGGATTAGGCTTGCAGCCTGTTACATTTTTATTCTAGCCATCTTCTTCTGGGTCTAGCAATGTGTTCTCTTCCGCATGGCCTGTAGTTTACTACTTGTTTGAGCAATCTGTTTTTATTCATTATTTCAATATGCTGTCCCCATTTAAAAGATTTTTGGCGTAGTTTGTCGTTCATTGAAAATATGAAATAAATCTTACAAACACTACATGATGTATGGCATATTACATAAAACACTATAAAACAGGACAAGTAAAGAAACAAAAATGAAATTCTATAAAATAATGGCAGCATCAGTATTAAACGGAAGCGAACCTTTACACTGCAAAAACTAGATAGCCAAAAAATATACAGTCTACCGAAATAAAATTATTGAAGAGGGGCAAAAGTTTAAATACTGAGAAACCATATAAGAAATGAAAATATAACTTTATATCATATCGTTTACAAATACAAAATTAGAAAAGTTTGGTGAAATGTCAAATTATAATTCAGAGAAGAGCTTTAATGAAGAATTTTATCCTCTACAGTGATATTTTCGGAAATTGTAAAATGTGGTGGTGTTTGACTGTCTATGATTACAACTCACAAAATATGTGTCTATCTAGTATTTTCCAAGTAACATTGGAGCATGTTCCGCAAACATAACTCACCTTAGGTTTTCAATTTGATATTTCATTCAGATCTAAAGTTGTCCACTTTGTAATTCAAATATTTGATATATTATTTATGCAGGGCTACAAAGGCCTTTTACGCGAGTATTCAAATGATGCATGATTTGTATGTTAGCCAGTGCTGAAGCCATTAGAGATGACGTTTTTATTTCATTAATGATGTCTCAGTTTGAGATTAAAGTCAGCTTTTTCATTTCCTAGTACGTATGTCTTTATGCACTAAGTCCAAATTGCATAGCAAAGCAAGTTCACAAAATAGCACAAAGCATTAATCTTGAACTGAAAGGTAAAAAATACTCTCCTTCTGTATCCTTAGAAGTTAGCCAAGCCTTCGATAAGGTCTCGCATATGGACTTAAACTACAAAATTAAGAAACAGATGGGCAAGCTTGCACTGGAAAATAAACTCCTTTACAAAATTATCATTAAGCCTATCTGGACTTATGATATTTATCTCTGGAGATGTGCGAGCAAATCAAATTTAGCTAGAATCCAAATAAGTAAATGTGCCTTAGTATATCTATAATCTAACCCTCAAAAATCTCATATAGAGCGCAGAGAGAAGCATGAATCATCATTAAAGACTATAAAATCATAAAATTACACAAATATCCACTTCTAGAACCATATCCTATTGCAAGTTTGAAAAGGAATTGGCCAGCTGATCTAAGACATGGTTAAAGAGATTTGGTCACTGAAGAAAACCTCGTCATTTCAAAAAATGAGATTAAATGCTGATTTTGCAGTTTCATCAACTTTTTTATTTCCTAGTAGGTATGTCTACTTTTTAAATCCAGACGGTACAAGTATGGTGCATTTTTTAATTATTAAACTGCAGTATCATAGTGGGAAGGTATTAGAAGACTTCTTGAAGAACAAAAAACCAGCTATTTTATGTAGACTGCATTAAAGGGTAAATTATTGGCTGTGAGGGCAGTTTTTTGCGGTGGTTACAGCACAGGTAGTTCTTTGATTGAATTTGGAATCATATGTTCATAAGACATATTCATGGTGTATCAGATATTTTAAATTACCAAAACATAGCAATTAATTTGGCGTAGAAGGATAAGTAATTACCTTTAATATGATATTTTAGAATCCAAACGGCAGAATCCCGGTAGTCATTTATTCAATTGTGATATAACATTTTGGTGGATTTATTAGTTTAATCATTGTTTTCTCTGTGATGGTGTATGTGATTTTATGTTCAAGTGTAATCAAAAATTAATCAATTTTAAAAAGATTTAAAAAAGTGTTTTAAACAAACTTAAATATTATGTATATTTTTCAGTCGGATTTCTTTAAAAGATGTTCACCTTTCAAGCTGAAAATAGTTACTATATAGCTTAAATATTATTTCACTATAGCAATTATTTGAAAAGTGAAAGATAATAAAGATCAAAATATAAAATCAACGCAGTTTATCTTTTGAAGCTATGATCCAGGTCAATTATTGAAATAAACTTGTATGTGATATTTATGTTTGTTTATAATACTAGAAAACATTTCCAATGTGCATATAACCTACATAGCATAAAATATGCCCTTTTAAATTATAAAATTAATTTAATTATTGTTTTTTACGTGGATATTGAAATGCAACTGTATGTTGTATATTATTAAAGTATAATTTACATTGGCACAATTTTTGAGATTATGTACCACCATTAGAGGTATGTTATTTTGAAGATGTTTTAAAGACTGGTTTAAATATAAAACTTTAACTATTAATAAATTTCATAAAATATTTAAAATATAAAAAAAATTAGCTCACCTTCATCCTCATTATATCTTTAGGAACACTTTTAAGTTGTACCCATTCGCCATTTTTCCCGACATCAACAAATTTAAACAATATTAAAATTTGTTTAATTAAGTCTTATTCCCTACCCAACCCATATTTGTATCCTTATTCCTGATTGATAAAAATAAGTTTTAAATGTTTGGATACATAGAATGCATCTAAAGTTCTTTGTTTAAATCAGTCTTCGTTATTTAAATAAAATTTTGTTAAATTTATTTACCAATACTCGCCTTGTTTTTAATTTTTAATGTGGTTAATTGACATTATGGAATTATTCCAATGTAGGTATTTATTTATGTATATAATATAAAGTGATAATACATTTTTTACTACAGAACATCGAGTTTTTTTCTACATTCAAGAAAATTTCGGAGCAGGCTACATTTATTGTGAACAGACGATCTGTTATAAAAATGAATATAATTATGGATAGCAATAACGATTAGTTTTTAGTATTAAAAAATTCTGTAGTATTGTTATGCATATTACAGAAAAGCAAATTAAAGAAATCTCAATAGGTTTAAGTATTTTATTAAATAACTAATTTTAATTTTTCAAAAAGGTATGAGTTTAAAAACTTAATTTTAAAACATAAAAAACCTAAAATCTATCACGACAACAGAAGTCCAGTAAGTATTTGTATATATTTTTGTTTTGTTTTAGAAATACGAGTCACATTAATTTTTTCCACCTTATATTTAAAAGTTTTACGAGGCAACATTCAAGTAAGTTTCATGATGAGTTTGTCGTATCACCATTGTCGATAGAATAATTGTTAGCAGTACCGTTTACTGCAAAGGATGTACCAAGACCATACAAGTGACCAGAGAATTTTGAATCATCGATGGTATCTTCAAAAAACATCTAAAATCAAAGATGACATATAAAATTTCAGGATATCAAGCTTAAAAAAAATTAATTAGGGATCAATTAACCAAATGGCAAGAATAATAAAAAAACTCTTCGTTTTAACAAAACTTCCACTATTTATTTAAAAAATTGCTTTTTTAAACTCAATGACAGCCGTTTCGCTAGAATTAGCATCGTCAGATTGACATATTGTATGTCTTATTTGTTTATTGTTTTTGTATAAAATTAATGATAATTATTTATAAACAAAATTAAATTAAAATTGTGCTACAGTTGATATTTCGAACCATATAAATATGCATTAAATAATATTGTTCAAATACAAAAAACGTAAATAACTATGGGAGGGTGTAACAAATAGAAATGTATATTTCATTACAATTTATAAATAATGTGCAGTTTTATTATTAACGTAATTGTGGTTATAATACTGTGTGAAATTAAAACGATCATTACTTTAATATGACGATGCTAATTCTAGCGAAACGACTGTCACTGAGTTTAAAAAACAATTTTTTAAATAAATAGTGGAAGTTTTGTTAAAACGAAGAGTTTTCTTATTATTATTAGTAAGATGGACTTCCAAAAAGTAAGGGTTAGTACAATAAATTTAACCAAATGTCATTTTTTGCAAGAATAAGATTTATAACCATTGGTTAAAAGTTACCTAAACAAGACAAATCACTGTATTGAGAAAACTAGAAAGTTATTACAAGCATTGCCAAAAAAAGTACTATATTTTAAAGAAATCCAAATTTCTAATTATTATTTATTAAAAAAGCCATCACCTCTTTCATTTTAAAAAATGCCATCCCAGTAAGAAGGGAATCTGAACCTGCTTGGTGTTGTGGTCCAATCCTTTCTAGTTCAAGTTGTTCTGCCACCTCTTGTAACCCCCCTTTTAAATTTTTACATGATTTCATGAGGTACTGGAAAAAATTTAACATTATATATAAGTAAGAACATTAAATAAAGAAACTTTTGAACAAAACTTCCACTTTTATTTAAAAAAGTTAGCTTTTTTAAACTCAATGACAGCTGTTTGAATTATCATGAATGATAACCTATCTATTTGATAAATAAAAAAAATAATTTTCAAATTGTGATTCTTTAATATTTGACAACAATGTCAACTATTCAAGAGTTATCAACTATCAAAAATAACAATTCAGAATAACAAAGTAAGAAACACTAAGTAAACAAAAAACATATATTCAATATATCCACCCCCAGCTTCAAAACATCTATCAATTCTATTTCTAAATTTTTTGTATTTCTCAGCATTTCTGGGGTAATTTCGTAAGCTGAATCAATGATAGCTTGTTTCAATTCTTCAATATTATCGTTTAAATTATTTGTGTAAACTTTTTGTTTTAAGTAGTCCCATAAAAAAATCAAAAACAGTTAAATCGGGGGATCCGGCGGAAAAAATATTGGTCCATAAAGTCCCATCCATCGCACAGGAAAATATTCTTCCAGCCATCCTCTAACTAGCAGCAAAGTCAAATGTGACAAACATTCATCATGTTGAAAGTACATGTTATGCCTTTGCTTCAAGTGAATATTTTTTAATTCAGGTATTAAGACGTTGTTAAGTAAATATACATTTATCCTCCAGAAAATACAGTCCGATTTTTCGATTCGGTAAATTGACTATTAGAGTGAATCCTGTAGCTTGGGTTTCACTAGCCCAATATAGACAATTTTGGGGACAATTTTGAGAAATTTTGTTTTGCTTAAATATTTTCTGTAAGTGACTACAGTAAACACCAACCTCCACTACATAGGCTGAACTTGGGATTTTCCCTTAATGAATGCATAGCTACTAGCTAGTGCACTAGCTGCATTATCCTTCTCAACAATACACTTTTTTCAATTTCTTTTTGTCTTCAACAGATCCTGTATCAACTAACTTCTTTATTAATGTTTTTAATCCACAGTGCATATTGGGTACATCTGTATTTTTTCATGAAATTTTGGAATTGCATACTGGTATGATACTTCCCCAATACCATAACACTTAATAAGATATAATCTTAGTTGAATAGTTAACATTATTGTCAAATGTTTAATAAAGAATGACAATTTGAACATTATTTAAAATATTGACAGTTACTTGGTACACTGTAATAGTATGGTTTTCAAAAAACTGGCTATAAAATGAGATGGGTTTTAAAAAACTTGAATTTTATTTCATCTTTTAGGGTTTCAGAACAAGCAAAACTTTTTAAAAAGGATTTTTTACTAAAACTAATATTTAAACATTTTCAACCTAGGGGATACCTGGTCAATTTGATTAAAATCTCTTAAAGATATTAAAATAATAATAAAATATACCTTAACATCATAAATTGTTGGAAAATATAATTTTAGTAAATCAAAGAATTCTGTTTCATCTTGAGGTAAATTATTATCTGTTAATAATTTTATAAGGTATCCAAAATCATAACCAGAATGGAAGGATAACCATTTAATATTTTCCACTAACACAATGCCAGATGACATAAGCAATTCTGCAAATTCAAGTGGTTCTATTCCTTCATCTTCATGTTTCTTAAACTGAATTCCTGAGTTCTGTAATAGATCAATGCTATCTTGTGCATACATATCCTCTCTAAAATGTAAAATAATTTATATTTTTACCAAATAACACAAATAATGTATTCATTTTTACTCACTGAAGGTTAAATTTGAAATTAAATTGCCAGGTAGTATAAACACCACCAGGTGTTTTACCATTATCATCCAAAAATGTAAGACCTAGTTGTATTATTCTCAGTAAATCTACATTACATCTTAACATTTGGTATTGATAATCAGCTGAACTACGAAATTCTCCAATAGGCCTTGCAACTACACCAGGAAACTCAGTATCCATTGCTACATATTGATATTTCTGCACTACAAACAAACTTTTATAAAGCACAGCAAAAAACATTAGAATAAAATTACAGTACCTATTTGTCTAATTGTTCGAAACTCATCTTCTAAATTATGAGCCCATACATCTCTAATGCCACAATCTTCATTATTAGGATGTCCAATTATACCTAAAGTAGCTGAGGGCATATTTCTAACAATTTTTGTAAATTTTGATGAAGAATTATATTAGATAACATTCATCAATAATTGTTTCCTGCAGTTGTTTGTTTTTCCTAAAACATGGGTTATTTATATTCACAAAGAAAAACAGCAATTTTTTTTACATTAACCTACAAATAAACGTCGAGTTTATACATATTAACATGATAAAATATTTATAAAATAAGCTTACTTTGTTTGTCATTATTTAGAAAAAATGATTTGATCAAAAATTATTTTTTATTTAAAAAACATGAGCATTTCACAATTTCCAATAATTTTGACAACTTTCTAGATTGTCATCTAACATTATAGGCATTTTTAAATGGTCGCAGAAACTTGGGTTGCAGAATTATACATTATTGTGTGAAAAAACAAATCATAAAGTTTTTAAAAATAGTTAATATCAGTGTCAATTAAATTATTATTAACACTAAAAATTAGTTAATTACAATTACAAAGTTTCAAAAATGAACTAGGCTAGACAAAAACTTGTTACTACCAACGCTATACAAATCAATTTCAAGACATAAAATAAACAAATTTATAAAATGAAAAATATTTATTTTTGGTGAGATAACAATAGATTATACTATAAATAGGTAAAATGAATTCATTAACAATATGAAAGAAAATTATTTATTGTAAATTCAAAATTTTTCCACAGAACAGTTTTATCTATTGGTTTTTGACAAGAATGACATTTGGTTTCACACTTGTTCCCACAGAAATATATTAATATATTAATTATATTTCTGTGCTTGACAAGCACACAAGCACTGCTTGTCCTGTGGCTTGTCCTTTATTTCTGTTCTGTGATTCGTTCATTTGTTTATTTTAGAGAAAACTTGAAAACAAACGAAGAATAAACAATATAAATAAAAATATTTCATCTGTATATAAAGCATTCAAAATGACAAACAAAACTGCATCTTTTATGAAACCTAATACTGATTCTATTCATATTACATCATTAAATCTCCCTACTGGAATTTTATATAAAAACAATTCAATTCTCTGTTGTAGAAATTATTGGCATAAATTTATAGTAAGTAACGGAGCATTTGTTTTTTTTTACATAAGTATTTTGATCATAGTTGGTAAGATTACTGATTAACTATATAGTCAATAGCATTTCTGTGAAAAATCTTATTGTAATTATATGATTATTTGGGTTGTAAACATATTAGATAGTTGGATATTAAAGAACTATATGGTTTGTATTTTTTATTGGATTTAATATCTTTAAAATTTTACCTATTTGATGTTTTGTTTAATATGGGAATGTTTGGGTAGAAGGAGTAAATGTTGTAGGTTACCAATGATTTGACGTCACCTCGAAATGAGATATTAGATGCAATTTTAAATTATGTTCATCCTTTGGACCTAATTCCTGTATCCTTTTGGAGGGACAGTAATGGTGCTAATTTTTTAGCCAGAAATTGTGGGCCTGCCATACAAAAACTATGTAAAGATAATTTAGTAGTACCAAATCCAAAAGGTTCAAAACCAGTAAGTAAAATATTATAGTCATTCTGTAATAATTTTTAAAATATAAAATGGTTTCCAGCTTATAATCAATATCATATTAAAATTTGCAACAACAGCAGATTTTACAGTGGATATGCAAAAAAATATCCTACGTGTTCTAATAAAAAGATATAATACCACAACAAGAGTACTTAATTTAGTAAAATTTCATGAAGACCAAGGTAAAAACAATTATCTGTTCTTAGTGCAACAATTTTTTTATGATTTTGCAATTGTTATAGTTATATTTTTTGTTTGGTTCCAGAACTAAGTGAATATTGCCCCCTCTCACAACCAAAAATAATGTATTTTGTTTTACACCTAACACTATCTCTAGTCCCATTTCCAGAAGTATATTTAATGAGTGACAATGGGATTAAACTCTTGAATCCTATGGAGACACTAGTATCACAAGCTGCAAACGTCAGAAAAATAGATTTAAGAAATAATTCTGTGAGTAAATTGTTTGATTACTATGAAATAATTCTAATGGTGATTTACATTTAAGATATCTGACACTGATACTTTACATCACTTAAAGATCTTTCATTTAGCAGAGTTGTACTTAGATGGCAACCCCTTTTGTGAAAACATAAGTCGAGAAGAATATGTTATGTTAATATCTAATATAGTGAAAGATATTAGTACATTAGTAAGTAGGATTGCTATGTATAGAGTAATGCTTATGTAACTGAAGATTTCTTGCAGTTTTTTAAAAAAATTCTAACTATGGTAGTGTAGGAAATTATTTGTATTGTTGTTATAAATTTAATTATTTTCAGGATGGAGTACCAGTAAAATTAAATAAATTGCATGCAATTAAAAAAATTTATTTATGTAATTCAAGAGCAGCCTCTTGGGTGAATCAATTTTTGGAACATTATTTTTATGTGTATGATTCTGATAATCGATCTAATTTAAAAGAATTATATGATCAAAATGCAATGTTCTCTCTCAATTCTGCCTATCATCCCAATCAAGCCACATCTGCAGACACTAGGTAACTGGACACATTATATAATTTTTTCTACTGCCAATAATAATATATCTTTTAGGATACATACATATAATCAAATGTCCAGGAATTTACATAAACTAGCTAATTTATCAATGATGCATAATAATTTGTATTTAGGAAATCAACAAATAGTGAATATTTTATCAGGTTTACCAGCTACAAAACATGATCCACTTTCCTTTACAGTAGATGTTATGAGTTGTACAGTAAGTCTCGAAAATCCAAACATTTTACTTTGTTGCTATGTTGGGTATTTTACAAAAGCTTTAACTTGATAAATTTACTATTAAAAACCATTAAAGTTTGTATACCAACATTATGGGTGTGTTCAGGGAGCATCCCAATTGGCGCTGTCTAGTACTATTCTTCGTTTGCGTTATATGACGCTTGGCGCTACACAGCACGAAAGTGTGCACACTGAACACACCCTATGATTACCATCATTTTTCACTTTAACAAAACTACATACAATGTGGAACAGCCAAACAGAATAAGGTCTAAAAAAGATAAATGGGGGCATGTTTGAAAAAACGCTCGCATCATGGAATATTTCTAGTGCGCTTGTTTTTTTTCAATATTTTTTTATATACCTAGACCATGGTCAGTACCAACTTTATTTTTTCCAATACAACACCGTATATTTAATGTTTGAATTATTCAGAACATTTTAGATATATTTCATGTACACTATTCTATACCAACTTTCACTGTTTGGGAAATATTATGGGTTTCAAAAATTATTGTAAAAAGTAACAATTAAAGCACTTTTTCTACACCTATGGAATAATATGTCTATTATTTGCGGTTTTTCTTTAAATAATAGTAGTAGTTATATTTACCATAAGTCAACAGATATTCTAAGGTTTTATTAGTTGTCCATGGCACCGGAAAAGGTTCAATGATGTACAATAATTGTACTAAATCTAGTACTTATTGATTGTGAAGGTATATTTAGTACCTCTTTAAAACATTTGGATTCAATTTTAATGAAATAAAATTGATAAATAATCATTGCACTACATAATTACCCAAATTATTAATGCAAATTAATGTAAAATGGTTTATTTAAATAAATTTAATTTAATCTGGTTCTTAATTATTCCATAAATGTAGAAAAAGTGTAGTATTGTACTCGCGATTATGGCCATTATTCACGAGGGTGAAGGCCCACGAGCCGAAGGCGGGTGGCTCAATCACCCGAGTACTACATAATCGCTCGTGTAATAATACACTATTTTTTATTCACAAAATTTATTATTAAACACAAAAAAAACATTTATGTTAATGTAGTAAATGTTCAAAATTTTCGTCGCGAACGTCTGGGCAACATCCAAATCTTGAATAAAAATTTTTTTTCAACTTATATAACATATCAGGCTTGACTGATCTAGTCGCAAGTGTTATTCGTTTTTTTAGGTCATCTAAGTTTACGGGTTTAGTGTTTTACATTTTGATACATCCCCATAAAAATAGTCTAATGGCGGAAGATCAGGGGATCGTGCTGGCCATTCCCTCGAACTGCGCCTCCCTATCCATCGATTTGGAAATATTTGAATGAGATACTGCTGCACATTAATTTGGTAATAGGATGATGCTCCATCTTGCTGAAACCATATAAAATTCGTTGGTTTCACTGGATCAGGATATAAGTTTGTTAAAGCTGGAATGACTTTATTCTGGAAGAGTGCTAAATAATTCTCGCCATTTAAACTGTTATCACTGAAAAATGGCCCTACATTACGTCCTCCAATTATTCCCGCCCTTTACGAGATGTTGTGTATGTTCTTCCATCATCCAGTGCGGATTTTTCCTAGCCTAGCCCAATAGCGACAATTTTGACTGTTAGCATGACCGTGAAGGGTAAAGATGCACTTTTCAGAAAACAAGAGGTATATTAGGTCTGTTCCAACCAAGCAGAGAACCGTTCTAAAATAGTAATTTTTGTGCGCAGTGGTGTAGTGAGTTGCGCAGTGCACTAATTTGGTCTCGTGAGTGGTAATATTACCGTTCTAGAACGGTTCTTTGCTTGGTTAGAACAAACCTAATGTATCACGTTGTCTAAGATTTCCATCATTTGATCACAAGTTATTGAGCTGATCATTTTATAGAGATACATTTTATTTTCTTGTAATGTTCGAATAATTTATGAATGGCTAACATCAAACATTGGAGCTGCTTTTCGACTAGAAAGATGTGGGTTTTCTTCAAACTCAGGCATAATATCCAATTTGGTATTATAGGCATAATATCCAATTTGGTATTATCATTTATTGTATTTGGAGCTATTTTTTATCTGCTTTACGTGTCCAAACTCGCGGAACTGCTTCTCTATTTTATTAATTGTCCCTTGAGAAATATGTGGCAAATTTAAAAATTTCAGATGAAATTAATGAGCAACTTCCAGCTGAGTTCGGATGTTACCTCTGTAACTATAAATTTGTAAAATAGTATTAGTATTTAATTCATCAGCTAAATAAAACATTTTTCTAATATTCACTATATTTAAACTATAATGAGTTACTGCGGCCTTTTCAGTAAAAAATGCCGCAGCCTTACAGTTACAGATAAATGGGAAATAAGTTCCTGGTGTATTCTAGCAAATGTCTGAAAATGAAAAAGGTTTTTCAATTAATTGTTACTTTTTGCAGTAAATTTTGAAACCTTTAATATTTTCGAAACAGTAAAAGTTAGGTATAGAACAATGTGAATGAAATATGACTAGAATGTTCTTAATAATAAAAAAATATACAGGGTGTTGTATTAAAAAAAGTTGGTATTGACCACGGTCATCTGACACTCTGTATAAAAATAATTATCGATAAAACAAGCGCACTATACTAATCGATGGGTGCGAGTAGTTTTTCAAACATTTCCCCATTTATTTATTTGTTTTCGAATTTACTCCGTTTGGCTGTTCCAACCTACAAAATATTAACTAACGAATTAGAATGGAAACTGCAATACTAAAAGTAAAAATGGAATTTTAATAAACGAACTGTTAGATGTCGCAACAAGATTACATGTTGTATCATGGGTTATTGATGTGAAATCAGGTACTCCAACAAAACAATCAGACATGACTTTTACAAATAACGATATTTGCATCAAATTACCCAATTTGAATAGCCGAGGCTCCGTTTACTAATATTAATAAATAATAGGAAAATATTAATTTCTTTGGGTTGGCAACTTGGACCTAGTCCCCTATTGAATTTTTCTGTGCAGTTCTAGTTCGTAGTTAATATTTTGTGTTCCACATTGTATATAAAAATATACGACTAGACTTTAGGAGATGTTATGTAAATGTAATATTGAGAATTGTTCAAGTTGTAAATTTTAGAATCGAGATATTATAGTCTCAGTATCTGGGGTATTTAAAGAAGTTATGGATGGTCGACCTATAGTACAGTACGGATTTTTTAAAACATTTGTTTTACAAATAGTTAACAACGATGGGTTAAGTTATATAGTAAACGAGCAAGCTCACGTGTATAATGCATTAAACTCCCAACTCTCGGACAGTTTTAAAATTGAAAAACCGATATTGGAGCCTACAAACATTCCTCAAGATTCAGAAGAACAGCAGCAAGTCATTAAAGCTCTTAAAATGATCACCAACATGAATACTAAATGGTCTATCAAGTGAGTAATATCTGGTACAGTATTTATGGGAACATATTAGTTATATTTATACATTTTTTAGATGTTTGGAAGAATGCAATTATGATTTGAAAAAGACCTTAATAATGTTTGTTGAGTTATTTAAACAGAACAGAATACCCGAAGACGGTTTTGAGCATGCTAATAAAATGTAAATATAAGTATTCTATAAATGTACAGACTAAATTAGTATTTTATAAAAACCTTTTTTATATTAAAGTCCATGTATTATATTTAAGTTGTAGACAATACTTGTAGTGAATTTGTTACATAAATCCATTAATAAAGGTTCTGAATGGTTCAGTTTTAGATATAAAAATAAATTTTTGGAAAAATTAAGAGGAAACGAATTTTGACCAAAAATGATTAATGTGAAAAAAAATGGTTGTTTCATTAGTTTCGGTACTTATATTACACACAGGGTGCTTCATTAAGAATTATCCATATTATCCAGATATATGATTTTAGCCCATATTTTT
This sequence comes from Ophraella communa, assembly GCA_035357415.1. NCBI lineage: Eukaryota > Metazoa > Arthropoda > Insecta > Coleoptera > Chrysomelidae > Ophraella > Ophraella communa. Next base: position 21,884,160 of record CM068984.1, read on the forward strand.
GACACATTCCAATATTTTTGTTCATACTTAGCAAAGAGGTTACACATATCAGGTTAGAGTAGGTTCAAACTTTCATAACCACGAGGGTATTGTATTAACCAAACCAGAGACAAAATCTCTGCCCAAAATAAAACACTTGGAACTCCAACGCGTGTTCATATTTTTGCAGGGATGTTGGGCTGGTTTGATTCGTGAGAGATAGATGGTTTGACGTTCAGCGAAGGCAGAAATTGAATGAATTTATTTTTAGCATGGGTATTAGTATATATTTATGGCGAAAGGTAATGTTTAAAATATTATTTTTTGTTTTTTTTTTGCCTATTTAACATGATTTTCCAATTTAACCACCTTAATCAAATTTGTTGATTCTAATTGTAAATTCATATTAATTAAATTAAAATTACCCCGACTATATTGGACACTTTACTTGTCGTTGCCGAATGGGCTCTCATACGAAGCACGTTCAGAGGAACGCACTTGAAATAAAACCCTTAACTGAACGCCACCCCAAACCGGAAACCAAGCGAGAACATTAACAACCCTCATCTATAAATTACAGTGCTCCTAATATCGTGTCAGGTTTAACTACTCATTTAGTTAACTTTAATCTTTTTACAAATTCAATAACATACTTATTTTCTATCTTTTTCACCATATATATTTTTCTTTTGTTTTTTCGCAAACGAATAAAAAGATAGTGGCAGCCTTAATCACTCCTTGAGAGAGTCTCTAGCCGGTATTTGTCTTAAGGTTGTTTTAGAGTTAACATTTTTTCTTCACGGTAGTCTAAATCAATAATTGTTTCAGTACGTATGTACTCATCTTGTTATTTCATAATAAAAATCATAGTTCTGTTTTTGAATAAATTTAAAATTGAAATTTTGATAAATATTAATATGAAAAATCATTTGAAAAGGTTTCTTCAGTTACTATATAGATAATTCTCAATGAAACACCCTGTATAGATAATATCCCAAAAATACTGGTAAAAAAACATTGCAAAACTTTAATTAAAAAAAAAACTTCACTCGCACTTAAAAGCTAATTAGGTCCATTATGCTCCCTCCTGAACCTCTCCTGTAATTAGCCATCCAGTCTACTGATTTGAAGTAGTCCACGACGTCCTTCAGGAGGGTTTCTTATGTTAGCTAGTGTTGGCCAGTACTCGTTAAGGTAGGGTTTCCATTTAGCTAAGAGCTAAGCAGCCACACAACTCAGCACAACTGAACTGTTTCCTCTTTTAGTTTACATCCTTTACATAGAGGGGTGTTACTTACTTTCATCCTATATAGTTGTTTTTGCAGACCTCAGTGACCTGTTAGTATGCCCGTCTCTAGTCTGAGTTGTTTTCTGGTCATTGGCTGTATACTCGTTTAGATAGCTAAGTAACTTATTTGAAAATCTACAGCCTTTTGTGTCGCCCATCTATTTCTAATTAATATTTGGAAGTGTGACTTAATTAGGTTAGTTATTGTTGACTTTGTTAGGCTTATGGACAGCCTTAAAAGATAATAAAGACATATAAAATTTTAAAATAGACCTTAGTTAAAGGGCTCTTCTTTCCAGCGCACTTAGAAGGTGCTGCTTCCCAGAAGTCCTTGGTTTGTCGTTCATTTTCCCTGGGCTTTGCCCGTCATCTGAGGACTAAGGGTTCCATCTATAGTTCCAGAAATATATGACCGATCATCCTTCCTGACCTCCTTGTCTCTACAAACGAGGGTGGATCTTGGAAACTTTTGGCCTGATGAATATATGGTCAGAACTTAAGAAAAACTTGAATCTCTTGTTTCATTGATTGGCCTCTTCACTGGGTAGTACTTTCCATTTCTCTGCTCTCTTCATGTTCCGATTCATCTGTATTAGTCCATTGAAAACCTTTTCAGCATATAGCGGGATTTAACCGACTTCATGTGTATGCTACACAGAGTTGAGTTCTGGGCAGAATTTTTCCATTAATGGCCTTCATCGTTGCTCCTTCACATTCGGAGTTTATTTAATTTGCACACCTTCTACTATGACCAACTAAAGTAATTCACCTTTGATCCATTTCAGGTAAATCCCCTACGTCCTGTAATAGATGGCTTTCCGTAGATACCTAAGTATAGTCAGTGTGAATTATTCCTTTTCTGAGACCACTATATAGATCCAGCTGCAGAAGACATTGCATCTTTCCCATCTAGTTTCAGACTCCGTTACAGCTGCTTCCGAAAATCTCTCCTTTGACCCTCGGCATTTTTCAGATGGACATTCATCCTATTTTCTTGAGATATTTTTCTTCTTCAGAAGTACCTTCTACCATATCTTGAAATTCCATCTGTTCAATGATGATGTAGGTATTTTAATTACCGTGTTTGTATTTCCAGGAATAGCTAGGAAAAAGTCTGACTTCTTCTTTACAACATTCATTAGATTTCACAAGCCTCATCGCCACGATTGTAATTACAGCTCTTGCTTTGTCAAGGTAGAGTTGCATTGAGGGAGTACAAATGAAATCTTAATTATATCATCATATTTGTGAAGGAGAACGGCTCAGCAGCATTATGAAGGAAATTATCAATGGATAAAAAAAACACAAAGTCAAACCACAAGGTGTATTTTTATTTAAATCAAAAGCGAGACTATAGTTTCGGTCACAGACCATCAACAGGATAAAAGAAACAGATACAGAGGACCGACAGTACATATATAAATGTCTTGATATATCATAATGATTAAAGAAAAGAGTGAAAGGCATGAAGTTAATAAATATAAGCAAAATTATGAAGTGAAAATATAAAATTACTAAAAACAATATAGAATTATGCGATAAAAAGTTTCAAAATGGAATTGGTTTAGTATATCTTTCATTTTAGCCTAGTCGCGCTTTTGATTAGATACCTATAAACGTTGTGGTCTGGCTGTGTTTTTTATTGACATACTTCAATTTATGTTAGATAAAGCTATTTGGATCGTCACCGTTGCTTTTTCATTATCCAAATTGTACCAGTTGGAATTAACTCATCAGACAGAGTAATCCGAAAATTAAAATACGGTAAATTAAAATCAAAAACCGACGTGTTTCAGGATTATTTATATGGCCAAATAGGCCATATAAATGGCCTATTTGGCTAAAAATGAATTTGTTCATTCTTTATGTACACCGTGTATAGACCAACAGCTAATACCTAAGTAGTTATTAAAAACATGCAATTTTTTAAATTAAAAAAATATAGGTATGTATAGTTTACCTGGACCAGGATTCAAGTAAGGAAATGCATACAATTTTCTTAAAAACTAGATGAATATTTACCTTCAACAATAATTATCACGTCATCGGCATAATTTACCTTTTAACACGGATGCATTGGATATAAACACCCGATAAATTATAATGGGTAAGTACATAATTAAATTACATGTTTAAAAAAATCAATTAGGTATTATCAGTTATTATTTTAATGTCTTGAAAAAGAAACACACTTTTAAACATTACATGGGATTTTTTTAAACATAATAAAAAAGCTTATTATTAAGGACAAAGATCGACAGAAACCCCACAATACGACAATGCCCGATACCTACCGAACAATACTGTAGGTATGGTACGTTCAAAACATGGAAGTAGGAAATTCAAAAGTATCAACAGTTCATCTAGTATATCGGAGAGAAGAGTGTTTGTTTTGGTGCTATTTTTGACGATTCCATTCCGCTATAGTTACGTTTTTTATTGATTGATTGCCCCATTGAAAATGTTAATTAATAGATTGTTCTTGGCCCTGTTTTTTTGAATTCAAAAAACATGTGTTTTGAAATGAATGAAACCAGTGTTTCTAAATAAAAATCTAAGAACTTAGGTGAGTATATTACTTTAGATTAAAATTTAAATAATTACATTATTTACTTTATGTATTTTTTAATCAAAACATATCTTTTATAATAAATTTCTTTTTGACTACACATTGGAACTAGATTCACAGTTAAATTTAAAAATCAAACGCAAAATATTTTTCAATGTAGGTACAACTATTAGGTAAATAAAACTTTATGATTTTGTTAATAAATTATTTAAAAAAAATATATATGCTTTCTGTTTTATCTTCTATATGACATGCTAAATTTATAGGTATCACAGAAACATCAAATTTGACTATTTTAATAACTTTTAGCAATAAAATACCTACCTAATAGTAAAGCTTTACTTGAATTTAAAAAAATCTTTTGTGCATGCTGCATGAATATAAATTTTTGTTTTTGAATTTTAATTAAATTTTTATTATTTGTGTTAAAATAATAAGTTTAATTGAAGGTTAAACGTTTTCATGTGAATGATAATAAATGCATTACTTCATAAACCACCTATTGCTTATTTATGGTTATCAATGAAACTAAAAATTTGACCGTTTTCTTATCGTTGTCTATGGGAAAATAAACCTGTTTGCTTCTTACTATATACTAGGAAGTTGTATACATTTTGTATTTATTGAACAAACATTCATATTTCTTCACAGTTTACAATTTAAAGAACTATCTAAACAATTAACTTAGGTATATCCTTTTCTGAAGCTAAAACCCGCGAAAGGTAAATATTTGCATATAACATTTACGCAACTGTACCTTTGAGTGTATGAGCGTCGATTCTGGTACCTGTAATCAATGTGTCAATAAACCTGTTAAAAGTTTTTGGGTAGGTAGATATACACACAAAGGAAGATCTCTCTATTCACAAAAATAGGTGTGATACGCATCTACCTACATAAAAGTTTATCCGTCTTTTTTTTCATGCTACCTAAATCTACCGTAACTGTTGATGAGTATACAGGAAGATAAACGTAGCTGGATACAAGAAATAAAACCTACGCTGCTCTACGCCAATCTAATTTAGACAGATACTTATTTGTAAATAAGAAATCGTTTGGAGAATAAACAGCGATTTTGTTGTATAATTAAAAGTGGGTATAATTTTTTTGTTCATAATCTAAGAAACTGCTTGGATTTTGAAAATCAAAATATTAGTCATCAAATGTTATGCCTACTATGGTTAGCAAATAACTTCAGAAGAAAAGTCGTAGTCTAAGCTATTCTTTCGAAAAAAACTATATTTTACAATTAAAAAATTTCATTAAAACAATAATATTCGTCTGCGAAACGTTTTACAATTTATCTATAAAATATTTCATTGGAAAATTTTACACCTCTACTCTTTAACCAATAACCATCGCAACTAAAAAATTTCCGGAAATTTGTTCGCGGCTCCTCAATATTTAAGTGGAATTTTTTTATGGCTGAATGTACAGGCCATAGAAAAATAAAAATAGATTATTTTTCTCTATATGGTAAAGACCTTTAAACTAGAAATTGTAAGCTTTGTGACAGGTGTCATATTGGATTAATAATTTTTTTTACAAATTATGGTGTGAAATTTTCTTACCGAGTACCTACCACTCAAGCTTAAATTATTCCAGGAAATATTTTCTCAAAATAAAATTTCAGGGAATAATTTAAGCTCTTGTGATATTATGAGTGAAAACAACCTTTAGTTCCTCATAATATAGTCCAGTAAATAAAGGAACAAAGCTGTAAATAATTCTGTACAGTTTTCCCTTGTAGTGCAATTATTAGGTTTTCGGGAATGCTTCGACAAAAAAAAAATCAACTTTACCGTCTGGCAAAGAGCTGAAAATGACCCTCCAAAGCTCAAAAAATTGGATTTTCCGCATATACCTGTCAAAATATGTAAATTGGAGAATTTTATGTTCAAGCAAAAAATAACATTATAAAATGATCCTTATAATTTGATTTCAAGATAGCGGCACTCAAAACATATCAGCTGACGCTCTACCACCACTAGAGTGCCGCTATTTTCATGGATTCACCTCGACTTAGAAGCAAGCAGACGAAGCATTACTGGGGCAATAATGTATATTTTTTAATCATTAAATAAAAGGTTATTGGAAAAAACTTGTACCTTTCATTGTATATGACCTTTGGCCCATCCTGATTTTTCTAGATTATTAATATTATTAGATTATTGCGGACAAAGTTTTTTTCGCCGTATTTTTTTAACTTATTGATATATTTTGACAAAGACCTGAGCAAGTGTTCAATGATTCCGGAAAATTTCCTTCGCCTCCTTTCTTGCGTTTTGATGAGAAATTGAGTTACCAATCAGCATTTTTAAGCTGTTTATAATAAATTATAAATGTGGATATCTAGTGTGGAAAGTTTCGGTGAGGATCAATTTTGCCAGATATTCGCAAAAAACTCATATTCGAGACTTTTAAGGCCCAATTTTTAGCGGGTTCCCATGAAAACATATACGAAGACCTAAGAATTGCACCACGATTGAAAATTTTACAGATTTATTTGTAGGTTTGGATACTATCAGGTCTTTGGTTATTGGACTAATATGTCTGAGTTTTCTTTCTTTTGTTGGTGTTGATTATTTCCTTTTATAATATGTTTAAAAGCCCTTGGTTTCTAAAGTCCTTGGAATTTTCCACTTCTGGTTTCTTACTATTTCTCTCCAATGTTCTCGTCCTCGCCCTAGGCATTTGCTTGGATGCGTAAATAGTATATTATGCAACTAGTGCACAAAGTTGTTGATTGCCCATGAAAGCTAAGTCATTGGTTTAAGTGGGTAATCGACAATGAGGCACGAGTTGCACATACTATTTTGTATCACAAATGCGGTCAAATAAAAAGTGACGTTTCTTATGTTAAATAGTGACTTTACTGTTTCGTGCGCGATAAAAAAATAAATTAAAAACTAGATAATTAAAATGTGTGACGAAAAGGTATGAAGTTCATGTCTAAAGAAAGAAGCCTGTAAGCCCTACTTTGATCTGATAATGGTTAGGTGGTTTATAAAGTTAGCCTCCATTATTATCTTCCTACAAAATTCTATATTGTTGTTTTACAAAATTCTATAATATAGAATTTCTTTACGCTTTACTTTAAGAATTCGACATTTTAATAATTTACATATTTTTATGTTTATAAATCAACTAATTGTACGGGTTTTGTAAAGTTATAATTTCTTAAAATGGACCTTGCAGTAAAGTGATTTGTTAAAACGGTTAAAGCTACATAATGGTTACTACTACTACCAAATCTATAATTTACCTACCTACAGGCCCATATATGAAATTTTTATCTATGCTAATAACCTGTTTTTGACTTTTTGTTATCGCCGGTGAAAACATTTTTGATTACCAGAAATTAGGCTTACCAAAATGTTCACTAGTTTGGGAAAAATGGAATAATATTTGATAAATATGTAAAAATTACCGCACTACACTTTGCATAATTCTGTTGGGTTTTATTACCCTTCTCATAAAAGTATACTACAGTATACTAAATATAGATGTCATAATATGTATTAAAATTTTATTACAACTAAAAATAGAACTGCAGATGTTTGGCAAGTTGGTTAGTTTCTAAATTTCTGAAAAGACAACCAATTATGATAATTTAGAAATTTCCAATATCATTTATACCTAAGTATATAATTTGCGCAAATTATTTGTTCCCAAATATAATATTTCTGAAAGGCTCTTTTACAAGATTAACAGTTATATAAAACAAAAGTGAAACTACTGTAAATCTAAAAAACACCATACTTTATGTCAATGAACTTATTCGAGATCTATTTCTTATAAATGTTTTATAAAAAAAAACAATAATATCAATTAATTTTGATTGCCAGCAACAGAAACTGTAATTTATTGATATGGATCATACTGGACGTCTCAATGAGAGAGCGTTTGTTTTATTTAAGTGAATTCTTTTCTTCTATAAATTAGACTAAAAACTAGTTCAGCGACCATTAGTTTGCAATAAATCAGCGTGTAATGATCTCAGCTCGTTTTCATTTCCATTTTCATACAAAACGGTTTATTATCATACTGCAATAAAGTATCATCTATCACATGTCGTTTTCAATTATTTTGCCGTTGATATAAATATTACAACGAGCAGGATGATTTTAATCACTGTGAATAAAATGTAGGTGGACAACTAAATTAGCATCAAGCTAAAACATTTATTTTAAGTTTTATGGCTTGTTGACTTTTCACAAGGTAAATGTCAAATGTATTAATACAAGCTTTATTATCAGGCCAATAGGCCAGAATATCGCTCATCTTTCAATCTAAATTTAATTTTAAACTACACCCAAAATAATATGACTAGGATTAATTTTATTACTATTATGTAGTTCCAATATTAAGTAATAAACAGAAAAACGGTAAAATAAAAATCTCTTGTGGCATTGGAATATCTGAAAAGTTGTAGGAAAGTACCTAAGCCCTTTTGCTTTGCCTATTTCATAAGTTATAGGTAGTAATACACACCCCTCCATACTCATACAACAAAATCTGACAGATGTTGGTAATGTGAATATTCGGGGAAAATATCTTATTGATATCACAGATTGTAGAGAAAGTAATTATAATATGCCAATATATATATATATATAACGACACAATGCGAAATTTTTCACTTATCGGATGTATATATTATCATTGTGTATAGAGATATTATAATAAGATATAATTTTAACTGATAATTTATAAAAAATGATGATCTAGCTTTAAAAAAGTGAACCAAACATATTTCTGTTGACCAATGCCTACATTTTCTAAAAGTAAAAATAAAAACTGTTTAAAAGAAAATACATTAGCTTTTTTCTTGTTCTAATTTTTTAGTTTGTATCACATCGGTCAATAAGTAGTACCAGGTCTGACTTATAGATGGCACCTCCAAGTTTTTTGGTAAGGCTACAAAATACTCAAATAATACAGAAGCGAAAGCTTTGTCGGTTCCTTTGATCTTTTTGCTTTTATCGTCTTTCAAGTGAAACTTCTTCAACTCAATACATAAAACATTGTATAGGACGAATTAGGAATGTGATTATATTTCAATAAAAATAGTTAAGGATCTTTATGTCTTAATGATACAGATATTTTATAATGGACTAGATTAGTAGTATGATCATATTCATTACAATGGTAATAGTAAAATTTAGGATAAGATAATACTGTCATTAATTTTGCATGTAATATTTCTCAGTTCGTAAAATTTAACAATAAATAACTAGTAAGTTTTAAATTTAGCGCCAACTAAAACCTATGATGAAGTGTGTTTAATAGTGAACGTTGCCAGATTTTAAAATTGTTAATCACAGATCAACTAATACATCGATGGTTTTTTCTACTTTTTATGACAACAAATGAGAGAGAGTTAGTACAAGATTCTTGTAACAAGAACCCTTTTTGTGTTTGCAAAAAAACCAAACATTTTTTGATTATCAGTTTCAATAATTAAATTAAATTAAAATAAAATTAAAATTTCAGCTTTTCTAAGAACATGAAAATGCCAGTTACTAGTCAAGGACAGAATATCTTGCTGTTTTTAAAACTTACAGTGAGGTACAACAAAGTATGATGAGGAGTCAGAGACTCAAGAAACAAGGTTGAGAGCCTCTGGACTAAATGAAAATAAACACTTTTTTAATATTAACCCATCATTTTTTTGGTGTGTTGTTTAAGTAATATAAGTTTATTGCCAATTTAGTAATCTGTAGACTATTAAGAACACAAAAAACCGTTTAACATTCTCTCATAAAAGTCAAAGTGAACTTCCCTACTACTCAAGTAGATACTTGAAACAGTTTATCCGTTCGGACAAGATACGTGCGGAAATAAACAATACTAATCTCAATGTCTGGATGTCTGTTTAGATACCGAGTTTTAATTTGGAAACCTTTTTAAACACCAGATGGAGATTTGTAGATATTTTCCGCGATGTAAAGTAATGAATGTGTGTATATGTATGAAAGTTTAAGAACGGCATTATCTCTCATCTGAATCAAGATGAAGAATAAATATTGAAAGCCGCTAAATGAATAAACAAACACGTCTGAATTCGAATTGAATGGTGTTTATTTAAATGAACGTAATTGATTGCGTTGATTTACTGGGTTTGAATCAATAAAATTCGATTACGAACTGTCAGAGCTGGACTTTGAAATAGGTACCTTTTATTACCAGATTGGTGATTAAATTTTATTCGTTATGACATCTAGATATCTATCACTCAAACTAGTTTATACAAACGGTAGCCCACAATATAATTTTAATGGTAAATATTAAATCAGTAACATGTTTTAGTCAAAAGACCATCATCAGGTTGTAAAAGAAGACATAACGGTCTGTGAAGTCAACTTATAATAATTTATGTTTATTTAAGATAATGCTACTAAATTGAAAGAAAAATACAATCACGACAAAGAAAGACTTTTGTCAAAAATTATTTTTTCTTTTTCAAAATTACAAAAATTATAAACTAAAACATAAACTCACCTTATATTAGGTATGCAGACTGAAGAGTTTGAACACAAAAAGAAAATGATTATGGCAGAAGCTAAATTATGTAGGTATTAATGTTTAAAAATGTCATTAGGCACTTGTTACAACGAAAATGATACTACTTGATTCCTTTTATTTCATTTATATTTTCCATAGATCAACTATCAATGTCTGTGATATGACATTTTTTATAGCGGTTCAAAACTCGTCTGATCTGCGCATGTGACGTCACATTGTGATATTCTATAGCGCGTTTTAACGTTAATATATAGGAATTTGATATTTATTTAGTCAATTTATTGTTTAAAATTTTTATCTGTTGGTTATTCAACATTATTTATCAAAACAAAATTCAAATCATACATGTATGGCTTAAAATTGAGAATAAATAAATTAAGAATTGTTAAATTATATTTTTATTTCAGATTTAATTAAAGGGAACGATGGTAGACGTAGACTAGGTATAATAATTAAGTAATTAGGCACCCGTATACAGCACACCGCATTTTAATTAATTTATTTTATATTTTTCTAGAGAAATTTAAAATTATAACCAGTAAACAATGGCGTCTGGTCACAGGTGACGTCACTAACCACGCCCCAAACATGCGCCATATCTTATTTTGTATATTTGTATCATGAGATTTACCCATATATATTTTTTGCTTCCAATGTAGATGACCTTGATCAGCAAGTGACAATATTAGTATTTTTTCGTACTCATCTCTCTCATCCAAATAAGTTCAAGTAATCCTTCAATATTCTTTTCCTACGACCACATATGAAAGTGCTAGATTGCACACTTATTTGTACTTAAGAAAGTAGCTAATATCAATACACGTATTGAAAAGTAAATATCAATACACGTATTGAAAAGTAAAAAAATATAGTTCTATGATCTGTGACATTTACGTCAAATTTATCAATAGTAAAAACACATAAATGTCAAAGCAAGGACCATTTAATTTTTTTTTAAATCTTCCTTGTGTCAAATATTGTATTGTAATTGCCAATACAAATTTTTTGTATAAAGTAAGAATAAAGAAAAAAGTTTCTTATAGGTTTTTAAATTTTTAAAAAATAAACATATTTTTATTCAGTATTATTATTTTTATAAAAACACTTTTAGATAGAAGAACAGTTTATTCTTCTTTTTTATATTGTGTTTATGTTCCGTGCATGTGTCGAATGTGGATTTTTGAAGTTATGTTTGTGTTTCTGTTCACAATTATCTTTGTGTCTATTATTATTACATTACTTTTCAATTAATTTCACCGACTGACCATTTTACTTTTAATTTTTATAGAGCCCACAAAAAAAATTAAAATGTCATTTACCTAATAAAGAATTTTGATGTGAATTCCTGAGAAAGGTGGTTATTTGATTTTAATTAATTATATTTCCATGCAATATATAAACTCGTTTAAATCCTAATTTTTAACATGACTAACAATTAAAATAAATTTTATAAATAAATTTAAAATATTTATTATAATAAGAAATATTGGGGTCGTAGGAAAAATCGTGTACACAACGCGTTGGAAAGTGTATTTCTTGCACTCGTTACGTTTCCGCACTCGCCACTACGCGGCTCGTGCTAAACTTCACTCTTGCGTAATACTTCACTTTCCACACTCGTTATGTAATATACTATTCGTTCAAGATTAGTTCCTCACCATCTCATAATTTTTGAAATGAAATGAGATTTCATCTTTCTCATTTAGTTAAGTGAATAGCAAGATTAGTTGTATGTTTTACCTTTCCTAACCTCAAAAGTAAAAAAGAAGATTTTGTAAAGAATAAACAGTTGAGATTTTTTAATATTGTTATTGTAAGTTTAGTGATAGTTTAAATTTTATAAACAAAATTATCATTATAAGGTGTATCATTAAAAAAATGGTATAAATTTTGTTTCAAAATTTTCGGTTACTTTTAAAAATGTCTTCAGATTCACATCTTGAAGATTGTTCTTTTATCCCAATTTGAACTTATTACCTAACCCAAACTTATCAATCAACGCTATTACGACTAATTCTTTAGATTGGATGATTTAAGTAGGTAATCTCGGATTGATTTGAATTCTTGGATGGGTACAAAAGAATACCAGAAATAATTTCGTTTATTACTCTGGGAAAAAAATTGTATTGTCCACATATTCTACACTGAAAACAGTTAGGTATTAATTTGATTGAAAAGACATACCTAGGTGTACATAAATGTGGGAATGCGTAACAGGGATGAATAAAATGAACATCTTTCATAATATTCAATAAAAACTTTCGTGTCTTACTAGTTTTTCTGTGTCAATTGCTTTAAAGTGTGTTAGTAGCTAGTGGCATCTATTCTTTTAAATATATTAAGCATGTTTTACATTGATAAACATTAGATTATTAACTAAACAGACACATATATATTTAAAGGTTGGTGTTTTACTGTTGTACTTTTAAATAAATTAATTAAATAATATAATGGAAAAAATACAACAATTCCTAAACGTATATTTTCAAAGTAATTAAAATAAAAAAAAACATTTTTGTTAAATAAGTGTAAGTGCACCATTTATTACAAAAGTTACTTATTTTTGTTAATAGTTTAAGTATATAAAGGTTAGGGTTATAAAAATATGATAAAATACAGCCTTTAATAGCTATGTAAATTTTTTTCATTACATGTTTATAAATAAATGCTTAATGCTCTAGGAAGTAAATTAAATCCATATTTCGAAATTATGTACCGTAATAATGGTTTGTTTATTGATGTGGGCGCCTTTTATGTTTTAATATCCTGAAGTAGGTACTACCGGTCGGCGCCAGTATCCTAAAGAGAAAGACTTCATATTGCCACTCATCTTCATATATGAATACTCCACAGTTGATAATAAGATAAATTAAAAATTTTATGTTAGTTGTTAAAAAAATTTTTTTAATAATATTAGTGTTGACTATTTTCTATAGTTTTACAGAATATTTTGTATCTTACTTTGTACTAACTTTGATGGAACGTATTTTTTGCAATTAGAACAAGTCAACATCATTACAAAACTAAACTATTGACAACTTGAACAAAAGCAAAATAATGGTATATCCATTAAACACAATGTAGGTACAAGTTTCAGTGTACTGTTTATTTTGTAATAGCTATAATTAACTATGTTTTGCGAAAGATACTCTATTGATTTCCGATTATATAATAATGGAAACGTTTACTGTTTTACCAAGTTGGTTTAGAATAAATTTATAAAAAACCAACTTTATAAAAAAATATAGTGACTAATGGTTCCATACAAATAAATAATATTAACAATCCCAAGTAACTAACTATTAATATTTAGAGCTTAAGATAGGTATTCAAAGAGACAATCACACATGAATTTCAAAGAAAAATATATCTTACTTATATATAAATTATATTGCTAGTCTAGCCTCTAGTCTATGGTACTAAAACATTAACCATAATACAGGGTGTTTCTTAAGTAATCTAAAATATTATATGGGGCGCTTCGTTACTCAATTTTAAGACGAAAAGTTCATATAAACATGTGTGATAGGTGTTGTCGTTTATGAGATACAGGGTGTTGTACGTGAAATTAATTTTTCTTGGTGACGCTACTGATTTATATTTTTTTATTATTTTATTACAAGCAACATGTGTTGAACATAAAGAAAAAATAATACATTTCAGAGCAAATGTTCAAAATGTCCACCTCCAGCTAAAATGCAAGAATCTGCTCGATGTCTAATGGATTGTCGAATACGTTCGAAGATACCAGGATTGTTACGAATAACATTACAGCCGTCTATGATACGATTTTGTACGTTTAATATCAGTGTTGTGTAAACAAGCGATTTCAAATATCCCCACACACAAAAATCCAGAGGATTGTGTCCAGGTGATCTAGGGGGCCACGGGTGTGGAGATCCTCGTCCGATCCAATGGCCTGGAAAAACATTATTTAAAAACTCGTGTACAATCACTGAAAAATGTGGAGGAGCTCCGTCATGCATGAACCACATGCGCCTTCTAATAATAATAGGTACATCTTCCAAAAGAAGTGGAAGTTCATTTTCTAGAAAATGTTGGTATGTCTCACCGGTTAACCGTACAGGAAGGAAAAATGGTCCAATTAAATAATCAACGATGATGCCAAGCCAAACATTGACCGAAAATGTTTGTTGAAATCGTTTTACACTTATGGTATGTGGATTTACATCTGCCCATATGTGGTCATTATGAAAATTCATAATCCCATGTCTAGAAAAGTTGGCTTCATCCGTAAATAGAATATTGGCCACAAAATTCGGATTGTTCGCGATTTCACGTAAAATCCATTGACAATACTGTATGCGTAATGGATAGTCAGTAGGTAACAAATGTTGAACACGTTGAACGTGATATGGATACAATAAATTATCTTTTAGAATATTCCAAACAGTTTTGTTACTAACATTTACTTCATCTGCAACTTTTCTTGTACTCGTTTCTGGATGTTGGGCAATAATTTGAAGAATCTGGTTTTCCAATTGGAGATTTCTCACAGTTCTGGGTCGTCCAATAATATTCTTCGATTTAGCAAAAGTTCCAGTTTCTTGTAAACGAATATGTAACTTAGTAAACGTATCTGAACATGGTAAACGATTATTTGGATAACGCTGGGCATACGTACGTCTAGCTTCTAAGGCATTACCATTCGCTAATCCGTACAAAAAATGCATATTAGCCATTTCAACATTAGTAAACACTAGCATAGTTATTAACTAAACACAGAGTCAATCAAATAAAAATGTACGATTTTTGCGTTGGTTTTCAAATTTGACACTTGTCAACATTATTTCAAAGGCCACTTAGAATAAGCATGTTTTTGCGTATTACTTCTAAAAACCAGTAGCGTCACCGGGAAAAATTAATTTCACGTACAATCAGAACTGACTTATTACAATAAATTCAACACCCTGTATCTCATATACGACAACACCTATCACACATGTTTATATGAACTTTTCTTCTTAAAATTGAGTAACGAAGCGCCCCATATATTTTAGATTACTTAAGAAACACCCTGTATAAAATGTTCACCAAATGCATATACTTAATGGATATAATAAGTAAGAAGGAACTACAGGAACAAGACAAGTGCGAGATGCTGTTGAGGCTTCTTTACATTTAAAACAAAAATGACACCCGAACCTTACAGATTATAGAAGTAGAAGTCGGTCAACCGGCATATGGATAAATAGGGTACAAGACAAATTTTAGACAATTATAAATTAAGCCGAACTAAAATTAAAATAAAACGTAATTGGTATACACAAGTTCAAGTCAAATGCTGATGTAAATACAAATTTTCTTTTTTTAATTTGCTACATCAATTACTGAGAGTTATAACAAGCTTTCATAAAAGTTTATTTCCAGCTATTTTTGAGCCTCTAAGTTAAGGTTTAAAACTATTTGTTTTAGAAACAAACCAGCATGGAAAATCTTAAAACGTTTATAAAAAAATATTAATTTAAAATTCAAAGCACAAAAGTAATTCTCATTATATGTAATTAAGTAGTCCAACAATAAACATTCTAATTTAGTTCTTTTATTTAACAACATAAAACGCTGCTTTTTATTTTTGTTTGATGGCAGCCATTTAAATTTTGTAAGATATTTACATGCTCAGTTTTTTTTTATTTATAACAGAAAATAAACATTAAAACTATCAACAAAAAAGTTCAAGATAAAATTTGTAAAGGAATAATTATATATAGCTTGTCCAGTATAAATATAAGTGCACGTCATCAAAGTGAACAAATCGCTCTGTTCGTTTGACTTCCTTCGTTCGTTTGCTACTGTCAATCAGTATCTTTTTTCACTGTAAATTAGCTAAATATTTAAATTCGTAGGCCGAAAGTTATTACAAATAATAAATAAATGCTTTAAGAAAGGTTACGTAATTAATTTTATATCAAATACAACTCCTGGACTAATAAAATATAAACTTCAAACGAACATACCTCGTGCTAAAATGTTTTAGATGTTGGCAAAATTGCGCTCTGTTGCTGCGTTCAAAAATGGTGTAGTATTGTAGTCAAATAAAAAGAAGAATATTAGAGAAACTTCGTTTGACATTTATTAGATTCTAATACTATTTTAAATGCTTGGCAACATAGTCCCGTTCTGACAGCTGTGACGTGCAATTATATTTATACTGGACAAGCCATATTTTGGTTAATAAAATTATACAGGCTGTCCCATATCGACCTTCACTTAGAAATTTATGGGGAACGGATAATACTAGATGGATGAAATTTAGTATACAGGGGTTTTCGATACTTCTGAATTCAAATTAAAATTTATAGCACTTTCGGTTATACCGGAAATCGACACCAACTTCACTATTTTAAATGGAACACTTCACTTTTTTTGGGCCACTTTATGTAAGGTACCAGGGCTGGCACTCTGTAATTTTTATTTTATGGAAAGAGATAAAGAATAAGCGATCGCTATATTTGATTATCGGTACCCTACAAGCGAATATCGACAAGGTTCGTGATTGTCAATCGGATAGCAATAATTTGATTGAACAGAGATGAAAAATCTTACACATAGAAGGAACCTTGAAGTTGTCGCTATCATATCTATCCTATCTTCCTATCTGTGGCCAAGGTCGGATCCAAGATTTTTTTTTTGGAAGGGCACAAGGGGCTAACGGACAAAAAGATTAACATGGATATGCATTAAAGCCAATCCATTCAAACGCTGTTCTGCCATCCTGTTGCGAAGATCAGACTTGAATCTGCGTAAGGTGGAGAAAGATCGCTCTGCAGTGCTAGTAGTCATTGGAAACGTGCACAGCAATTGGCAAAGAGTTCTAATATTTGGCAGAGCCGTTGCTCTTTTATAGGCATCTGCTGATGATATAGGGATATTATCCCTCATCTGTTGCCAAATTTTTAGCTCTCCCTTCAAAGCTAGTAAACAAGGAAGATCTTTATAAATTTTAGCGCCTTGCAAAACATCCTCCATATCTTCGTCGCTGAAGTTATTAGACAGCAACTTTTGCAATTTTCCGATGCTTTGCATAGCAGCGCTAGGGAACCTGGACGACATTTCACTAAGCATATAATCTAAAAAAAGAATATATACTGAAAGTCGGTAATATTCTTCAACTGACTGAGTCTGAATGTTCGGCCGATTTGTTTGACAGCCGGTGATTCTGCGGACCAAGATTTCTACACCAATTTCATTTGCGATGGCCTCAGCCTGATTGAAAGTTTTTTAAATGTATTCGTGCTAGTTTCATGTTGTCTCTCGAGAGTTGCCGTGGTCGTATTAATAAGCTGAACTGCAGAAAGTATATCAATTTCAATGGCCTGTAATGATCGGGATAAGGGCAGCGTGATTCCTAAAATAGAGAGAATTACCTATCAAGCATATAAGAAATTCCGGCGATATTGATTGGAGCAATGAAAAAGGAGGTGTAGCACTTGTATTTCCTAGATCTTGATCAGCCATTTTTTGCAAAATTTCTGGAAGACATGGTAAGACATCCAAAAACGTCAAAACGGCTTCATGCCTTATTTCCATCCGTCATCTCTGTGACCTCTTAACGGTATGTTTGCATGCCACATAATATTATTGTTTTTATAATGGGTATAAGTTTTTTAAGAGTTTTCATTTCCTAGGATCTCATTTGAACAACAACATCCATTGATTTCCTTCCATTACCATCAAAAAATTCTGAGATGCGACCACGTTCGCTTGTGTATGATCGTTTCGATTGCCTTTTTATATCTTGTCAGTGCCTTCGACACCGACAGCACCCCACATCTTGCGCAAGTGCGGGAAAGGGATACAACGAACAAAAAATTCGAAATTCCAGGAGTCAAAAATACACAAGAGTTTCACTCGTGTTTTTTTCTGTTATATTCTCTATATATTTTAACAAGTCTGATAATTTGATTTGCTTCTAAGTATCTAAAGTGATGGAATGGGATCTTCATGGAAAATAAAAATACTGTCCGCCCTTGTCTGTGGCTGTATCTTATCCTAAATATTTAATATTGCCTTTTTATTGAATACGATCATACTAAACTAGTCCATTCCCTTTAAAAATCTCAAAGCTCCGCCCTTCTTAGAGCATACCTATTCCACTCAAGACAAAAAAATGATATTACGCTATTCATTGTCACGTTAACTTAAAAATAACATTAAGAAAGTCCACGCGAAACCCGTATTATAGATAGTATAGTATCTACAAACTGGTTTTCCACCACGTAACAGAAATAAAAAAAAATGTAATTATACCTATTAAACTGGTAGTTCAATGTTAATGTCAAACACCAACGTTTAAATTACCATCTATGGTTTAATTGCATTTCTTAAACCATTTTACTATTCCTTTAATACATACCTTAAATGGTTATCTTTCTTCGTATTTTCTAACTTTCATGAAATTATATTGATCAAATTTAAATTAATTATGAATTAAAAATTTCATTTTTTTGCAAGCTTCGTAGCCGATAGAAAAATAAATGTAATTAGACAGTGCTCGACCTTCCGAAAATGATGACGTGCTTTACTTCATTCGCTAATTTGTTTCTAGCTATTTCTTTATTCTATTTGTTATAGTTAATTAGTTTTTTAATATTCTTGTATATGACGAAAGGGTTATATAATTAAAGTGGAATTCTAATTGCGTCAGAATTCAAATTATTACACCTTAGAACGAAATAAAATTGACTAGTATACATGCTTCTCAACTTGAGGATCTAGCGTAAGAGTGGGAGCAGAATGTTGGTTTGTAGGATTAACATTTATTTAAATGAAATCAATCAATTATAATGAGTATGTCATTTAATTTATTATATTTTAAAATTTGTAATGGACTCGACTAGATTTGAAAATAATAACTTGAAACAAATAAAAGTAAGAGATAAAAGTATGGATTGTTAAAAATATTTCAAAAACTGTTTAATAAATTTAAAATTTGAATTTATTTATATAAAAATGAATGTCCTGATTGATAATCATCAACGCAGAGCCTAAACTACTGAAGCTAGAAATATGAAATTTAGATAGCTGACACTGGGTTCTCTGTCATGTAAACCACTATAAGGGTTAAAGAATTTTTTGATTTTCTACCCTGAAGGGAATAAAAAAGGGGTTTGAAGTTTGAATTAAAGTTCGTCATTTCTTATGTAATCCGATTCAAACAGCATTTTTGGAATTTATTGTATTGACCCTTACTATGTGAAAGTACTATTTATTCGAAAAATACGTTTTTAAATTCAATTACAGCTGTTTCGCTAAAAACTAGCATCGTCAGATTGACATATTGAAGTTACATTTTGTTTGTTTCCGCAACATCTGCATTAATTTCATTCAAATCCCACAATAATATTTGTACAAAATTGTTGAAAATGTTAAAACAAAATTACCTAAATTAAAAAAATCTGGTGTTTACAAAATTAATTGTCCAAAATGGAATGCTGTATATGTAGGTATATTATGTAGGTCAAACACAAAGAAATTTTGAAATAAGATTCAATGAACACTTAAGAACATATAGATTACAACAACCAGATTCAAACTATACAAAACACATTCTTTAACATCCAGACTCACTCCTACACACATGACTTTCAAATACTACATATTTATGATGGAAAATAAAATTTAGATTTCCTTGAAGAACTTGAAATAAAAAGACATCTAGCAGATAACCAATTTAAAGTAGTTAATGAACAAATAAATCTTGGAAGTTATCTACTATTAAACTGTTTACTTTGATTGAGTCTTCATTTTATACATATATAAGACGTAATTGTAACACAAATTAAGTTATTGTAAAGATCAGCATACTTAGTCTAGCCTTATTACTACCTAATCAACATCAGGTACCTAGTCACGAACAAACAAAATGTAACTTCAGCCTCGGTAGTGCAAGAATCTTGGCTCAACAATAAAGCTACTCCTAGTAATATAATATGTACTATTAATAGTAAATTTTATTCGTTATTTAATGTATTAAAAAGCCTACTTAATTTAGATAAATTTTCCGTAACAAACCGTAATGTTATATTATTGGTTTGAATTTCTAATTCGTTATTATTATTGTGATAATTTACATATTATCCATACAAGAAAATTTCAAAGCAAGAAAAATCAAATATTTGTAAAAAGGAGACAATGAAACCTATGAGACGCTCCTGTATGACGTAAGTATGTAAATATATTCACAAACCAACAAATGGGTAATGATATGTAAAATGTGGTGGAATTTCAACAACCAGTTTAATGACTATCACGATTTCTGCGAATAACTATTAGTATATCGACGACAAAGTAGATTGCTTCGATCGATGACAGTTTTCCATTGATGTACAGTTATGTGACACTTCATTGTTTCATTGCGTCGGAAAAGAAATGGACTAAAAAAGATCTCAACAATGAAATCATATGGGGTTTGAAAGAAGGTCAAGAATTTGTGACATTTGCCGCGGACAAAGGACAAGGATTACAAATGAGCTAGATGATGTAAAACATTTTAATGGACAATTTAAGTGTGGGTAAATCCGAGTACTACAAGTATGGTTCAACAAAAAAGTGATACGTGAATGTATCTTATTTATTTTTGTCATAATTATGGTTCTTATAAAAATCCCCAATCAATAAATTAATTTCTTGTTTTATTTTAAATTGTTCTTTGACTAGTGAAAAAATATTCTAAATGTTTAAATCTAGCTGATGTTACATTGAAAGTATTTTTCATATTTTGAACATTCTAAAAACCAATACATCTTGTTCAGAATTGCCAACCAGAACGAAAGAGAAAGAAACTGTTTGCTTTGATTGAGTCTTTAATTTTTATATAGATAAGACATAATGTAAGTACCTCAAGTACTAGCGGCTTCAGAATTGCATATACATTTTCAAACTCAAATCGCTTACATTGAATAGACAGCCTTTTTATTTTGTGTAACCAATCACGGTTTAAATAATAATAAATTTGAAATCAGTTAAACAGTTGTCCACGCCCACATCTTCACTTAGTTTGGAACCCTCGATAATAAATGTTTGTTTAGGATTAAAATCCCTTTTTTTTATTACATCACTGCAAAAATGCGAAAAAAACTTATTTATTCGGGACATGACCGACCATTGTAAATACACTTAATCTCCCAAAACCATTTAATGAAGGCGTTTTAAAAATTGCCATTCCTTTGTTGTATAAGAAGGGCGTTTTTATAATTTCGGTAGGTAAACGAAATTCACATTTAACATGTATATGCTATTCTAAAGCCGACTGTACCTACATTAAGTTATTGGGGAATTATTGAACACCGTCCTATAAGGTAATCCCCTAATAAAGTTAAGCCTTATTTAAATAAAGCAAAACCTTAAATGTCAGCAGAAATCTGATTTCTACTAAAAAAAGAATCTAATTGTAGTTGTATCCTTTGATTGTTTGTTAAAAAAAAACACTTAAGTCTCGGTGATTTTTTATTGTAAGTTTTATAAAGGTTTAGAGTATTTTTATTATTTAAACTTTAAGGTGGATTTATGCATGCAAAAATTAAAACAAAGATTAATATAAAAGTAAAATAAAGAACATAAAACCATGTAATGTAGATGTTTACGAAGAAACTGAGAAAAGGCATAGGTATTTTAGTTTAAATCTTATTTTCTTGTTTACATGGTTTTATGTTATTTCTTTTAAATTAATCTTAGTTTTAATATTTGCTTGCATTAATTCACCTTTACTTAAAAAGAAAACAGACCATTACATCACTAAAACGACACAAAAAAAACTCAACTAAAACACAGCCACATTACTTAAGTTGAAAAACTTTTTTAAGAGGTTAGGTTTGGCAAATTAGGGTAATAAAGATTCCTTACAGTATCTAGTCGTAAATAAGAGAAGACAGTATTTTATTATGGTCCCCTTATTAAATATTTTCTAATACGAATGCGTACCTGTCATTTTGCCAACTTATTATGAGGATGATAAAGTTTTTCCTGGGATAATCCCTTATGGCTAATAACATCAAGGCTTTAATATTGTTATGACTTATTACTTAAATTCTTGATATAGTCTAAATTGAAGCAGCTGTCGGTGGACAGAATAAAATAAACACTTTGTATCTTGATTATGAAAATAGTAAGAGATCGGCTAGATGTCTAGTATTCGCAGTTGCAGTTATCGTTTGCTATTTATTTATAGCCTGTTTATTTTCCATAATAACGTAAAAAACTACCGCAAACCACGGTTCATTTAAAATGAAAAAATGACATCTTTATTGGCTTGCTTGCACATACTGACCTACTAATTACTCTCGTTTACTTACAGTTGATTAATTTTCCGTATTAAATTTGCCTTGATCTTAGTTTACATGTGTAAAAAGAAAAATCAAATAGGTGCAGTAACTTCTGAAAGAATAGTACTCACAAAACACAACAGACTTTAGATTTATGGAATAATATTAACAGATAATAATTTAAAATTTAATGAGATTCTAAGTATTGCCTAGGGATGTACACACTTTAAAATATCACTGTGTTGCGAAAATATGTTGACCTGATATCCTAATCCTACTTAGCCTACCTACATCATTATAAAGGATGTTTAAAAATGATAACCATTAAATTGGCTATGTAAAGCGCTGTTTTTAAAAATTGTGGCTGTTCTACTAAAAGGTCCATTATTTCCTACTTAACTGATAAGAACCAAAATAAACACATAACTTTTTTACAAACAGATACAAACATTTAATATATTCAACAAGACTATAATAAATAGAAGATTTATAAACAAATCATAACACTAATTATAAAATATTAAAAATACATTCTTATTTGAGTATACATTTATTATATTTAATAGTTACTTGTATGTAGGTATAGTTTAAATGCATAAAAGGAATACAATGTTACTACGGGTTCCAGGTTTATTTTATTTGGTAGATATTAAATCTTATTATTTAAATAATATATTAATAACATTCTTTGTAGTCATGCATGGTGTAGTTGAATTGTGTCGTTTGAAAGCTTGATATGATCCAATTCTGTTTATAGGTACTTCTCTTATCGATTGCTGCTGGATTTAATGATTTATTAATACTTCAGTATTATAAAAGATACCTAAAACAGTGAACCTTTTTTTCTGGGCTGTGCTTTTACGTTGTTCAGTAAAGCTTTACATATGTATAGATTGTTATGTATGCTGTTGCTGTTTTCGTTTTTAATCTAGTTATTTTCAAACATAACACCTACTTCTCATTGCGCAGTCACCGTGGTGCTGTCTTTGTATTTTAGGGCGTCATTTTGATGGATATAAATCAGTGGTTTAACCACAGGTAGTAAAATCAAATTAATTATTTATCTAGGAAGCAAACATCTCAACAAGCTCTACAAGATGATACAAAACTGTACACCGGTTAAAAAGCGCTTTAAAAAAGTTTGTAGCAATAACTATCAAAATTCTTAGTTAAATTATATGTTTTAACACCTCAATAAATAATTCCCCATTCATCCATCCGGTTTTGCTACTAAGAGCAAGACTTGAAGTGGGAGCATGATGCAGATATTCATTCACGTTTCACATATGGGTGAAATGGTATTTCCAACTGCACTTACTAGTCACCAACTCACCTCTTTCCGCAGATGCAATTTGACCGACTTGCTTTTTACCCTTTTCACTTACAACTCTTGTAGGTTTCAAAACAGTTGAAACTCCATTTTCGTCGAGGTTATAAATGTTTTCGGGTTTGAATTTATATTTTTCTAAAACTGTTACGTAATTTTCAAAAAATGCATTGACTTTAATTTTTGTAAATCAAATTGGTCGCATTAAACTTGTACTTTCTGGTTTCCATAGCGATAAATCTTTGTGTATATTCATAAAGCCCTTTCTCCAATCATCTGCTGAAACAATGAAAAAAATTACTAATGTTGTGTCTCTGTTACCAACCATCTTGTTTATTATTAGTCCAACTTTCAGGTGTCTTACAATAGGGCAACTTCATAGCAAATTCGTAAGCTAGCTTTTGAGTTTATTGATAGAATAAACCATAATTTAGATTTGAGCATTGCTTGATGTACACGTATAATTCTTCTACTCGGCTGCACTCTCATTACCGGAGTCATCCAATCTTTGTATTATCTCTGCTCTACTTTTTTTACGAAGTAATTTTTTATCTCTTGATTGTAAGGTACTTCTTTTTATTACATATTGCCTTACTGCTTCATTAAGGCACATTTCTTTTCTAAAAAATACTACTAAGGCATTTTTCATATGGTGTTCATCCATTTGGCTGTCTGTTTTCCTTTTATAGACTCCGGGCATCTATCAAATAAAGAAAACGAAAAAATAAAGTACTTTAAATAAATTGTGAGGATGCATTATTCGGCCAATAGCAGAAACTTTCCCCTTCTCTCTGACCGAATCCTCCCGAGTGCACAAAATAAAGATGGAGACGTCAAATCAAAACATGCCATTCGAGAAGAAGCTTTATAAACAGAAAAAAATCCAAGATATACATAATCCTGTCCTATTAATAAGGTTAACAAATTTACATCTTTGGAAAAACCACTGAAATATTTACCTTCTTAGCTCGAAAATGCACAAGTTTTCACAACTTACATACACTTCGTCCTTTTTGAACTAAACTAGTTAACGGTCTAAAGTGAAACACTACGTGTAAACCCTCAGACGACGCGCGAAATTTAATTTTGACGAATCCTCCCTATAACCGAATGCTCCCACTTTTCCTCTACATACTCTCAATTTTTAAATAAAATTATATTTTAATTGTACCTAGTTTTTGATATGTAGCAGTTTGTTTATTTTTTGGTCTTTTATTATTTAATTGATTTAATACCTTTTTAAAATTACAAAATTTTACTATTTTAAAGTTAATTAATAGTTTTGATTATTGCTACAAACTATTTTAAAGCACCTTTTCACCGGTCTACAGTTTTGTTTCATCAACATCTTGAAGAGCTTGTTGAGACGTTTGCTTCCAAAATAAATAATTAGTTTGATTTCACTACCTGTGGTTAAATCACTGCTTAATATCCATCAAAATGACGCCCTAAAATATAGTGACAGCACCACGGTGACTGCGCAGTGAGCAGTAGGTGTTATGTTTGAAAATAACTAAATTAAAAACGAAAACAGCAACAGTTGGGTATACCATTTCACCCACATATGTTTAACCGAGGCTACGAAACCTGAATGAATATCTGCATGATGCTCCCATTTCAAGTCTTGCTCTTGGTAGCAAAACCAGATAGTTGACTGGTTAAGTATTTATGGTATAAAATATAAAATGGTATATTTTCCACCCCATACTACCCACCGACTACAACCATGGGACGTCGAAATATATGGTCCATTTAAACCAAGGTTCTCCACTTCTTTTAATGACTGGTTTTTTCACTAACCCCGGAAAGGTGATAACAATGGACTGCCTAATGTAATGTAATGTGATATAGGGGTTGTTCACTGCGACCTGTGGAATCTATTGTGCCCACTTACTTGCTTAGATGGTGGGTTTTGCCGTATTTAAACACCTCCTCTAATCCTATCTCTTTTATGAAGATTAGGATGTCGATCGGCATCAATCCTAAAAAACAATTTCAACAAAAGTCGATTACATCAAGCAACGAAAGTAGAATTGAAATAGAAAATAAATTAGATCAACCAAGTACCTCTAAAGAAATACGTACATGTGAACTTATAGAGCAAATAAGACCTTTTCCCAAAATGATGTTTTAGAAAATAAAACGGGCGATCAAGAGAGTATCAAAGTCAAGGATTTATACAGAAACCCCCGAACTATAGTCGAAAAGAAAGCATTAGAAAAAGACAAAAGAAGGAAAATGATAAAAGTAGCAGTGATTCAGATATTTCTCTTTCTGAAGCCGAATTTGATTGATTTGATTCTCTTAAATCTTTTCCATAATTAGATGAGGGTGGCATAATTAACTTGGATGATTTTGTTTTTTGAAAGGTTCCAGAAACATAAAGTTACATTAAAGAAAGATAACTTTTGCTATTTTATTGGTCAGATTGAAAGAATTGAAGAATCTGGTGAAATTCCTTCGTAGCAGAGGCACAAAACAACTAATTGAGGATATTACTTGGGTTAAAAGAGATGATATTATTGCAAAATTTCCTCCACCATCTTTAAATTGTGCTTCTCGCATGCAATCCTCTTTCAGATCCAACTTTAATTTGAGTGGCTATGATCTAAGATAAACTGCAGCAGAATGTTTTATGGGTTATTTGTCGTTTTGTTTTTGTTTTGTATTATTTTATCTTTTTTTATAGAAAATAAAATATAATTTGGATAAAAACTGATCTATATTTCATTAGGCCAAATCTTAAATATAGTGCGAGGTGTTAAATCTGCTTTATTTTGTATTACAAAATCAAATTGTAATGTTTTTATTCAAAGTAGCGAAAACCTCCCCCTTCTCCCCTAATTCTTATTCAAACATAAGAAAGTTTATGAAACGCTAATTTCTAATTTAATCATATAAACCAAAATTAACCTTCAGAAATCTAATTGATTTAAATTAAAAGTTTACTAAAAAAATTCATAATATAATTTAAACATAAATAGGTGATATACACTTCCAAGTTGTTACTGGCATCGAAGGATTCGCTTTGTAATTTTCACAAATTTTCTTCCACTGCATTTCTAACGGACTATAAATTGCTTTCGAACGAAGATTTCCTAAAACATAATAAAAAATCCAGTCACTTATTTTATAAGTAACAAATTACCTACATTTTTTATTGCTTAAAAGTACTTTGGTAATGCAAATTATGTCACGTAAAACATTAAAATCGTAAATTATGGTATTCCTTTGTACCAAAACGTATTTTAAATCCGAGTTGAATTGCAAAATTCGCTTCCTTAAGAAGAATATTTAGTATTAATTACAGTTTACTACACTGGTAAATAAATATAGTCTGGTAATTGGATTGGGGGCGTCTATACACTCCGTCAAACTATTATCGCATCACCTAACATTTACATTGTTTAAAATAAATAAAAAAAAATCATAAATAATATTGTATGAACTTAGTAAGAAAGATTCTAAACAGAATGGACCTGATTAGGTCTAACTGCAGATGAAGACCTTGGGTCTCGCCCTCCCCACTTTACGGTTACAGAAAAGTTAAATTTGTTGCTCAATTTTTTTAAATTTCAGAAAATTGCATACAAAAATAATATTTTAAATATACGTTTCATGCTATCAGTAAAACTCTGTTTACAGCTTTTTTACGCTAACGCTTTAATCAGAATTGTAGGAATAGGCCAGACAACAGGTGGTTTCAGATAGAAAAAGGTCGGAATTTAATGAAACTTGGAGATGTTGTTTAGGGATGGTTAATTAACATTTTGTCAAGTTTTGGACCTCGAGGACCCTGTGCAAAAAGAGGAGGGAGGGGAGAACTGCAAAAATCTCGACCTTTCGTCAGTTTTTCGTCAATTACCTTTTTTCCTTACATCCATACGACAAAAGCGTTCAGAAATATTTTGTAGTACGTGAAATTATCTACAATTTGAGTACTCACATATGTCTGTATGTCAATTCCTTACTGAGATATGGCGCTTCCCAGCAAATATTTTTTTCCGAAATTCGCTAAAAATACCTTAAAAAAGCAGAAACCAACCTTATTTCTTATTTTAATAATAATACTTGTTGTTATTATGGTCTCTTGTTAGAATAACTAATTTTGAACCCCCCCCCAATCCCCCCTCCGTTCCCCACCTAACCCCAATTCTCAAAAGCTTATTTTCTACTGTAATTTCATACCAACCATATATCATGTCGGTAATATTGGTATTAACATTAGTTACTTTTTAGACCGATATTCACTCTCCCTCTCCTTCCCTCCACTACATAATTGTTCCAGGATAGGTAAAAAAAGACGTAGTCCTTTCGTAAACAAAATTATATTAACAAAATTAAGGTGTTGACAAAGTGTACACTAGAGGCAACAGAGATATTGTTGAAAGGTCTCTCATACATAGTAGGTACGCATTTGTACTCATTACAGTTGCTGTCGAGATTTTTTAGCCGTTGGTTCTGCTTCTAATTGCTGTTAAGGACGTCCTCGCCGTCGTCGTATTCGTCGATTATGTCTGACGAGCCGTCCTCGTTCAAATCAGTTGCAGGGGCGTTTTCGCAGGAGTGGCCTGTGCAGTACTTGTACATAGCTGAGCATCTAAGACCTGCTTTCTTGCAGCTGCAAGCTCCGGTGCTACAGCCTTTGCTGCACTTGCAGGAAACAATTTGGAGGATGTTATCTGACGCAGCATTTTTCGTTGTGGGGATTGGTAGTACCCCTCGCATGGTTAGGCTCCAGCCCCAAACTGATGGGCGAAGTTCATTCCTAACGACGCTTGTACTTGCTGGTAAGTGCGGAGGGAGTGGTAATTGGCAGCGTCCCTTGTCGGTGGTAGGCGGGCTAGTTCCAATTTAGCCTTCGTCACTGATCGTGTAAATAATCGGTACCGCAAGTCGTCAAGGTTGTCATTGTCAATATTGCCTCCATAAACTACTACCAGGAACTTTTCTCCAGCGTACTTGATTTGCTGAGGAGTAGCGTTTGATGTAAGAAACGGAGCCACTACTACAGAGAGGGCGGTATTCTTCATATAGGTGCTGCAAATTTTGTTCTTCCCCAATCCATACGGTGCTGACGTGGTATCACACCCACTCCCTGCGTGGAGGAAAAGTATATCTTTGGGAGGAAAGGAACAGGAACTTGGTGAGTAGACACTAGGACCACCACCTCTTCCACTTTTCTGAAGATAGATGTTCTTTATGGACATACCCAATGCCGTCAACAGAATAAGTATGTCCACATCTTCAGCAATAATAATGACGCTGTCGAATTCGCTAGCTTTGGATATGGCGGTGTTGACGATCAACACGTCGGCGTCTTCATGTGAATGAATGAATATTACTATTTTTTTTCAATAATTATTTCATGGGGAAGGGGGAAGGGTGAAGGGAATTTGAGGGGTGAAGGGATATGAAGGGTGAAGTAAGAAATAAGGTTGGTTTCTGCTTTTTTGAGGTATTTTTACTGAATTTCGGAAAAAAATATTTTCTGCGAAGCGCCATATCTCAGTAAGGAATTGACATACAGACATATGTGAGTACTCAAATTGTAGATAATTTCACGTACTACAAAATATTTCTGAACGCTTTTGTCGTATGGATGTAAGGAAAAAAGGTAATTGACGAAAAACTGACGAAAGGTCGAGATTTTTGCAGTTCTCCCCTCCCTCCTCTTTTTGCACAGGGTCCTCGAGGTCCAAAACTTGACAAAATGTTAATTAACAATCCCTGAACAACATCTCCAAGTTTCCTTAAATTCCGACCTTTTTCTACCCAACTCCACTTCTTGCAACTTGTCGACCGGACTAGAATTCGATTTCAAAATACTAACATTTTAGTCGTGTAAAAGTGCTTGCAGTGACTTCAACATTGTTACTGTAGTCCATAAATCTGTTTACCTGAAAAAAATGGCGCTTCAGCGATTAGAAACCGTGCAACTCGGTACGTTTGATACACGAAGGCTTAAGTAAAGAAGAAGTTGCTACACGGCTAAATGTGTCCAAAAGTGTTGTCAGTCGTGCATGGAATCCATATTTGGAAACTGAGTGCAGCGTACAGGCATGGAGGAGGACGAGAACGAGCTACAACTCTTGCTAAAGACCGCTTTATAGCTGTAACTGCAAGAAGAAATATTTACTGCGCTTCGAGAATTAACAGCTTGCTACCGGAAGAGTGATATCTAGTCAAACTGTTAGAAGAAGGTTGCATGTATGTAATTTAAGAGCCAGAATGGGTAGTTCACATCCTCAGTTGACTGCGGACCAGCGTGCATGCAGATATCGGTGGGCGAGAGAACACAGTCGTGGGAATTTTCAGAACTGGAGGTACTGTATGTTTACGGATGAGTCTCTTTTTAGTGGTGGCTCAGTTTGCGTGTGGGGAGACATATGTTATGATGGCCGCACTGATTTAGTGGTGTCAATGAATATGACAATGACGTCTGTTCGATATAGGGACATGGTTATAGAGCCAATAATTGGACCATTTTTTGGTGCAATAGGCGAACATTTAACATTTTTAATTTTTTTCTGTTTTATTGTAACTGTTTTTTTTTCATGAAAAATTTGTTCATTTTATTTTTTGGGTATATTTTAACGTGAAAGAATAAAGATTAACTTTATCGAATTTTGATTTATTATTAACCAATAACAAAAGAAAATTACAAATTTTTGTAATAACTACTACAATTATTGTTGAGCAGTGTATTTAGATTAATATCTTAGATGGAATCCTTAAATTTAAAAATCACGTAAGAAGATACAATATTGCTCTTCGTAGAAGAAGACGAATATGTGGACAAATTTAGCCTTTAAATGAACCTTGGGTTTTCTACGAAAATCATTAGACCTACTATGACCCATGGTTCAGGAGTATGGAAGATAAAAACCCAGCAGTTGCATTCAAATGCTAGAATGCCTTAGTATTTCGGTAGCTTTGAGAATAGAAATTTGGCACACCAAAGCTAAATAGATTCGGTTTTTGGGTCCGTTGTACTTTGCGACCCACAGAAAGCCCTATTGCTGTAGAATATTTTAAGGGAAAAAAGTTCTTGGATTATGCCCATTTAAAAGAGAAAATCGGAATTAAAAGTTGGTACAGAAAATCAGCCATTTTCTTAAAACATTTGACAATTTCTGTCAATTATGTCTAGATATCAAATGGTCACAAATTCTAAAAAGATTGGTGGATGAACAATCCTGCCAGTTCTAAAATCTAAAATGTAGGCATTGAAACCGTATTATGTATGTTCCATAGGTATTAACTTAGTAACTACCTACCTACCTATATTTTATTTAATTAGGGAAAATATAAAAAATTATCTATCTTTTATGCTTTTTAGTTAAAAATTAATGCTAAATGCTGGGTTTATAGATTTAACTAAACTAAGAATTAAACTAACAACTAAGAATTTAAAATGGTGAATATAAGGGAATGTCTCTTTGGGTTTATACATTTATATCTGCCAATTAAATTAAGAATTTAAAAGTTGGCCTACTTTCAATTTAACAACTGAAAATTAAGAAATTGCAGAGACAGAACGCGTAGAACGTGTCAGAATAACCATCCATTGTCATTGTCAATAACGAAACATATCAAATCTAAAATTCTTATTATTAGTATATATATATATATATATATATATATATATAAAGTATATATAAACACATTCCTAATTATTGGTTGTTAATTGATAATTGTTATTTTCTAATTGAAAGTTTAGTTAGATCTTTAAACCCAGCATAACATACTGCTGATAATTAAAGAAGTTTAAAATATTCCAGTGGAATGTTTTATTCAATTTAGTTATATTTTATATTTATATTGCTATTATTTTACATTTATACAGACCTACTATTTTATATTTGGCAAATGTAACCTAACCTAACTTGAATGGAAGTCATAATTGTTGGAATAAAGACGAGTGATTAGTCAAAACTCAAAAGGCTTTCGCTTTTTTAAATCTAAACGCGCGAATTGCGAAACGTCGATCCGGTGCGCCTTTTTTCATTGTATAGTTAAAACTGTTAATTCAATTTTACCATAACTGATAAGAAGTAAGTTTTCTATCTGTTTTATCTGATGTAAGGTGTTAAACAAATTTGAGATAAACATAACATTTTAATAATGTTTATTATTTCAATTTGCATGATGACATATGCAAATAATTTTATATATTCATGTAGATTTTTTTTTTAATCCAAATTAATGTAACTAAAAGAAAATGGAAACCATTGACAACGCCGTTAAAACTATAAACAGGTCACAGAACTATAATAATTTATGACCTTCTCTCCCTAAACCGTCTATAGACATAAGCTTTCAGATGGTAAGTGCTTATAGCCTCTAAGTGTCAATTGCAAATAATTATGCTTAAGAATATTTCTAAAAAGTGGCAAAATAGAATAAAAAAAATGGAAAAGTGCTATGTCTTGAACTAAACTCGTAATTGTTAAAGTAATTAGTGAATGATCCAGCAAAATTTTCGTTTTAATCTACTTTATTTAAGGTAAGTTATCAAACAAATTTAAAATTAACATGAAATTCCAAGGGTACGGAACCCGGCTTTTCATTGAAAAACTTTATTCTATGACCATGTTCTAGCAATGGCGTTTTGTCGGATTTAACTTTCAATACAGAAATTTAGAAAACCGTAACAATTAAGATTCATAAATGGAGAATTTTATTTTTGTAGATCAATGGAACTAGTGAATTAATGTTATTAAACTCGTTATACATTGCACAGATTAGAGGAAAACATATCCAGGATAATCCCTTAGTAATAATAATGCCTTCTTGTTATGAAAACAAAATGTAACTTCAAAAAATCAAAAAAAGTAAATTTTTATAATAAATTAGTGGAAATTTTCTCAAAAAGTCATTTGTTTAGTGTTATTTAATAAATAAATGTTACCTTTAACAGTCTCCAATTCGTTTATAATTGCTTTATTTCTTTTTACCGCTAACTCAAAAGTATTCTTCAATCCAATTTCAGACATTTCTTTGTTAACATTTATATCCTTTTCTTTATCTATTGTTTCCAATATTTTATTAATTTTTTCCTCGTCTTTTTCATATTTTAATAAAACTTTCTCGACGTCTTTTATCGTCATGACGTTCACACTCACACGAGTTTATGTCAAATCCAAATGATCGACCACTCAACCAAACAATTCATCGTCCTAGTTACTACAATAACAACAAATAAATATAGCCATAACGTAAAAACTGTCCTCATTTTATTAAGGCATCTCAGGTTGATTATACCTTGCATTAAAATTAAAATCAGTTAGATGTTTGAGAAAACTTAAAGTTAAAATAAAAGTTAAAAGTTAAAAAATAAAATTTTGTTTGCACCGGCGTAATTAGATGATTATTACATAAACATCCTTATTACAACCTTGTTATGGAAATAACTATTAGAAATTAATAAGTCACTCTTTAAAATAAATAATTATCCATGAAATATTGTCAATTAGACAAATAAAGATTGTATCGCAAATAACTGCAAATAATTACAAATACGTTATGAACTGTTATAGTATAGGATCTAGTGAATACCAAAATACAGCAGAGGATTGGCACTATGTAAGTAAATAGCGATAAGGATTCCCCTCTCTTCGCTATTTTGTTCCCTGTAACTGAGTTCGGTGCTTTCAGAACATGGCTGAATATGACCGAAGATACATAGAGAAGTGAATGATAGAGACAACTTCAAGAGTCTTTCTATTTTAGAGACCTATCGTTCTGTCTTATTCTACTCAATGTGTAAGATTTTTCATCTCTGTTCAGTCAAATTATTATTATTCTCTACCCGATTGACAATCACGATCAACTATAGCCGAGAGACGATAGATATTGGCTTACAAAGTACCGCTAATCAATTATATACATTATGGGCCGGTTGCATAAATGCTTGTCAAAGCTCTGTTACTTAACAACGTGTTAACTCTATGTTAAATTGGTAAAATTTACATCCCCCTGAAGCACATGCGCTTATTTGAATTTTAAGAATAATTTGATTAGTTAACGAGAGATGTAAAAATTGATTCTTTAGGCTACTCTTAAACTTTGGAAACACGAAAATTATATATTATGTTTTGTTACTGAATTAACATAATGATATTCAAAGAGATATTTTTAATTATTTTAACGGTTTATTGCGGGTTTGACCTTATGAGCAAATGACAGTTAGTTCATCAAAATTAGAGATTACCATTAAAACAAGAGATTTTAACATTTACTAAATATATAATTTTAATAGCGACAATAAACTTCTTTCATTTCTATTTATTCTATTAGTTTATATTTTTTATTCATTTGAAACCATATTAAACAATTAAAATCACATAATAACATAAAAACTAGGAGAATATTTATTATTTATATATTTTGGTATTAAAAGTCCATTTAAATATTAAAGTTTTATAATTATATTTAATAAACCAAAATCTAACTATTTGGTTTAAGGGAAAAATTATTTAAGCCGACAACAACGCACCACCAACTTCATCTCACGCGCACATACACTTGTCAAAAGTTAACAACTTGTTAGCTAACAGAGCTTTGACAAGAGTTTATGCAACCAGCCCTTTATGTATTAAATAAACAGGTGCTAACCTGTGCGATAGAGCGTAATAGCAACGTATTAAGTATCAAATACAACTGAAGGCTTCGCGAGAAATGAAAACTGACAAATTTCAACAAAAAAGCTATGCCTATTTCAAATTATTATTATCCGGTCCCCTCGGCTGATCGGGGAAGTATATGATCGAATTTGGCATATATAATAAGATTGCCTCAGGTATCTTAACTGCAGTCAACCATTTTTCTTGACTATAACTCTATACGCCACTATCGCTAATCTCCCTCATAGACGTTTTGTACAGAAAGCCAGATGGTTAGGCAGATTAATTTTATTTATACATACTTCAAATTATAGTAATTTTTTTTATTATAAAAATAGTTTTACAGTTAAAACTATTAATAACTCCTTCAAAACATATTCTTCACTATTTTATGAGAATATATTATATTGAAATCCGGACCTAGTGAATTTTTAATCAACAGACGGTAATTTTATCGCTTGTATACAAATCAAACAATCATGATAATGAGAGTTGACACATAATATGTTTTATTAGAGTCACTAGATCTCTCTAGTTATACTATTCGCCTTTTCGAAAGTCTAGACGCCCTCTGGAGGATAAATAATAAACCTACTTTGTGAGTAATCGCAAATTATTTTTAATTTTATTTTGGATTGTTATGTGGAGGTTGATGTTTGATTCTTTTATTTGTATTTGTAAAATTACCACCAAACAATTAAAACACACAACTCAACCACAAAGTTCGACACCTCAAACAAAAAGATTACTCACAATCCTCCATATTTGTTTACGTTTATTAGCGCCCTCAACGGTAGTCGAAATCGCGAATACATCAAATAAGCGTTTATTTCATTTTTATAACATTTTACCTTTTTACGAATTGGATAAAGGACTTTAAAAATGATTTTAGGGAAGAGATATTGTACGCATTTATTCTAATTTGACTTCAAACGTGAGAGTTTATAAGTACACCTACCAACTAATCGTTTTATTTAAAGATCTTATCTGGTAAAACTCCTTTTACTTCAATTAAAATTTTTGGGTGATGGAGGTAATTCTACTTTACTTATACAGGGTAATTCGATACCTTTGGATACAATTTAAAGTACTCTTGACTTCCTCGTTATAAAAAATTAAAATTGTAACATCGTAAAATCCTAACAAGTTCAACGCCCGGTATAATTGAAAAGAGGAACAATAGTTACGACTTGCAGCCATAAATTATTTTCAAATTTCATAAAAATTATTTATTTTGCTTACGAATATTAAATCTAATACAGTGAAAGTAAAAACAGAAACTTATTATTTCCTAAGAGGGTATTTTTTTAAATGCGTCACCATTTATATCACCATCACAAAGTTAATGTAAGTTAATTATTTAAAAATATTTCCAATGGCTACACATAGTTTTGGAATTGTAGAAATATGCTCTTATATATCATTAATTTCAAGGTTACAATAAAGGTATGTTTCAAAGATTTATTTTTATTTTTTTCTTTGTAAATTTGGCAATAATTTAAAACTCCAACAGGTAGTTACCTTTGTAATCTTTTTCAATACAGGGCGTTGATATTGTTAAGATTTAATTTCTTTATAACCTGTTAAATACCCTGTATAACACTAAAAAGCTTTTTAATCGTGTTAGGACTACACTATTATTCCATTAAACTTATACCTACTGTATAAAAAAACTAGACGGACCATTGTAATGAAAGGAATTATCCTATAGAATTATCCATCTTTGCCAGACAATACAATTGGTATGGAAATAAAAATTATAATATTGCGATTAAAGCACAGTGAGCTTAACAAAAAATTGGAATAACTATGTATATAAATAAGGTCGAGAAATATTGACTTGCAATGTATCACCTTGGTGATGTATGACGTCAAGTTGTTAAAACTTATCACATGACGAATTTATATACGTATGCATGCTGATATAGGTACCTACATAATTTGCAAATATAATTTTACTAATAATAAATTATAATTTGTTTGATAAATATGTATGTTACATTAAATGTATCGTATATATCGCATTTCTTTAAATAAAAAGTAATTTAGTTATATATGAAATTTCCATTAAATTGACTAATTTAAAAGTTAATAAAAAATTGTATGCTTATTTCTCAATATGCACTTATAATTCTTCTGGTTATAAATCAACTACCGGATTAAATACTATTGTGTAGGTTGTAAAATCTTGAGAACGTATTGGATGTGCAGGGTCGGCTTGAAGGTTTATTATAAATATAAATATACTAAAACCAATAATGATTGAGAGTAAAGCGAGTTGTCATATCTAAATTTTACGTTATCAATTTATAGCAGAATCAAAATATAGTAAGCAGTAGAGTTATAGGTTGTGGCAAATTATAGATAATACACAATATTAATACGATTAAAAGGTATTATTTATGACAAAAATCAGTATTGAGCTTGTAATGAGTAATACTTATACATTTCCTGATTACTGATCAGTTAAAATTCATTATTTTCTGTATAGTGTTAGGTATTTATTAGAACTAGTGGCAACGCTGTACGCAACGATATTTCTGTCTTTGTCATTTTACCGTAACTTCCATCAGATCGTCACAGGCCACAGTAATGTAAATGCAAGCGTATCATTGGTTTGTGAATTATACAGTATGAATTGTACGTTTTACACTTCGTGTTGTGTTAACAATTATTGGTGAAAGTATTAGTGCTAATAAGTGTTTAATTGGTGAAAATAATAGTGATAATAAGTGTTTAAATGTTACATAATTATATTTCTACACCGTTCTCAAACTACTCAAAAAATGTACTAAGAATATTTCTTTTATTCTTAACCCTCTCAAAAATTAATAAGCACGCCCCCGATTTGCTGTCAACTGGGCCTACTTCTACTCTCAATCATTATTGGTTTTAGTATGGTTGATGATACAATAGTTTGTATTAATACGTATATAATTTTAAATAAAATTTGCATAAGCATATGCAATTTAATTATTATATATTTAAATAAACCGAAGAAAAAAAATGTAAATATTACTTTTTATAATGTTAAACAAGGTATTTTATTATAATTATTTAAATCGTTGGTATCTCTGGAAAATCCAAGTATTTGTTAAAAGAAATTAAATTTCCCGCTAGGTTTATTTAAACAACTTTTAGTTTGTATTCCAATTCGAAGGGAGTGCTAAATTGGGTTTATTTATCTACTGCGGACGTGGGCACTTTGTAGCATGCTAGCTAAATTAATTGGAGTATGCAAATCTTTTAGAAATGACCTTGTTAGTGATGTTAGTTGAGTACATCACCAGTTAGTTGGTTTAAGAAAATATGGTCCAAAACTTCTTTTAAGGCCACATACGAATTTCACTAAAATATTTAGCAAATGCAATCAAGTACTGCATCACTTTTTGCCAATTTTGTGTCATAAACAAAATTTGCAGGTAAAATTAAATGTATAACATGTAACAAGAATATTTTATTAAATAAATAATAATTACAAGTCACACGTTAATAACAAAAATTCATTCAATACAGAATTGTTTCTGAATTCTTCATACTCCATGGTGTTTAACGGTGGTACCTATGGAAAAATGTTAGGATTATGCGATAATGGCGTAACGTACGCCATCTGTGAGGCGGTGTCGTAATCTGATGAAGGGATGTAGTAAGGTGTGAGGGTGGTTGCGTCTACGGTAGGGGCAAACAATGGTCGGTGTTTCATCTGCTACAAATGAGAAAATTAATAGAATCAAAATATGCTGATACCATTGTTTTCTTTATAGCCTGATGATGGTCTAAGGACTGAAACATGTCGCTTTTACAGTTATAAGCTTCTTTATTAAAATTGTGGATTGACTTTTAGTTTTATTAGCACTGTATATCTGTATCATCCACATTTGAGAGATGATTACCTTTTCAATATGATTTATAATTGATGATGATCTGTTTCTAGTGATTTATGCAATGGTTAAGCTGAATTGGTTTGCTAAATAAAAAATGTACACTTTTCACTGTATATTTGGATTTCCTAAAATTGTTGCTCTGGAAACATTCTTTCCTAAACGTCTCACAGCTTCGCTATGTTGAATCCTTGTGTTCATCGACTAAGTATTGGATTATAATCCTCTGAAATTAAATGTGTTTCTTATCATGAACAAAAGGATATTTCGAATATAAATGCAATCAAAAAGTTAACAATATCATTTCAGGATGTCTAACTAGAACTTGTTGTCCCATTAACTTAAGTTTTTGTATTTTATTACAAAAATATCTTACAATATACCTTTGTTGTTCAGTAATCATTAGTAACTTCCGTATACCACATATAAGATACACAGATCTTATCTTAAAAAATTTGTTTATATACCTAGTTTCATAATGTCGATAAATTTCTGTTACATACAAAATATAAGATGCAATTAAACTAAACTATACAGTTGATATCTAATCGAGCACAATAGTCTGTTTACTATTTACCAGACCAGAGGTCAATACATAATATAATTAGTTTATCGTTTTTCGGTCCACTTTGCAAAAAAAAAACAGTTGATTCATGTGTTCTGTATATATTTATTCAAAAATAAACGAATAACTTATTGTGCTACAGATGTGTGTAATTTATTAACGAGAATTGTTATTTTCAGATTGGAGAACTGATGGTGAATCAAAAATGTCAATAAGCGGTTACACTTGCATAAGGATAGTTTTTTGTTGGGTTAACGTGTTGTTTTGGGTGAGTTATTAAAAATCTATTTATTAAAACCGCCGTTCAGTTCGGCAAGTAAATTTAACCGTAAAAGTGAAATGTTTACCGAGTTCGAAACCAGTATCCTCTAAATTATCCTCTTTTATCCTACGAATATATACAAATATCACACGATTTTTACTGTTCGCAGATAAAAAAAATTATCACATGACTACAATTTCTGATAAAAAAATACATAAACTGTTAATGAACACCCCAGGGGGCGTATTCTTGACCAAGGGAGTGAAGTTTCCCGGGAGAAGATATATTTTGTCTTTGTCACTTTAATGACAGAGTAACCAAGCAAAACAGATAAAACATATGTTCAAACTGAACGCAATATTCACATTCGGTAACTCTTAGTTTGGTGTAAAGAATTGCAGTCATTGTGTCCGTATTCAATCTATTTCTGTGGTCAGTTTTAATTAGTTTTAAATTACTAAAAACCCTCTCCAAAGAGGTATTTGCAAATGGGAGAATGAACAAAAAAGACCCACCTTTTTCTAATTTTGGAAATAATTCCATGCCTGCACCATTTTGCATTTTGAATATTTGTTCCCAGTACTTTTCTGATCATGGTCGAGAAGAGCATGCTGCTTCCATTCATTGTCTAACTGTGGTAAATGTATATGTTTACTTAAAAATGGAAATCTTAAAAAAACTGACTCCAGTGATTTTAATTTATATTCTTGAGCTTATTTGGGCTCTACCAATTCTAATATTTTAAAAATGGGGTCTGAAAAAATCGAACCTTTTTTTTAAATCTGAGATAAGTTCAATATAGAACTGCTGACAAGACTGTAGAAATCTTTGGGTGGCATTTATCTCTTTTCTTAATTCATTCAAGCTGTGATGAGCAGCAACACCCAAATAAAGTTCATTGAAATCAAGAAGTGCTGTTTTGTTACTAGGGTCTAGTTCAAATATGCTACTTGCCTTTTTTATATTCTCTAGTTTCACAAAATTGCAACACAAATTTTTCAAAAGTGTTTCGCTTTCAGGTTTTAACTTATGCAGTAGTGGTCTTTCCGAGTGAAATAGTTTATTAAAATCAGCCAGAATACCTAAGACATAAGACATAAATTCCCAATAAATTAGTGTGTATTTATTTTCAAATCTATTTAAATTATCCGCAAGTTATCCTCTTTTCGGATAATTATCTTCCAAACGGCAACACCCACCTACGATCACCCCTGTAATCGGTCAATAACACACAGTCCTCAATCAATGTAATATGCCTTATAACGCACAGTTGTAAAGTAAATCGCACGGCTTCCCTAGCAACTGTCAATAGACTTCGGCATTTTATACAAAATCTCTTATTTAAATATTTATAGTTGAATTTCATACTATATACATATAAATTGCAAATAACATTTATTAGATATAAGGTTGCATTTCATATTTTGTGTAATTTGGAATTATATACTTGTTCCGTTTCATTAACCCACTTCTTTTATCTGTCTAAATAGATCCTAATATAATACATGTAGTTAATTACATTCCCAGATTAATTTACGTTATTTGTATGTAATAAAGTTAATTATTTAAACATTTATAATATTTTTATTACCGAGATACTTTTTAAAAATACTTACTAAGGTGTTTGAACTTGTGGATACAATCGTAACGTATAAGAAGATATTTTAACTTGTTCTGTAACTTTAATTTTTCTTTAGTCAACTTACAAAACCATTTTGAATAATTAGAATGCACTATATTTTAATATTACGCGAGAACCCGATCCAGTAACACTAAATTAATTATTAAAAAAGAACGAAAATGTGTCTTACTATATTATGGCGTTCATTCCAAACCGACATATTTGAAATATTTTTGTGTAGATTAGAGCATACGTCTGACAGTATGCGCATACGTTATTATTCAGCCAGTTTATATTTTTGAAATAAATGTTTCTTATGTTTCAACAAGCAAAATAACCGAAGTACCATTAATATTTAATAGCTGTAGGTACTGGTACTATAAACAATAATTATAATAACTAATATGAAGTAATTAAAGGTTATACAGGGTGATTCGCATAAGAACCGACATAATAGGGCAATTTAACGCAACTTACCTCTATGCCAAGTTGCTTCCCTGAGAACTTTAAATTTAGAAAAAAAAATATCTCCCTACTTGAATTTAGAAGAACCAAATTTGGTACATGTGAAAATAAATTGAAAATAATTTGACAGATTGTTTGAAAACTTGTTGCCAGGAAATAGTCACGAGAGCCCGCAGGGCTCGAGTGGCAACAAGTTTGAACAAAATCTGGCAAATTATTTTCTAATTTATGGAACTCTCAAGTTATATTTGACAAGATTATTTTTTGATTCTCTAATTTTTAAAATAAAAAAGATCAATAAAACTATCATAAAATTATTGAAAAATTTAATTTAATTAATTATTACTTACAATATATTTCGCGTTGACACAATTAAGTAATTATTTTGACAAGTATCTGGC
The DNA here is from genome assembly GCA_035357415.1 of Ophraella communa. NCBI lineage: Eukaryota > Metazoa > Arthropoda > Insecta > Coleoptera > Chrysomelidae > Ophraella > Ophraella communa. The sequence goes on from CM068984.1 coordinate 21,925,958, forward strand.
AGTTGCTAGTCAAATAAAAGCTACAGTAATTATTCCTGATAATAATCACAAGAGATTTATTTACACTATAATAATGACATAATTGGTTGAAACCTACCCTTGTGACAAATAAAGAAGCATTTCATTGGTTTTAAGAAACCTCAAAAAATAATCATCATAATGAAATTGATTACGTGCTACCATTGTATAAACAGTATACAATGGTGCTACTATCCGGTAAAATTCAATTTTCTGGATTGAAATCAAGTACGTAAAGGTATGTTTCAGGGTACAGTATGAAATAGCCGTTTCGCTAGAATTAGCATCTTCAGATTAACATATTGAAGTTACATTATGTTTGTTTGTAGCTAGGTACCTGATGTTGATTAGGTAGGCAATGTAAATACTGGGTGCATCCTATTAATTTAAATAGAATAAGGCAGAGTCAATACTACACAACGGCAAACATTTTTTTTTACTTAATTCAAAATTTGTTTCTACACACAAAATTCAATTTTCAGTATCACACATCAAAACGCAAACAAGTACACCGCCTCTATTTTTGCATCTAAAATCTGAATTCCGGCTTGTCTGAGCTCATAGGCGCAACTAGAGTCCTTTTTTTGGGGGGGCTCAAGCCCCAAGGCTATATATGGAATAGAAATATAACCCAAACAGCCCGCCATTTTTTCAGGTGGCAAATTTTTTTTAGGTGCCACGCCCAAACTACCCTAAAATTGCTAAAAAATGAACCACATAGGTTTTCGTATAAAAAACATTGTCACCCACTGCGTCTAACCAGCCACCATGCCTCAGATCTCAGTAGTTTTAAAAAAAAAATACAAGGACATGCATGTTACATTTTTAGTACAGGATTACATAGTGCAATTATAATATTAAGTTAATTAATAAAAATAATAAGGGTCTAGACATGGCACAATGGGTGTGTTCGGGGAGCACGCTTTCGAGCTATGTAGCGCCAAGAGCCATATAACGCAAACGAGGAATAGTACTAGATAGCGCCAAATGGCGCAAATAGCGTGCTCCCCGAACACACCCTTTGTCCCGTTTCATTGCGAATCACTCCAATAAAAAAATGTTGAAACAATTTGTTTTAATTAATATTTTAACAAAAATAAGACTAGTTATCAGTGCAAAATTTAACAAATTTTATTCAGGGTGACTCGAATACATGTATCTTTTTTAATTTAAAGTTAACTTTAACTTTCCTTTGTTTCCTTGAAAAGTCGTCTACAACTAAATCTAAATCTAAACAAATGTCTCTTTCAATATACAACATAGCCAGATTGGAAAATCAAATTATTAAAATAAAACTGCGACACCGATACTCACGGGATGGCCGGCTGATAGAAATGTCCAAATTTCAGTACATTGTGGCACCAATTTATAGTAGCAATTTCGTAGTATCAGATATTGGCGGCTGATACTGCTTGATTTCTAAAGTTTAATTTCATATTTTTAAAATAATTTCAACATAATATTTAGCTGTACAATCTGGTCAAAAAATTTAAAATTTCAAGGGGGGGCTATGCCCCCCTATTCCCCCCTAGTTGCGCATATGTTGAGCTTGTGTATTTGAAGTCGATCTGAAAAACTTTTAATCCGAAAAATCAGAATGTACCTATGTGTTGCTTATTAAAATTATATGCAATTTCTGCCGTTCTAAATTCGGATTCTGAATTCAGAAAGATGATCCGGCTGTTTGAGGCCATCCTTATAGTTTTCCATGTAACTATAAAATATAACATGTATCAGCACATTTCTATTTACGTATTCACCCATAACTATTTGTTTATTAACTTTTTCTGTTTGTTAAAAAACAGGAATAATTGTTTTTAACTTTTTGAACATAAAAATCAACAATTTATTGCCGATTTTAACGATGTATAATATAATAAAAATTTGTTGGGTATAACAACATTGAACAGTTTATTTAACATTTCGTTTTATGATTTCAACAGCTTTAACTATATATTTCATAAACCAAATAAACGAAGAAGTTTATTGTTGTGGTCCTCATGAGAATGGAAATTGTATTTACTCATTTCTCGTTTCTTTAAAGAAACTAATGGGTTACCAGGAAATATTGTTTGTTTATTGTTTAATAAAGAAACAACATTTATGATGAGAAAAAGATTATCGAACAATATTATATTGATGTTAGGTAATCGTACTAATTTCTCTTTGTATCGTCTTTGTGATATCACCTGTATGGGAAAAAATTGTATGTGTTATAATTTCAGTTTGAACTTTTAATTAATAATATTTAATTTCAGTACTGCCGGGATATTTCGAATTGTACTAAAATCAAAATCGATCTAAAAAAGTAAATTACTTTTATTGGAGTCAATGTGTATTATTGGTTGCCTAAGAAAATATGCAATTATAATAAAAGAGAATACACCTATCTCTTTATTGAATACTCATGCGCAAATATTTTTGAATTTTCCCCTTCCACTGCTAAAATATGACTTCTTCTTACCATAGAACACAACGTATTGCTACCCAGGAATACCACAATTTAAATAAAAATAAACCTTTTAGCTGTCAAAAGCTAGCTTCTATTTGCCGTATAGCCGCGGCAGCCCAGGCCATAAACCACAAAAAGGAGAAGATTTGATTTTTATTTCGTTCGTGTACGCCGCTTGCTAGTTGTTATTGTGTTTTTCTTGTATTTGTGTATTTAATATTAAGGACTTGTGTGTGTACCTAGACTTCTCTTTGGATTTACTTTACTTTGGATTACTGATTACTTTTGCATGTCATACCAACACAATTTTATAGGGGGCACGAATATTTAGGGGGAACTACGAGAGTGGGAGTTAGTTCGCGCACGAGTATTCAATTTGTGCCATTAACGAGATGGGTCTATAGGAAAAACTCAAATATTTAAAATAAAATTAGTGTCTTGGAAATTAAAATTAATGTAGGTAGTACGGCAAATTAATGGTAATGTCAAAGACAAAATGGAATTGTTTACAATTGTCGAATGTCGAATGCAATTCGACTAGTATTATTTCAGCAAAAGTTTTTATTACCAACCCATAAATACAAATTTAGTTTGACCATTAGGAAACTCCCTGCATGCTGAACATAACTTGTAGTTTAAATTCGTTTCTTTCCTTAATCCTTACACAGTATGCCACGAGCCTTGTCCGCGCTAATCTGGATCTTTCACTTTGTACACCATCCTTCTAAAAGAATTGCTACTTCTTGTAGAAATCTTGATACCATGCGGGTTTGACTGCTTCGCACTAATATTGCTGTTATCAGCATATGGGGTTAACTTGTTCCTCGTCATTGGTATATGCATTATAATATGGTGTTTAGCAGAGGTGTGAAGACCGCTCGTTGTGGCACTTCGGCTTAAAGTGTCTTAAGCAGTGCTTAAAATGGATGTATTATTGTTCTTCTCTGGACTCTGGGACCTAGTAACCTTACTAAAGGCTGTCGAATTCTTTGCTCACGTCCGGCAAGTGATTTTGTTTCTGTTGAAACACTCTCTGGGGGTATGCCTCAGAATTCCCTTGGTGATTGCAGAGTAAGAAATGTTACGGCCTTTCCCGGAAGTTTCCCTAGGATAATCCATTAGCATTTTAGTATTTCTGGAATACAATCGGTATTTAAAATAGTAGGTATATTACGGACCAACTTTTATAAGCCAGTTACCCACGAGCGTGAAATTGTATGTATAATAATTATAATAATTCGTTACTGGACCTAATTTGCTTTATCGTCGAGGTGCGTACTATACTTTTTCTACGACCAACCGTAAAAAGGATTGGTAATAGATATATTTACTTTACCAGTCCGGTAAGTACACTTTTACAGTACGAGTGAGATGTTCACGTCCAGAAATCTAAACGAGTTTACCGGACGTTTGACGCATGGCCGTATCTAAGGCATGGCAGACGTGGCAGTGGTCAGGACCATAAGGGGCTAAAAAATAGAAATCACAACAAAGGTCCACATACAGTGGACAAATTGTTGATTTATGTATACTAGATTCATCGCTAACCCAAAAACCATTAAACAATAAATTTACTGAAAGTATTATTTTTATTTCAATTTTACAGAGAATTTGGAGAGAAAACTCTATATTATGAATGTATTAATAAGAGCATATTTATAGTAAACATCAAATATCTCATTATTTTTTAAGTTTACCAGTGGTTGGTAGAAAAAATATTAAAATCTAGTTTCCAAACATCAATAGTTGTAGCTATAAGTTTTTGATAACGACGAGACATTAATAATTTAATTTTTGATAGTAACAGCTGCGTTAATCCAATCTTCAATTTTATCAAATAAGGACTGTTTATTTGGGAGTCTTGTTCAATTAGGAAAACAAAATTAATGGGTAAAGAAACTACAAATTTCATACAACTTTATATATTTGTCTATACCTACATCATTTACTTTGTAATAAGATCAGTTATAAAAAGGTAAAAAAATAAATAAAATTCACCCTAACATTAAAATAGAAAAGTAGGTTATTATTGTCGAGGACTTTAATGGATCCGACACATACACTTTTCTACCGTGGGTAATGTAGCATTTTTTTCAGTACCGGCCTTTTTATTTTTTTAAATATTAGTTTTACAAACTTATAAAAATCGAATATGAATTTCAAAATTTTTTTAAAATCATATCACTTCACATTCTGTCAAATGGGTTGAGGTTTAGTTCTAATCAAGTAGGCTCTGTATTTTTCTACCTTGGTTAATAATGAACAATTTTACTACCTCAACAAAAGTCAATAAAGTTATGTCTAGAGGCTAGTATTCAAAAAAATTGTAAACTTTTGCTCTTGGATGTAAAACATACCTATTTTGTAGATTTTGATAATTTGAATTATGAGTATAAATAAAGTAATTATGGTTGAATATTTTATGGGAATAGCCACATACAAGATAAGATTATAAGCTTATTTCTTCTTCATAAAATTGCAAAAAAGTCTAATAATTTTGTTCATTTGCAGGTTACCGGCTGTGGATTATTGGGAGTAGGATTATGGCTAAGGTTTGCATACGAAGGATATACAAGTTTACTACCGCAGTATGCGTTACTTAGTGCCGATTCTTTGGCAATAGTACTTGGAGTTATCACATTCATTTTTTCTTTTTTTGCCTGTTGCGGGTCGTGGTTCCAGAATCGATGTATGCTAATAACGGTGAGATCTTGTTTTTATTTTCTACATAATATAGTAGTCTCCAAAGGTCCTTTAGTATTACTTTATTGGATTTGGAAACTAGAAAATCAGTTTTATTCAATATAATTTTTTATGGAATATAAGGAATAAAGCCTATATAGGGGATATACCTAATTTAAAATAAAATTGAAATTTTATAATGATTGAAAAATTTTTATTACAATTTAGAATAACAGGAAAGAGATCTGTGGATTATAAATTAAAAATGAAAAATATCAAGAAGAAGGCTGACGACGGGGAGTTTTAAGAAGAGGAAGAGGTTTGTGGTTTTTAATGGGATTGTGAGCACATCTGCAAGGTCTGTAAAAATTACAATGGCAAACCCTATACTCTAGTTTATAGAAAATGCCCAGAATTCCAGCAATTGAGAGTATAATCTGTGAATTGATTAGAAATGGTCAGAAATGACAAGAATGGACAGAGTTTTTTTTAAAGATGTTTAGAAGACAACAAAATAAAAACTAAAAGAAATATAATAATTACATGTTAAAAACTTTAAATATCAAAAGAAAGAAAGGATTTAAATGTAGGAATAAAAAAATTACAAAAAGTAGTAGTTCTAGTAGAAAGAGTTCTAGTTTGGGGAAGAAATGGTTAGAAGATGAAGAAGTAAAAAATGAATATAGAATATTAAATTTTAAACGCCTAGAAAATTGAAATGAACAAAATCCAAAACGGATTTGAGGGAGTTGATAGTATAATATTTTGGATAAAAAAATTAAATAAAGATAGAAAGATTACGAACAACCTATAAGAATATCAGCACAACTTGAAACATCAGAAAATCAAATGTCAATAAATTGATTTAGATGTTAGCCTATATTCATTAATGTTTATTTCACATTTCATTTAAGCATATTGAACTTGTTTCTAACATGAGTATCATACATATTTTTTTAATAATTGATAAAATTATTTTTCCATTTTAAAATTAGTTTACTGTATATTCATTAAAATTAGGTATAAGTTCATTTAATAATAAATAAAAGCATGCCATAACAATATACACAGGTAGATTAAGAAGAGCCTATTTTATTCATCGAGAAAATATGATTCTTGATACAAAATTTTGTTTGTGGTAACCCTTTACCTCACTTATTTAATCATTCAATACACCCAATGGCCTTTTGCTTTTTGATAACTTAATATTCTGTTTTTTTCAGTATTTTTGCCTTGTGGCTTTTATCTTCGTACTCGAATTTGTTTTTGGATCTGTGGCCTTCATATTTAGAGATAGTTTGAGGCATACTTTCAGCGAAGAACTACAAAATGGCATATATCATCATTACAACATGACATCACAAGGACCAAACAATTTGGTTCAAATATGGGATAACATCCAACTGCAGGTAATTACAAGAATATTACTAGATATGTTTAAAAACGGTCGATATAAAATAAATGATATTATAAATTGTCTAGTTTGGCTGTTGTGGTGTAAAAAGTTATGAAGATTGGTACTTAATAGATGCTTGGCCAGATGAAAAATGGGTACCTGATTCCTGTTGTCTTCCCGCTAGTTATGATCTTAATTGTGGAAAAATAAAAAATGCAGATGTTTTTACAAAGGGATGCTATGACCAAATACATAACTTTTTTATTAGAAGACTGGATATTATTGGATTTGTTGGTATACTTATAGCATTCTTCCAAGTAAGTAGAATTAGTCAAGATGATAAAGTAAATGGAACGTAATTCAAAATAAATTTATTGTACTAACTCTTACTTTTTGGAAGTCCATCTTACTAAGAATAATAAAAAACTCTTCACTTTAACTCAACGTCCAAGTTGAATTGAAAAATTCGGTTTAAAATCACAATTACAGCTATTTCGCTATAAACTAGCATCGTCAGATTGACATATTGAAATTACATTTTTTGTTTGTTTGTAGCTAGGTACCTGATGTTGATTAAGTAGGTAAGGCTATACCAAGTATGGAAGTAATAAGACATAACAATTTTAAAGCCTAGATGTTATTAGCCCTAAGGTATTATCCTGGATGTGTTTCCCTCTAAGATCAGTATAACTGTGCAATGATATAGAAAAACCAGGAAAAAACTAAATCATGCTGATCTTTACAATAACTTAATATATTTATGTTACAATAATGTCTTAACTATGTATAAAATGAAGACTCAATCAAAGTAAACAGTTTAATAGTGGAGAATTTCCAAGATTTATTTGTTCATTCACTACTTTAAATTGTTGATCTGCTAGATGTCTTTTTATTTTAAGGTGTTCGAGGAAATCTAAATTTTGTTTTTTATCACAAATATGTAATATTTGATTGTCATTGGTGTGTATGAGTGTGGATGTTCAAGAACGTGTTTTGCATATTTTGACTTATCTGGTTGTTGTAATCTATATGCTCTTAAGTGTCCATTGAATCTTATTTCAAAGTTTTTTTGTGTTTGACCTACATATACAGCATTGCATTTTGGACAATTAATTTTGTAAACACCAGATTTTTTTAATTTAGGTAATTTTGTTTTTACATTTAATAATTTTGTACCAACATTATTGTGTGATTTGAGGGAAATTAATGCAGATGTTGCTGAAGATATTATTTTTGAAATTGTATTAGAAATATTTCCACAATATGTAATACTTTTATAACTTTTAATTTCTTTAGTTTGTTGAGGGAATATTAGTTGTACTGACATTTTAGGTTCTTTCTTATTAATTAATTTATTTATCAAATGTAATGAATAGCCATTACATGTAGCTATTTGTTTTATAATCTAAATTTCTTTATTAAAATTATTTTTGTTCATTGTAATTGAAAATGCTCTATGTATCATGGAATTATAAGCTGCTAATATTCCCTCAACAAACTAAAGAAATTAAAAGTTATAAATGTATTACATATTGTGGAAATATTTCTAATACAATTTCAAAAATAATATCATCAGCAACATCTGCATTAATTTCATTCAAATCACACAATAATGTTGGTATAAAATTGTTAAATGTAAAAACAAAATTACCTAAATTACAAAAATCTGATGTTTACAAAATTAATTGTCCAAAATGTAATGCTGTATATGTAGGTCAAACACAAAGAAACTTTGAAATATGATTCAATGAACACTTAAGAGCATATAGATTACAACAACCAGATAAGTCAAACTATGCAAAACACATTCTTGAACATCCATACTCACTCATACACACCAATGACATTCAAATATTACGTATTTGTGATAAAAAACAAAATTTAGATTTCCTCGAAGAACTTAAAATAAAAAGATATCTAGCAGATCAACAATTTAAAGTAGTGAATGAACAAATAAATCTTGGAAATTCTCCACTATTAAACTGTTTACTTTGATTGAGTCTTCATTTTATACATAGATAAGACATTATTGTAACATAAATATATTAAGTTATTGTAAAGATCAGCTTGATATAGTTTTTTCCTGGTTTTTCTATATCATTGCACAGTTATACTGATCTTAGAGGGAAACACAACCAGGATAATCCCTTAGGGCTAATAACATCTAGGCTTTAAAATTGTTATGTCTTATTACTTCCATACTTGGTCTAGCCTTACGTACTTAATCAACATCAGGTACCTAGCTACAAACAAACAAAAAATGTAATATCAATATGTTAATCTGAAGATGCTAGTTTATAGCGAAACAGCTGTAATTGTGATTTTAAACCGAATTTTTCAATTAAACTTGGAAGTTAAGTTAAAGCGAAGAGTTTTTTATTATTCTTAGTAATTCTAAATAATTTGGATCTTTTATAAGAAGTCTATATTTCCTTCTTCTATTTAGTTGTTACTAACTAATTATTTTTATGTTTTAGTTGTATGGTTTAATATCTTCCATGATACTTTTCTGTACAGTGAAGCATAAGCGAAGATCAAGAACATATAAATCTTATTCATAGCAAATGTCCATGGAAAGATTAAAATGACAACAGAAATAACATTTCTACTACCAATAATAAGATATTTTTCAAAGATTTTTGTTTATTACTATTCATTAAACAAACAACATTAAACAACATTAGGAAATATTTTTTAAAAACTGATAACATTGCTTTCAAAAAAGAAGCAATTCTGAGATTTGACTGGAGTGTACATATTTAAATAAAATTATTAAATATAGCAGTGATTTTTAAAATCAAGAGCATATCCTAAGTAATTCTGAAATACAAAATGCTGGGATGAAAAATTAAATTTGAAATCCTCATAGGTACGTCCATTTTTCTCAGAATTAAGTTGCTCTAGGTTCTATAATATTACTAATATTCTTATTTATTTTGTATAATATTTATTTAAGAATGATTGTACATATAGATTAAATGACAGTTGTAATATTATCATAAGTAAATAAAACTTTATTTTATGAAAACCAATTATTTATTGCAAATAATATTCATAATCCAGCAAAATAAATAGAGTTACCTAATTTGAGAATCTTAATATACACTGCTCAACAATTGAAGTGTATATTACAAAAATCTGTAAGTTTCTTTTGTCATTGGTTAATAATAAATCAAAATTCGATAAAATAAGTTAATCTTTATTCTTTCACGTTAATAATATACCCAAAAAAATTAAAATAACCAAATTTTTCATGAAAATAAACAGTTACCTACAATAAATCAGAAAAAATTAAAAATGTTAAATCATTTGCGCAGGTCATAAAGTCCTTTCACGAAAATTAATATCTATGGTGTGGGTCCACCCCACAGAAATATATAATAACCTAGAATGCCAATGCATGGACAATATATTGACCCAAATTGAATCCGCGCACGTGCACTTCTGAGTTTGCGTAGTATGCAACAGTGATACCGCGTTATTCAATTAAGGTCAGGACCGGTCTCCAAAATTCTGTTTTTTTCTTTGATCTACATACAGACGTTTAATTTTTTGGATTTACACAGAAATGTGTAGTTACTAATGATAAAATAAGAATTATTTATTCCAATATAATTATAATTCCTATATGCAAATATAATATCTGAATTTGTAATTTGTAAGGGTGGAATGCCTCACAGCATTTAGGCCACTTTGTTCTGAGATTGAGCCTATCAACCAGTTCGTCAGCCAACCTACATATTTAAACTAGGAAGCTCTCTCCAAGTTGAAGTGTATTAACCATTTCTCGCCGAAGATGGAGAATCTTATAGAAGAGGACATGTTCGACTGTCTCATCTAGTTCACATTCTATACATAGTGGGGTGTCAAATATCCCCAGTCTGTTCAGATGCTTTTGCATGTGATAAAGATACCTGTGGCCATATGCAGGTCCTTTCTAGTTATGGCTGTTTTAGGATGTGGATATTTCAGTTTCTTTAATAGCCTGCAGCTTTTTTCGTCGTCCCATCCACCCTTGAATTTATAAAGAAAGTGTTGCTTTACTAGGTCAATCACCTCTGATGCTGGTAGGCTGAAAAAAGTGCCAGGTTCCAAAAGTTTTTGCAGTTGCCTTTTGAATTTCCATGACCTTTGATTCAACCTAGTGTGACCACATTGTTGTTGCAGGGCCATGTGATATTTTAATACTGGAACTGAAGTGATATGTGGCCTGCTTAGAGCTAGTACTGCTTGTCTGATATTCGTTGGAATATGGGTGTTTTTACCAGTGATTTCTCTTTTGCGGCTATGGAGATAGCAGTGAGTTCTATTTCAGTCACACTGGTATTACCACCAATGGCCCATTTTATGGATGGAATATAATAAAACACGATAATTAAATAGTTTAAGTTACCTTTATTTCATAAAAAAAAATAACAAGATACAAGAGGAACTATGCTAATAAGAAACAAAAGAAAATTTAAAAAATTTAATATTATAAGTATATAAAATGCACACCGCATGGTGATATAAAATGAAACCACTGATTAATTATTAAATTTAGTACAGTGATGCAAAGCTATCACTGATGACAAAACAGAATTAGCTTTGAAAGCTCTTTTCTCTTTAACTCTCCTCTGATATTTTCAGTCTGCTTTTTTGCAATATTATAAAATCTTATTTTTGAATACAATTTCACGATCATTTTTATTAATTTCATTTTATGATTATCTTCATAAATTGAAGTATCAAAAATATGATTCTCCAAGTTTTTAAATATTTTTGGGTCTTGAAATAATACCAGAGACAATCTTAGGATGAATGTTTCAAGGAATTTTTTTCATGGGGCATGGAGTTCTTCGTAATATGAAGTATTTGATTTATTTTCTTTTCTGTAAAGATACATACATTAACTACACCTGATGAAGGTTTTATAAGACCACCTCTATTTTTTCTATTTAAAAGTTTGAAGTGCTCTCCATCTATGCTGTAGCTATTAATATTTTCGATTTCTGATAAGCAAGTACTGCACTTGATGATTTTTGACAGATTTGACAACAAATCCTGCTATATATGTTACTACATTCTCTGTCAGTTCCGATAATTTTGGCAAAAATGAGATGATTGAAGAGATTTCTTCATCTTCAATTATCAAATCATTGATGTCAATATTATATCTTTTGATAATACCTATGTCATCTAAGCTTATTTCAGGGTATGTCTTATTTTTATTCAAGCTTGTGGTGGTTAATATGTGAGTGTTGTCAAGAACAACACAATTTCCTTTAAGATTGCTTATATCATGCCTTAAAGCCATTCTTTTAAATGAATAATAAAATTGATATGCTGTTGGGTTATTATTCCATCCATTTTTTCCTCTGAAACATAATTATTATCAGCTAAATACATTTAATGAATTAATAATCTCACCTTAAGCAGCAAAAGAATAACTCCAGATGATCTTGACTAAATTTGTAAGTTAGGATATATTTTAATGGTGATCCATTTTTTTGACATAATCATCATATATTCCTAAAAATGATGCTATAGTTACACTTAGTCCAAGAATCGGTGTTTTATTTCTTGTTTTTGAAATTAGTTCTCCTTTTACTGTGGCTAATGTCTTCAAATAAATTAAAGATTCTTCAAGAATTGGTCTCCAAAAATTCTCATTAGCCAGTTTCAACGGAGTCTTATATCCACAACCAAATGGATTCCTGGAGTTCAATAAATCAAATATCTTATCAATTACCCTCACAAACTGAATTGTGGCTTTTGCATTATGGAAGTCTGGATGCTGTACATCAACCATCAAAAATTCTAGTGCATCTGCCACACTTGCACTTAAAGTCTGTGCTGCTAAATTCACCTAAAAAAACAAGTAGTTTGTGAAAATGATTTTTTATATAAATAATTACGGTTTGTTAAAAGGATTGTTCTAATAAATAAATAGTTTGTGAAAAGGAGTTGTTCACTGAGTTTTCAGGAAATTCAATTGTGGTTAAACAAATAATTCAAATTATACATAAAAAAAGAGAAGAAAAACTGAAAAAGTTAAAAAAAACCCAATAACAATATGTTATGTCTAAAATGAAGGTTTTATATTATCTGTATTATATTATCTGAGACTGACTATCAATTATTGGTAAGTTAATAGGAAATAAAAAGAATTGCATACCTTCATTTTTTGTTTTTGCCATTCAATATGTGCTTTTCTCAGCTTAGTTCCAAGCCTGCAGAATTCATTCTCTTCAATATCATGCAGTTTCTTTATGAGGTTGAAGTCAATTTTTTCTCCATCAACATTGACAAAAATTTGACAACTAGCCCAGTTATTCCTCACTAATTTTAACATGTGACAAGCATCGAATATTACATAAACATTGGAATTGTTCATAGGGTGTTTGAAGTATGGTTTAAGACTTGATAAATTCACATCAATTCCCAATTTTTGTGCCATAGCAAAATGAGCACTAGGACCATCACATGTCACAGACAAAATAATGACACCAGTTTCATGTAGCTTCTTTAATGCCTCTAGGATAATATTTGCCTTTTCAGCACCACTCAAACAACGGATGAAGAAATAGGCAATTGGAATTTTCCAATTACTATTGACAGAAACTACCATTAAAACAAGAGCTTCAGTAGCACAATGTAATGCATCATTGTTAATTCCAGCTCCAAAATCCTCATACCCCCAAGTCTCATTGCCACGAAGTTCAATTTGTTTTTAATGGCCATCTCATCCAGCATCAAGGAACATATGGTCTTCTGGTTTTTTTGCTCATTTTCAGCAACAATCATAGCTAAGCTATTAAAAGAGCTTTCACAAAATCCAGGTTTACAGTTGACATTGCTTAACCAAGATCTTATGGTTGATGGTGCTGGTAAGGCCAAATTAAAAGTTTTTCTAACATAATTATATGCTTTCGAAGAATAAAACTGAAGTGTCATAGCAAAACTCCTGATTTCTTCAGGTATTTTTATTCCTTCCTTGTTTTTGCCATTCATTTGTTTGTTAATATTAAAAATTGCTCTCCTCATCAAAGTCAGAGGAATGCCGGAATATGATTTTTCCAATACATCCAGAGCATCATCAGACAGTAATTTCTTCTTCTTTAGCTCCCCCAAAACTTGTTTCAGGCTAGACACTTTTTTTGACAAACGCTGTACACGTCTCCTACACACTCTGAACTTTTTGTATGTCATAATCTTTTTATCTTGGGTTTTTCTCAACTTCATAAGAATTCTTTGTGAAGAAGTACTGAAACAAAATGAAATACTTAAAGTCAGTGCACAGACTGAGAACTAAAAAACATCTTGTCAAAAAATACTAGCAATGAAAATTGCAATTAGCAGAAACTAGTATATGCTATTCCATATTCGCAAAACCCAAATAGCTTCATTTATTAATAAATTATGCTGAAAATAAATAATAATGATAATAAACTTACTTGTAATTATGAAACTGTTTTACATCTCTCCTAGCTCTTTTTATTTGCCCTTTGTTACCCTCACTATCAGATGAAGAAGAATTATTAACTGCTTTTCTCTTCAAAAGAGAAATTCTTGGTGATGCTGCAGCAGAGTTGACAGGAGATGCTGTGGCTGGTGATGCAGTACTAGATGAACTGGAACTTAATTAAAGTGACATATTAGATAGCAACTTTAAAAAGAGAAATGAAGATACTTAACTAATTAATTATCTTTGGTTTGAATATATGAAAACATTTTTATTTTCCAAACTGATTTTATTAATGATAAAATAAGAGTAAATTGATAAGAAATAAAAATAAGTAGTCCTTATATAATGATGTTCGATAGTACCACAAAAAATAATAAACTTACCCTTCTTGGGATAATTCATTAATTGGATCATATATTACAGAGGTAATCAAATTTTCTTTATCTTCATAAATAAGCCCTTCTTGTTGGTCATTGGAAGTCTCTCTCATCACATCCTCTGTGCATTCTTTTACCATCTGCTGGCCTGAAGTGGAAGGCAAGTCATATGAAGATGATTTCCTAATAAAATGCAAAAAAATATCATTAAAAAACCATTTTAACAACAAAGCAGGTATTTAAAATAATGGATAACAAAGCTTGTTTGAATACTAAATTATGTGTCTAGAGATAACGTGGAAAAAAATATATCCTACCTTCTAATAATTTCTTGGATTGGCATGAGTGGACGAATAGTCAGTTTGAGTTTAGGAACAACACCTGACTTCAATTTCCATTTATTTTTCTCCATAAATTTGTCACCTTCCAAAAAATGGTCACTACATATACGGTTACTAGCAGAAAGATGCTCAATGGTAGGATCTCTTCCTAAAGCCCTCATCCAAGCATCATGCCTGTTCGGGGTAAGCCTAAAAACATAGGTATTTATTTGAAAAATAATGTTTACTCATTCTGTATTAGTACAGTCGATTCACCAATAAATATAAATGTTTTATTGAATGCAATACTCACGAGAAATATGTTACTCCTGGAATTTTACCAGAATTTTTACAAAACACCACCATGCACTTCATTTTACTTATTTCAGTCTTTAACACTACGAGAACAAACAAACACAAGCAAATAAAATATTATGATCAAATAAAACACCGAAAGAAAATTAAATACTTCTTGTCAGACAAAAGCCAAACATGAAATAAATCAGTAAAGTAAAAATCACAAGCCCGACCTGTACGGTCCGATTGACAGCTATGACAAAACTCTGCATTTTACACATTGTTGCCAAGTGAATATATCGAACTGTTGTTCTGTGAAATTTACCAGCTAAAAAGTCACTGAATCACAAAGTTTCATATATTCTGGATAACTGTCCTTATGTTATTGACGGAGAATTCATGTATCCTTTAATTATCTCCATAATACTTTCTTCGATGGTATAAAACATTTTAGATTTAGCATCGATGTTGTCACAATGCGCATGCTTAGGAGTGCACGTACCTCGCTATAGTGTGTCATTTTGTTTTCGCGCATCCCTATGTATTGGCATTCTAGGTTATTATATATTTCTGTGGTCCACCCCTAGCTTGCCTTACTTCTGTCACTCTATTTGGCACGGTTCTTATTAAATTATTAATAAATTGCTGAGGTATGTTTTCCCACATTCTCTGTAAGGCATTGGCGAGCTGTTCTAGGGTCGCTGGGGGGTTTTTCGAGTCGGTTTAATTATCTAGACATTTCGGCCCAGACAACCGTGATATTCAATGCGATCATGGCGCGCATTATCGTCGATAAAGACAAATTGTTCGTCTATTGCACCAAAAATTGGTACAATTATTTGCTCTATTACCAGGTCCCTATATCGTACATCCGTCATTGTCATATTCATTAACACCACTAAATCAGTGCGGCCATCATAACATAAGCCTCCCCACACGCAAACTTAGCCACCACCAAAAAGAGTGGTTGGCGCCTTCAAAAGATTATTGTGTCGCTGTCTTCTTTCTCTCCACACCAATATTCAACCATCACACATATTTAGTCGAAATCTGGACTCATCCGTAAACATACAGTACCCTCCAGTTTTGAAAATTCCAACGACTGTGTTCTCTCACGACCGATATCTGCATGCACGCTGATCCGCAGTCAACCGTGGATGTGAACTACTCCTTCTGGCTCTTAAATTACATGCATGCAACTTTCTTCCGGTAGCATGCCTAAAGAAGCTGTTAATTCTCGAAGCAGTACCTAAATGTTCGGTTTCTTTTTGCAGTTACAGCTATAAAGCGGTCTTGAGCAGGAGTTGTAGCTCGTTCTCGTCCTCCTCCATGCCTGTACGCTGCAAACCCAGTTTTCAAATATCGATTCCTTGCACGACTGACAACACTTTGGAACACATTTAGCCGTGTAGCAACTTCTTCTTGACTTCACCCTTCATGTACTAATTGATCGATTTGCACTGTTTCTAATCGCCGTAGCGCCATTTTTTTCAGGTAAACAGATTTATGAATTACAGTAACAATGTTAAGAGGGGCCTCAAAAATGTGACAGCTGAAAACGGGTGGCAAGCCTGATTTGTATCCAATCATTTGTATCCAATCATTTTAACTTACGTATTCAAATTTTAACAGGATATAGCTATTTAGATATTGACCAAATTTTGAAGACACGATATTTAAAGGTTAGCTTTGCCATTCCCATAGGTGATTTTTTTTCTTCGAAATGCTTGAAAATATGGAAAATATTGTTTTTTAAGTAGCTAAATCGACTGGTGCAGTCGATAGCATGTCTACAACCATGTTAAATCTACATTCGGTGGGTAGTGGTGCTGTAAAACCCTTTAGATGCCATTTTTGGTGGAAACTATCGAAAATTCTGCAATTTTAAAGTGATTAAATTAGTAGTTCTAGACCATTTTTACGAAAAATAACATAATAAGGATTTTGGCCAAATTTTAAAGACACCAAATTGAAAGGTATTAGCTTTGCCATTTTCTTCAAAATTTGTTCAAAATCTAAATTATTGTCTTTTTGGTAGAAATGGTATTGAACCACTAATTTGACCACGTAGAATACGACAATTGCGTTAAAATTACTGAATTACTGATGGTTTTCCAGCAAAAATGGCATCCATAGGGTTTTACGGCACCACTTCCCCGCCAATGCAGATTTAACATGGTTCTAGACTTGCCATCAAGAAACTGACTGCACCAGTCGATTCAGCGTCTAAAAAACCCTAGTTTCCATATTTTCATGCATTTTAAAGAAAAAAAAATCTCTTAAGAAATTAGCAAGGCTAAGACGTTTGACTTTGGTGTCTTCAAAATTTGGTCAAATAGTAAATTATGTTTGATAAAAAAGGTGTAGAACCACTAAATCGGCCACGTAGAATCCGAAAATGGCGATAAAATTGCAGAACTACCGATAGTTTCCAGGAAAAATGCCTAGTTTCCATATTTTCATGCATTTTAAAGAAAAAAAAAATCACTGAAGAAATTGGCAAGGCTGACATTTGACTTTGGTGTCTTCAAAATTTGGTCAAAATATAAAGTATGTTATTTTAAGTAAAAATCGTGTAGAACCACTTAATCGACTACGTAGAATCTGAAAATGGCGATAAAATTGCAGAATTACCGATAGTTTTCAGGAAAAATGGCATCCATAGGGTTTTACGTCACCACTTTCCCACGAATTTTTGAGTGAATTTTTGTTTCCTTTAAAATGCATGAAAATATGGTAACTAAGGTTATTTTAGACGCTAAATCGACTGGTGCAGTCAGTTTCACGATAGCAAGTCTCGAACCATGTTTAATCTGCATTCGCGGGGAAATGGTGCCGTAAAACCCTATGGATGCCATTTTTCCTGGAAACTATCGGTAATTCTGCAATTTTATTACTATTTTCGGATTCTTCGTGGTTAATTTAGTAGTTTTACACTATTTTTATTAAAAATAACATAATTTAGATTTTGACCAAATTTTGAAGACACCAAAGTCAAATGTGTTAGCCTTGCCAACTTTTTAAGTGAATTTTTTGTTTTTTTTTAAATGCATGAAAATATGGTAACTGGAGTTATTTTAGTCGCTGAATCGACTGGTGCAGTCAGTTTTTCGATAGCAAATCTCGAACGATGTTTAATCTGCATTCACGGGGAAATGGTGTTGTAAAACCCTATGTATGCCATTTTTCCTGGAAACTATCGGTAATTCTGCAATTTTATTACTATTTTCGGATTCTTCGTGGTTAATTTAGTGGTTTTACACTATTTTTATTAAAAATAACATAATTTAGATTTTGACCAAATTTTGAAGACACCAAAGTCAAATGTGTTAGCCTTGCCAACTTTTTAAGTGAATTTTTTGTTTTTTTTTAAATGCATGAAAATATGGTAACTGGAGTTATTTTAGTCGCTGAATCGGCTGGTGCAGTCAGTTTCTCGATAGCAAATCTCGAACGAAGTTTAATCTGCATTCACGGGGAAATGGTGTTGTAAAACCCTATGTATGCCATTTTTCCTAGAAACTATCGGTAATTCTGCAATTTTATTACCATTTTTGAATTCTACGTGGTCGATTTAGTGTTTCTACTCCATTTTTACCAAAAATAACCTAATTAAGATTTTGACCAAATTATGAAGACACCAAAGTCAAATGTCTTAGCCTTGCCAACTTTTTAAGTGAATTTTTTGTTTTTCTTAAAATGCATAAAAATATGGTAACTGGAGTTATTTAAGTCGCTAAATCGACTGGTGCAGTCAATTTTTCGATAGCAATTCTCGATCCATGTTTAATCTTCATTTGCGGGGAAATGGTGCCGTAAAACCATATGGTTGCCATTTTTCCTGGAAACTATCGGTAATTCTGCAATTTTATTACCTTTTTCAGATTCTACGTGGTCAATTTAGTGGTTTTACACTATTTTATCAAAAAAAACATAATTTAGATTTTGACCAAATTTTGAAGACACCAAAGTCAAATGTCTTAGCCTTGCCAACTTTTTAAGTGAATTTTTTGTTTTCTTTAAAATGCATAAAAATATGGTAACTGAAGTTATTTTAGTCGCTGAATCGACTGGTGCAGTCAGTTTCTCGATAGTAAATCTCGAACGATGTTTAATCTGCATTCACGGGGAAATGGTGCCGTAAAACCCTATGGATGCCATTTTTCATGGAAACTATCTGTAATTTTGCAATTTTATTACCATTTTCGTATTCTACGTGGTCAATTTAGTAGTTTTACACCATTTTTATCAAAAATAACATAATTTAGATTTTGACCAAATTTTGAAGACACCAAAGTCACATGTCAGCCTTGCCAACTTTTTATATGAATTTTTTGTTTTCCTTAATATGCATAAAAATATGGTAACTGGAGTTATTTAAGTCGCTGAATCGACTGGTGCAGTCAATTTTTCGATAGCAATTCTCGATCCATGTTTAATCTTCATTCGCGGGGAAATGGTGCCATAAAGCCATATGGTTGCCATTTTTCCTGGAAACTATCGGTAATTCTGCAATTTTATTACCATTTTCGGATTCTTCGTGGTTAATTTAGTGGTTTTACACTATTTAATCAAAAATAACATACCTAATTTAGATTTTGACCAAATTTTGAAGACACCAAAGTCAAATGTCTTAGCCTTGCCAACTTTTTAAGTGAATTTTTTGTTTTCTTTAAAATGCATGAAAATATGGTAACTGGAGTTATTTAAGTCGCTGAATCGACTGGTGCAGTCAGTTTCTCGATAGCAAGTCTCGAACCATGTTTAATCTGCATTCGCGGGGAAATGGTGCCGTAAAACCCTATGGATGCCATTTTTCCTGGAAACTATCGGTAACTCTGCAATTTTATTACCGTTTTCGGATTCTACGTGGTCAATTTAGTGGTTTTACACTATTTTATCAATAATAACATAATTTAGATTATGACCAAATTTTGAAGACACCAAAGTCAAATGTCTTAGCCTTGCCAACTTTTTAAGTGAATTTTTTGTTTTTTCTAAAATGCATAAAAATATGGTAACTGAAGTTATTTTATTCGCTGAATCGACTGGTGCAGTCAGTTTCTCGATAGTAAATCTCGAACGATGTTTAATCTGCATTCACGGGGAAATGGTGTTGTAACACCCTATGTATGCCATTTTTTCTGGAAACTATCGGTAATTCTGCAATTTTATTACCATTTTTAAATTCTACGTTGTCGATTTAGTGGTTCTACTCCATTTTTACCAAAAATAACATAATTAAGATTTTGACCAAATTTTGAAGACACCAAAGTCAAAAGTCTTAGCCTTGCCAACTTTTTAAGTGAATTTTTGTTTCCTTTAAAATGCATGAAAATATGGTAATTAAGGTTATTTTAGTCGCTGAATCGACTGGTGCAGTCAGTTTCTCGATAGCAAGTCTCGAACCATGTTTAATCTGCATTCGCGGGGAAATGGTGCCGTAAAACCCTATGGATGCCATTTTTCATGGAAACTATCTGTAATTTTGCAATTTTATTACCATTTTCGTATTCTACGTGGTCAATTTAGTAGTTTTACACCATTTTTATCAAAAATAACATAATTTAGATTTTGACCAAATTTTGAAGACACCAAAGTCACATGTCAGCCTTGCCAACTTTTTATATGAATTTTTTGTTTTCCTTAATATGCATGAAAATATGGTAACTGGAGTTATTTAAGTCGCTGAATCGACTGGTGCAGTCAATTTTTCGATAGCAATTCTCGATCCATGTTTAATCTTCATTCGCGGGGAAATGGTGCCATAAAACCATATGGTTGCCATTTTTCCTGGAAACTATCGGTAATTCTGCAATTTTATTACCATTTTCGGATTCTTCGTGGTTAATTTAGTGGTTTTACACTATTTTATCAAAAATAACATAATTTAGATTTTGACCAAATTTTGAAGACACCAAAGTCAAATGTCTTAGCCTTGCCAACTTTTTAAGTGAATTTTTTGTTTTCTTTAAAATGCATGAAAATATGGTAACTGGAGTTATTTAAGTCGCTGAATCGACTGGTGCAGTCAGTTTCTCGATAGCAAGTCTCGAACCATGTTTAATCTGCATTCGCGGGGAAATGGTGCCGTAAAACCCTATGGATGCCATTTTTCCTGGAAACTATCGGTAACTCTGCAATTTTATTACCGTTTTCGGATTCTACGTGGTCAATTTAGTGGTTTTACACTATTTTATCAATAATAACATAATTTAGATTATGACCAAATTTTGAAGACACCAAAGTCAAATGTCTTAGCCTTGCCAACTTTTTAAGTGAATTTTTTGTTTTTTCTAAAATGCATAAAAATATGGTAACTGAAGTTATTTTAGTCGCTGAATCGACTGGTGCAGTCAGTTTCTCGATAGTAAACCTCGAACGATGTTTAATCTGCATTCACGGGGAAATGGTGTTGTAAAACCCTATGTATGCCATTTTTTCTGGAAACTATCGGTAATTCTGCAATTTTATTACCATTTTTAAATTCTACGTTGTCGATTTAGTGGTTCTACTCCATTTTTACCAAAAATAACATAATTAAGATTTTGACCAAATTTTGAAGACACCAAAGTCAAATGTCTTAGCCTTGCCAACTTTTTAAGTGAATTTTTGTTTCCTTTAAAATGCATAAAAATATGGTAACTGGAGTTATTTAAGTCGCTAAATCGACTGGTGCAGTCAATTTTTCGATAGCAATTTTCGATCCATGTGTAATCTTCATTTGCGGGGAAATGGTGCCGTAAAACCATATGGTTGCCATTTTTCCTGGAAACTATCGGTAATTCTGCAATTTTATTACCTTTTTCAGATTCTACGTGGTCAATTTAGTGGTTTTACACTATTTTATCAAAAAAAAACATAATTTAGATTTTGACCAAATTTTGAAGACACCAAAGTCAAATGTCTTAGCCTTGCCAACTTTTTAAGTGAATTTTTTGTTTTCTTTAAAATGCATGAAAATATGGTAACTGGAGTTAACTATTTTAGTCGCTGAATCGACTGGTGCAGTCAGTTTCTCGATAGCAAATCTCGAACGATGTTTAATCTGCATTCACGGGAAAATGGTGTTGTAAAACCCTATGTATGCCATTTTTCCTGGAAACTATCGGTAACTCTGCAATTTTATTACCGTTTTCGGATTCTACGTGGTCAATTTAGTGGTTTTACACTATTTTATCAATAATAACATAATTTAGATTATGACCAAATTTTGAAGACACCAAAGTCAAATGTCTTAGCCTTGCCAACTTTTTAAGTGAATTTTTTGTTTTTTCTAAAATGCATAAAAATATGGTAACTGAAGTTATTTTAGTCGCTGAATCGACTGGTGCAGTCAGTTTCTCGATAGTAAATCTCGAACGATGTTTAATCTGCATTCACGGGGAAATGGTGTTGTAAAACCCTATGTATGCCATTTTTTTTCTGGAAACTATCGGTAATTCTGCAATTTTATTACCATTTTTAAATTCTACGTTGTCGATTTAGTGGTTCTACTCCATTTTTACCAAAAATAACATAATTAAGATTTTGACCAAATTTTGAAGACACCAAAGTCAAATGTCTTAGCCTTGCCAACTTTTTAAGTGAATTTTTTGTTTTCTTTAAAATGCATGAAAATATGGTAACTGGAGTTATTTTAGTCGCTGAATCGACTGGTGCAGTCAGTTTCTCGATAGCAAATCTCGAACGATGTTTAATCTGCATTCACGGGGAAATGGTGTTGTAAAACCCTATGTATGCCATTTTTCCTGGAAACTATCGGTAATTCTGCAATTTTATTACCATTTTCGGATTCTTCGTGGTTAATTTAGTGGTTTAACACTATTTTTATTAAAAATAACATAATTTAGATTTTGACCAAATTTTGAAGACACCAAAGTCAAATGTCTTAGCCTTGCCAACTTTTTAAGTGAATTTTTTGTTTTTTTTAATATGCATGAAAATATGGTAACTGGAGTTATTTAAGTCGCTGAATCGACTGGTGCAGTCAATTTTTCGATAGCAATTTTCGATCCATGTTTAATCTTCATTCCGGGGAAATGTTGCCGTAAAACGCTATGGATGCCATTTTTGATGGAAACTATCTGTAATTTTGCAATTTTATTACCATTTTCGTATTCTACGTGGTCAATTTAGGGTTTTACAACACCATTTCCCCGTGAATGCAGATTAAACATCGTTCGAGATTTGCTATCGAGAAACTGACTGCACCAGTCGATTCAGCGACTAAAATAACTCCAGTTACCATATTTTCATGCATTTTAAAGAAAACAAAAAATTCACTTAAAAAGTTGGCAAGGCTAAGACATTTGACTTTGGTGTCTTCAAAATTTGGTCAAAATCTGAATTATGTTATTTTTGATAAAATAGTGTAAAACCACTAAATTAACCACGAAGAATCCGAAAATAGTAATAAAATTGCAGAATTACCGATAGTTTCCAGGAAAAATGGCAACCATATGGTTTTACGGCACCATTTCCCCGCGAATGCAGATTAAACATGGATCGAAAATTGCTATCGAAAAATTGACTGCACCAGTCGATTCAGCGACTTAAATAACTCTAGTTACCATATTTTTATGCATTTTAAGGGAATAAAAAAATTCACTTAAGAAATTGGCAAAGCTAAGACATTTAACTTTGGTGTCTTCATAATTTGGTCATAATCTAAATTATGTTATTTTTGATAAAATAATGTAAAACCACTAAATTGACCACGTAGATTCCGAAAACGGTAATAAAATTGTAGAATTACTGATAGTTTCCAGGAAAAATGGCAACCATATGGTTTTACGCACCATTTCCGCGCGAATGCAAATTAAACATGGATCGAGACTTGCTATCGAAAAACTGACTGCAACAGTCGATTCAGCGACTAAAATAACTCCAGTTACCATATTTTCATGCATTTTAAAGGAAACAAAAAATTCACTTAAGAAATTGGCAAGGCTAAGACATTTAACTTTGGTGCCTTCAAAATTTGGTCAAAATCAAAATTATGTTATTTTTGATAAAAATGGTGTAGAACCACTAAATTGACCACGTAGAAACTGAAAATGGCAATAAAATTGCAGAATTACCGATAGTTTCCAGGAAAAATGGCAACCATAGGGTTTTACGGCACCATTTCGCCGCGAATGCAGATTAAACATGGATCGAGAATTGCTATCGAAAAATTGACTGCACCAGTCGATTCAACGACTTAAATAACTTCAGTTACCATATTTTCATGCATTTTAAGGAAAACAAAAAATTCATATAAAAAGTTGGCAAGGCTGACATGTGACTTTGGTGTCTTCAAAATTTGGTCAAAATCTAAATTATGTTATTTTTGATAAAAATGGTGTAAAACTACTAAATTGACCACGTAGAATACGAAAATGGTAATAAAATTGCAGAATTACGGATAGTTTCCATGAAAAATGGCATCCATAGGGTTTTACGGCACCATTTCCCCGCGAATGCAGATTAAACATGGTTCGAGACTTGCTATCGAGAAACTGACTGCACCAGTCGATTCAGCGACTAAAATAACCTTAGTTACCATATTTTCATGCATTTTAAAGGAAACAAAAATTCACTTAAAAAGTTGGCAAGGCTAAGACATTTGACTTTGGTGTCTTCAAAATTTGGTCAAAATCTTAATTGTTATTTTTGGTAAAAATGGAGTAGAACCACTAAATCGACCACGTAGAATCCGAAAATGGCGATAGAATTGCAGAATTACCGATAGCTTCCAGGAAAAATGGCAACCATAGGGTTTTACGGCACCATTTCCCCGCGAATGCAGATTTAACAGGGTTCTAGAATTGCTATCGAGAAACTGACTGCACCAGTCGATTTAGCCGAGTTTCCATTTTTTCAAGCATTTTAAAGAAAAAAAATTCACTTATGAAATTGGCAACGCTTATACATTTGACTTTAGTAAAAATGGTAGTTGTCATGATGTTACCGTAAAGTAGAATTTGTTTCGGCCAATAGGCATGATGACTTATTTTAAAAAACTGATCCACGATGTTTTCACGTATGTACTTTATCTAAGATAAATGTTATTTTTACAAAAAAGAGTTTTTAAATGAGAAATTTACTTTTTAAAAATGCATTTTAAATTTGACGCCAAAACGGTAGAATAGTAATGGCGTCTATCTATGACATCATCGGTTCGTAAATACTTAGAACAAAAAGATACAGGAAGGAGTGTATGCAAAATGACCTTGAGTCCAGAAAGGAGCTTGCATATGGCGGCCAATTGTCAATTTTAATTTCCGTTTCCATTGACGTACCGCAAAAAAATAAAAATTATATCAAGGTTTTCATTTTTAATAAATTTCAACCAATCAGGTGTGTGAATACCATTAGTGTTCTACATAATTTACGGCTGTTTGCACCGACTTTTTTTTAAGGGACAATTAAACTAACGGTCCTTTAAAGTACACTTAACGGTTTTTGTTCATTGCACCAACTTTAAGGGACCCTTAAACATCGATTAAAGCATTTGGAACTTAAGTAACCATTAAAATTAAAGGTCAATTAGTTAAATGTCCCTTAAAAAAAAGTCGGTGCAAACGGCCGTTAGTATTTATAAGAACCGAATGATACGCCTATGCGCTCATTTTTGACATTTATATGCATATATTGCTTTGACAGTACACTGTAAACATAAACAACACAGCACACCCTCCTAGCAGTTTAACTCTTATTCACAATTTGTATCCAAGTTATATTATTGCGCCCACCCACTTGAGGGCGTATCTGTAGCGTGACATTACAGTGTCGCCCAATCGGAGGAAACGTGAACTGTCATCACATATTTATAAACTAATCATGATTTGTCATTTAATTTTTAATTGTTAACCGTTAACGTTTGAATTTTGGATTGTGTTTCGCCTGTGCTTTTTTCGTTGATTAACGTTAAATTGTTTAATTAGTTATTATTTGTGAAAGTTTCTTCCAGTTTATTGAATTTTATATTTTAGTTTATGAACTTTTTAATTGTTTTCTGTATTATAAGAGAATTAGAGAAGTATAAGTATTGTGTGTTATTATTTAAATGTAAACAATTATTTCATAATTGTATAGTGTAGCATACAATATCATACTATAATATTTTTTACTTTTTTTAGTATAACCATGGCATCTCGTAAAAGAACTTGTTGTGTTCCTAGTTGTACCGATGAAACAAGTAAGAGGCATCGTTTCACCAAGGATCCCAACTTATTTGGATGGAGAATATAAACAATGTTAAAGAAGAAAACTCCAAAACAACTTTATGACAATTATAGAGTGTGCCATCAACATTTTGACCAGCAGTTTCATAACGCAGGATTTCAGAAAGAGTTGAAACCAGGTGCTTACCCAACTCTTCTTTTATCTGGTAAGTAGATACAACTTCAAGTTATAATGTAAGTGAATAAAATTATTTGATTTCAGATACTTCAGTTATTCTACCATCATCCACAACGGTGTCTTTGGAAGCTCCTTTCTACATGTCGAGAAAAAGCCTGAAGGTTGATAATTAGATGCACTTTTCTTTTTTGGTGCAAATAAGTGAATAAAATAGCTGCAGAAAAATACTCCAAATATGAGAAATATTTAAATAGGGTCAATAATGCTTCCTACATTGACCCAATAAAAGTACAGGCACACAAATCCTATATAAATAGAATCAAGAGAAAAAAGTAAATTTAATTTTTTATATTTCTTATTTATTTATATATTTTTTATGTGTATTTATTTAATATAAACTTGATGAACAACGTCGAAGTTTTCTTTAAAGCCCAACTTTCCAAAAATATTAATAAAATTTGTATTATGTGTTCTGGGCTGCACGTACACTAGCGCTCGCAACATGAGGCGGGTGGGCCCAGTACTAATATATTAGATCTGATAATTAGTAGAAGAGTTAGCCTGCTAGAGGGTGTGCTGTGATAAACAATGAGTCATAAAAGGAGCTTCAAGATGGCCGACTTCCGTCGCAAATTTTCCTTAAAGTTAATATATGACAGACTCCTTCCTGTTTCTTTTTGTTCTAAGATCTTATCCCAGTTACAATGCTATTGGGGTTGTGTTGTGATCAAAACTAGTAAGAAAGGTCAAGATTTTTTATGTTTAATAACCAAAAACTCATATTTATACCATAGAACAGAAGAAATTACATACAGTTTCGAGATTCGATTGATGCGGGGTCAGTGATGATGACATATTTGTATCAGTTTTATCCTTAGAACAAAAAGATACAGGAAGGAGTATATGCAAAATGACCTTGAGTCCAGAAAGTAGCTTGCATATGGCGACCAATTGTCAATTTTAATTTCCGTTTCCATTGACGTACCGCAAAAAAATTAAAATTATATCAAGGTTTTCATTTTTAATAAATTTCAACCAATCAGGTGTGTGAATACCATTAGTGTTCTACATAATTTAGTATTTATAAGAACCGAATGATACGCCTATGCGCTCATTTTTGACATTTATATGCATATATTGCTTTGACAGTACACTGTAAACATAAACAATGAGTCATAAAAGGAGCTTCAAGATGGCCGACTTCCGTCGCAAATTTTCCTTAAAGTTAATATATGACAGACTCCTTCCTGTTTCTTTTTGTTCTAAGGTAAATACCATTTATACTACACTGCGACCCGTGTCATCTGTGGATTCTATGGTAAAAATGTCAAACTTCAAACATTTTGAAGGTTAAAAGAGGGTGGTTAAAAAAGTTTATTTTGTTTTTACTTATTTTGTGCGATTATAATAGTTATCATAGTCATAAATCCTTGCGGTTCTACAATGTAAGAATACATCAATTAAAACTCCGAACAAGATATTTGTTTACGTTCCAATGTCAATGTCAACAATATTTAGGAAAGTACGACGTCACGGTATTCTGATTGGTATTTCAGCTAATATGGCGGATTGTTAAATTTAGTGCTTATATTTTTACTAAAATAAATGTAATCACACATGTAATATAAAAATGAGTAAATTCTTTAGAATCTCCGTATCTTATATAATTATAACAAATCAATATATTAGTGATTCTTACTGACTGTCAACATGCCTATTCGATTATTAGTAAGCGAATCGTAAAATAGAATCCCGTGTATTGACAGGGCACATCCATTTTAGGTTATTATATCTGACGTATGATTGACTCGAGCCATGGACTTGAAGTGACATTGACAGTTTGTTATTATTGTCACGCTTGTCCTGTCGTTACCTATTACGGGTGCTTATCGTTTTTTACACTGTAATATTTTATTATATTAGGTTCGTTCCAACAAACAATCAGGGATGCGTTTCGGTTTGTTTTCAAATTTGTTTCTACGCATGCGCGCATTTTATGAAATTTGAAACTAGTCCACAACTGTTCTGTTGGAACACTATAGTACTAGTTTGACATTTAACACATGACAGTGCAACAAATGGAAAGTATTTTCTCATTCCGAATTTTTCGGGCGAACAGCAAACCTAACCAATTTCCTCAATTATGTCCTTGAGATTCGTCTTCACTGTGGAATGCACCAATACTTTCTTCTGATAAATCGCTGTTGCCAATATTTTCATCTGAGCCACTGTAACTCATATTTATATTGAATAGATCTCCTCAGGATATGAATATATAATACATATATAATAAATGAACAAACACGTGGTTTCGAATGATCAAATCTTCTTTGCGCATGCGTCTGATTTATAGTTCGTGACAAATTCAAACTCTTATGACAGTTTTCAAACCGTTTGTGTGTAACGTTGGAACAGCTTACTATCAGTCACCAAACTGTCACAAATTGTTGTTGGAACGCTAAAATACACATGCGCATGCTCATAACAATCTCTGATAGTTTCGGACTCTTTTTGGAACGAACCTATTATTATGTAGTTAGTTTTCATTGGTAATTCCGTATCTTTATGTGTCAATTTAATTAACTTATAATGACCGAAGCAAAACCCACTTCAACACTTACCAAGTACCTACGACCTGAAAAATTTGATGTCGAACCTGACGCTCAAGATGCTGATTCAAAATGGAGTTATTGGAAATCGACTTTTCAAAGTTTTCTGGATGAAGAAGCTCCGAAAGGTACTCCTGATAAACTTAAGCTAAAGATTTTAGTAAATTACATTTCTGCCTGGATCTATAAACACATAAAAGCTTGTGAGAGTTTTGACGACGCGCTCAAGGCTTTAGAGGACATATATATCAAGCCTATAAATACCACGCTCGCCCGTCATGTGCTGGTCAACAGAAAACAACTACATTACAAAATCATTCTGGTCCATCTATCCCTCTACTGCCTAATCTAGCGACGGCTCAATCACGATTCACTGCAGTTTCAGTTCTACATATTCACCAAAGCCAACATATACACCGAAGTCAACAAGGCGTTGCTTTTTCTGTGGTGGGAACGTGCACCAACGTTTGAAGTGCCCGGCTTACAATGCTGAGTGCCAACTTGGCTCCAAAAGGGGACATTTCGCAAGCGTTTGTCGGTCTGCGAATGCCAGTAATGCTATCACATCTGACGAATCAATACAAGATGACGACCACAGTAGCCCTTCCAGTAGTGGTGGGGTCATTTCTGCTGCTTCGCCATCCAGTCTGAAAAGCGCGACTATCCCTATTTCTATAAACAACTACAGAGCCGATGCACTTATAGATACTGGTAGCTCGGTCAGTTTTATCGACAGTAAGATCGCACGTTTAATGAAGTTGCATCAGAGACCTTGCAAACAAACTATCAACCTGGCATCCCTGAATCATACTTCTAATGTCGAAGGTATATGTTTTGCCACAATTAAAATGAACGAACACTTGTACAAACAACGATCTCTACTTGTAGTTAATAATCTCTGCGCAGACGTTATCGTGGGTCATGATCTCCTTAAAGACTATTCAAAACTTGAATTTAACTTCGGTGGTCCAAAGAAACCTCTAGAAATATGCAGTGTGCTGGAAGCTGCAGTGCCACCCGCATCAGTTTTCACGAATCTCGCACATGATATCAAGCCTATGGCAGTTAAAAGTAGGCGTTACAGAGGGAAGACACTGAATTCATTGAACAAGAAATACAAAAATTATTAGAAGATGGTGTCATAGAGTCCAGTATCTCGCCCTGGAGAGCGCAAGTTTTAGTTGCTGATGGAGGAGTTCACAAAAAGCGTTTAGTTATAGACTACTCAATGACCATTAACAAATATACGGAATTAGATGCCTACCCATTACCACACATCGAAACTATTGTGAATAATGTCTCCAAATACACGATATTTAGCCAAATCGACTTAAAAAGTGCTTATCATCTGATTTCGATTCTTTCAAAAGAAAAAGTTTATACAGCCTTTGAAGCCTGCGGAAAACTATATCAATTTAGAAGGATACCTTTCGGTGTAACTAATGGAGTTGCCGCATTCCAACGTACTCTCGAATTTATAATAACTAATGAAAAATTAGAGGGTACCTTTTCCTACCTTGACGACATTACAGTTTGCGGCAAAACTGAAACCTAACATGAGCATAACTTGAAAAGGTTTATGACTGCTGCACGTAAATACAATCTGACTCTTAACGAACAAAAATGTGTCTTCAATCAAACAAAAATCAATCTTCTCGGATACACTGTGGTAATAAACACGATCAAACCTGACAATAAAAGGCTGAAACCCCTACTTGAACTTTCCGCTCCTGCCAAGACTGCTGAGTTAAAGCGAGCGTTGGGGTTATTCGGTCACTATGCCAAATGGATTGAAAATTTCTCGAATAAGATAAGGCCTCTTTCTAATATAACAAATTTCCTTTTATCGCCCGACGCCCTGAAATGCTTTGAACAACTCAAATCAGACATAAAGAAAGCCACTCTCGTAGCGATTGATGCCAACGAGATTTTCACGGTCGAAACTGACGCCTCGGATTTTGCCATTGCAGCCACCTTATCATAACAAGGACGTCCCGTTGCCTTTTTCTCTCGCACTCTGTCAGGCTCAGAATGTAAACACTCATCTATAGAAAAGGAAGCCAGTGCGATAGTAGAAAGCCTAAAGAAATCGGAAGACATTTTCTTTTGATAACAGACCAACAATCCGTTGCATACATGCTTAATCAAAATCACAACAGCAAGATAAAAAACGAAAAGATAATGCGTTGGCGTTTGGAGCTATCGTGCTATAAATACGACATAATATATCGGCCAGGTCCTGAAAACACTGCAGCAGATGCACTGTCTCGTGTCTGTTCCTATATGGACATCAATAAACTAAGAGAGCTTCATAACGCCCTCTGCAACCCTGGCGTAAACAGAATGTTTCATTGGGTAAGATCTAAGAACCTTCCTTACTCGGCAAACGATGTCAAAGAAATGACAGCCTCTTGTCGTATTTGCGCAGAAATGAAGCCAAGATTTATAAAATATAATGGCCACTTAATCAAAGCAACGTCTCCATTTGAGCGCATAAACATTGATTTACAATTATTGATGAATACAGCCACTTTCCGTTCGCTTATGCCTGCCGTGACATGACATCGGCCACCGTGATTAACTGCTTAAAGGACCTTTTCCTCACTTTCGGCCAACCACTTTATATTCACAGTGACAGAGGATCATCATTCATGTCCGTAGAGTTTAAAACTTTCTTGAGAAACTCAAATATAGCTTCCTCGAGAACAACACCCTATAATCCCCGAGGTAACGGGCAGGTAGAACGCCTCAATTCAACGCTATGGGGCACTATCCAGCTAAGCCTGCGTTCTAAGAACCTACCTATCGATAATTGGGAGGCAGTTTTAAAGGACGCGCTACACTGCGTGCGATCGCTCCTCTGTACTTCTATTAATGCCACTCCACACGAAAGATTGTTTACGTATCAGCGACGATCCCCAAATGGTGATTCATTACCCACATGGATGACGCCAGGCCCTGTGCTAATGAAAAAATATGTAAGGCAATCAAAAACAGATCTATTAGTAGAAGAAATGGAACTTCTAGAATGCAATCCCCAATACTCTTACATCCGTAGATGTGACGGCGAAACGGTGATTATCAAATAGAAGACTAGCTCCACTTCCACAAGAAGTTGTTGAAGAATCTGATACCCCAATAGAACGCGATTTACGCGACCAAACGGCGCTGAGACAACAGGGTCAGCTAGAGTCTCCGTCGTCATCCTCATCTCCAAGTTCGCCACCGGCTGCTCCGAAACGTGAAAGACGACTTCCGTACCACCTTAGAGACTTCATGGTGGATGAAGAGAACGAAAACTCAACCGGGGAAGAATGACGTATGATTGACTCGAAGTGACATTGACAGTTTGTTATAATTGTCACGCTTGTCCTGTCGTTACCTATTACGGGTGCTTATCGTTTTTTACGCTGTAATATTTTATTATTATATTATTATGTAGTTAGTTTCTATAAGTTAATTAAAGCCATATTTCATTGGTAATTCGGTATCTATATGTCAATATCTATGTATGGATTGCATTATCTATGCAACCAGATATACATATTTCACGTTTATTCATCAACTCAAATAGTCGCATGCGCCTTAGGGGAAGGCCTTAAAACGCGCATCTCTATTTTTTACCTACGGAATAAAAAGCCGGAGCAGCCCAAGAATGATACAAAATTTACCAGGATTGCTTAATCCCATAAGACGTACGTTCGCCAAAAAAATCGATCGCACGTGACGTCACTGCAGTCCTTGGCCGTATTAAAACGATTTTATGGGAATATTTATTATAAATTATAAGTGTTTAATCTTAAAAATCCAAATAGTGATACGTTAGTATTACAGAAATCATAAAAATACTGTCTAATTCCTATTATTTCCATGCATTTATATGGTAAACGTTATAATGAAGGACTGCAGTGACGTCACACAGCTGGCGGACAAATCAGCCCGATTAGGCAATCCTGGTAAATGTTTATCGTTCTTGGGAGCAGCCGGAGTAAAAAAAATCCAAATAAAAGAACTTGACAGTTGACATTCGTGACAGTTCTAAATGGTTCTAAAATTTAAAGTGTCAAAATTGTATTATTAATTTATTTATTTATTGTTATTTTGAAATGGATAAAGAGAGCGAAAATTATGAAATGGATCAAGAGGGAGAAAATTATGAAATGGATAAACGAATTCCATGTAAATATGGTGTTAGATGCTATCAAAAAAATCCAGCGCACCAAGCGAAATACAAACATCCTCCTAAGAGAATGGTAACCTTACTTTAACTATTTTTTATTTAATAAATTTTTCTACCTATTGTTTATTCTTTTATAGCCTAATAATTCACTAGATCGAATAACAAAAAAGTTTAAAATCGATGACAAAGTAAATAAAACAAAAAATGAATTAGACTCTGAAGATTACACAATTGAGGATGATTCTGATAGTTCAATAAATTCTGATGAAAACATCACCAACAAAAAAGTTAATAACGATGTATCAGATTCTGACAGTGAAAGTTCTTGTAGTAGTCTCAACAATTTTGAGGAAACTAATAAAAAATTAAAAAATGAATATAAGGATATTGTACAGAAGTTAGAGTATGACAGTGATTCAGATCTAGAAACAAATAATGGTCCGCTTTAATTTAAACAAACAATATCTATTACAATAAACACAATTTTAATAAAACATTTTTTAATTTTGTTATAATTTTAGAACAAAATTCTACTATTGAAATAAAAATGGAATCTAATAAAGAAGAGTTGTCTAAGTTAATAAAAGAAAAATTTTTAGTTACTATGCCTAATGATTTCTTCCAATTTTGGGACTTTTGTAAAACACTAAATCCAATAAATCCAACAGAATCTTTAAAAGAGGTAGGGCTTCATTTAGTTGGACCGTTTGATGTTCTTGCAGGTAAAGGAGAAAAAATTAAATAAGTATAAATATTTTTATTATTATTTGAATGGACATTTTTAATCATTTCATTCCTGTTTATTAATATAGGAAAGTTTTCTGGTGTAAATAAATCAGAAATAGAGTATCTAATTCATTGGAGGTTTTATAGAGACCCACCTGAACTTCAAACAGTATTAAAAAGTGATGATGGTTCAGGTTACCATATAGGTTATTTTAGAGATGCACCTGATCAATTACCTGCCTTATTAGTCTCTAATACTCCTAGTAAAAATGGTATATTAACACCAATGGGTGGAAATATTTTTTCTGCAGTAAAGTAAGTTACTAAGGCATTATGAATTTAATTGACAGTTAATTTTCTTATTGATTATTTTAGTGCATAGTTTTTAATCTCTTTTAACTAATTATCAATCTTTTTACTGATATATAAATAATAAGTACTTATTTTTGCTTTCCATTCCTTAAAAATGATGGTAATTACAAATTAATACAAGTTTTTGTATCAAAGTATTAAATAAATTACATTTACTTATTATTTACTTAGGAATAATGGAAGAAATTAATATAATGTTTATTTTGTATCCTAAATAATTAATTAGATATTATATATTACACTATTTTGTTTAACGGTGTTTGCTATGATTATTTGAAATTTTAGTATATTTTTGGAGAATCTTAAAAAGACTGGCAATCCATTTAAAAAAATGTCAATAGGAAAATTACAATCAAAATTAATTGAGAAAGCAAAAAACCTTAAATTAGACATGTCTCCCAAGACCAAAGAAATGATTGCTAGAGAAAAAAAGATAGTTACAAGATCTTTCAACAGAATTGGCCTTTGTGTGCCTTATGACAAAAAGTAAGTCAACACATCTTATTTCGATGATTTTCAGTACTTACTATTTTTGTTCTTAGAACTCAGATGGGATACAGAGAATTGGCATTAAATAACAAAGAATTGGAAATGAATCTCACAAAACTCCAAAACGCAAAAACCAATGAAGAAAAACAGAAATATCTCTCAGAACTTCAACCTGCATTTACCTATGCAAGTATAGCTACAGATGAATGTGATTTTGGTACTGGAATAGAACTTGGCTGGAATATTATAAGTCATGGTATAGATAGTCTTAATTCAACAATTGAGCACCATTTAACATCAAATTATATGTTATTAAATATGGAAGCTTTTGCCAAAATTGCTAAGGCACACATGCAGAATAGGAAAAAAAACTTTGATTTAAGTGTATTGTAATTTTATTAAATAAAAATAGTTTTTTACTTTTAGTTATTGTTAAATTATAATATATTGTAGAAGAACAATATGATTATAACCATCAAAACAAATTTTTTATAAGAACAATAAATAACTGAATGGTTGAACCAAACTTTCACTATTTAAATTTAAATGCATTTTAAAACGTATTTTTCGAAAAAATAGTGGAAGTTTGGTTCAACCATTCAGTTATTTATTGTTCTTAGTAAGATGAACTTCCAAAAAGTAGAGGTTACCACAATCAATTTCATTAAATTTTTTATATTTTGCACTTATGATGTATGTATAAATTAGGGGTGATAAGTACACTGCGACCTATAGGATCTATTGTGTTCCCCCTTATTTGCCATGTTCTGACTTTCTCTCAGATTCATAGCAGCTCCTCGAGTTCTATGTTCCTGAGGAAGTTTAGGACATCGTCGGGCTTCAAATCAGGTAGATTCCCTTCTTCTACTTCATGTGCTCCTAGGTATCTAGCCCTAGAATTCTGCAAGGCAGGGCATTCTGAGAGTATGTGTATTGAGGTTTCATCCTCTTCCTCACAGAATCTGCACTTTGCTTCATCTGCTAACCCTAGTTTCTTCATGTGACTTCTTAACCGGCAATGCCCGGTTAATATACCCGTTAGAATTCGGAGGTTGAGGCAGCTAAGAGATCTCTTCTGGTCATAGTTCCCCAGTAGTATCTTAGATTGCCTTAGTCCTTCCAGCTGATTCCAGTACTTGGATTTTTCGTTCTCCATTTCTTCCCTTAGTTTTCCTAAGATTACTCTACTGCTGATCCCACAAGATGGTTCTGGTGACAGTGTTCTTCTGGCCTAGTTAATTTAGTTTGCCTAGGCATTCCCAAACCATCTTTGAACTGATTATATTTTAGGTCAGCGCTATGATGGCTGCTTGACTATCCGACATGATCACAATCTCTTGTCTGCGGTAGTTTCTTCCAATATTGAATTCCGCACATCTTTCGATGGCGCGGACTTCTGCTTGAAAGATGCTCGGGTATGTGCCCAAGCTTTCTGAGTATTTGGCTCTCTGTCCAAAAACTCCTATTCCAGTTCCTTCGTCTAGCTTGGAACCGTCCGTATACTACTTTATGGCATTCTGGTTTAAATTCTGTATGGTGTCTTCATCCCATTCAGATTTATTACTTAACTTTGTGATGAATTTTCTCACAAAGTTGAATTTCTTTGGCATATCATCTTGGGGCATTTCCCAAGTTTGATCAAATTTTAGTGATCGAGGTTTTTCCCTGATAATTCCTTCTTTGATCATTCTATATATTGTTTTCTTCCTTACACTTTCTAGCAGAATGTGCAGTGGGGTCAAGTTTAAAATCACCTCCATTGCAGCAGTGGGGCAAGTTCCCATTGCTCCAGTGATACATGAACAGGTTAGTCTCTGAATCTTCGAAAGCTTTTTCCTCGTCGTACTCAGATTAGCCCTTGCGACCCAAGCCACTGTCCCATATGTGATTAATGGTCTCACTATTGCTGTGTACATCCATTGCAGAATACGTGGGTTACATCCCCAGTTCTTCCCTGCAATGTTCCTGCACACCATGAGGGCCTTGGTTGCTTTGTGTATTACTTCGTGTTTATTCCAGAGTAACCTGCTATCTAGGATAAGCCCTAGATATTTTACCTCTGTTTTCCGCTCGACGATGTTCTCCCCTATTTTTATGATTTTTAGATTAGGTTCCTTTTTCCTTGTAAAGGCTACTAGTGTGGTTTTGGTGGGGTTGATGCTGAGTCCCACCGAGTCACACCATTGTTTCGCAATGTTCAGTCCTCTTTGAACAATATCACAGAGGACATTTTCATACTTCCCTTTTGCCAGGATAACCATGTCGTCGGAATACCCTTGACATGGTATGCCTTCCCTAGTCAATTGACAGAGTAGACTGTCCACAGTGAGACTCCACATAAGTGGGGATGCAACTCCCCCCTGTGGACAGCCTCTGGTCACATTAATGAAGATAGTGTCTTGTCCTGCCTCCATTTCTGCGATTCTTGTAGATAGCAGTTGCGACATCCAGATGGAAGTCGTTCTATCTACTCCTTTCTCAATCAGTGCTCTTTTGACTGCCTCATGTGGCGTATTGTCAAAGGCCCTTTCTATGTCTAGAAAGGCACATACCACGGTCTCTTTTTTATTCAGAGCGTCTTGGATTTCGTCAGTCAATTGTGTTAAAGCGGTTTCCGTGGACTTTCCCGCTTGGTACGCATGTTGCCGGGGTGCAATGGCACCTGTTCCAAGATTTCTGTTCTAATGTAGTTGTCTACAGCTTTTTCCATCGTTATGAGAACAAACGATGTGAGGCTGATCGGTCTAAGGGATTTCGGGTGCGTAGTGTCCCGTTTCCCTGCTTTTGGAATATAGGTGATTTTGGCCCTTTTCCACGCTTCTGGTATGTATCCCAGTTCAAGGCTGCTCCGACTAATTCGGATCAAGTGTGGAATTATTGCCTCTTGGCCCTGTTGGAGTAGGGCAGGAAATATTCCATCCGTTCTAAGGGTTTTGAACGGCTGGAAGGTGTTCATAGCCCATCTCAGCCGATCCTCATTGCAGTGTCTTTCCTGGTAGGTCTTTTAGCTTTCTCACTTGTTTTTCCCAAAGGGACAATTCCTCCGGGAAAGTGAGTTTCTAACAGGAGCAGAGCTCGTTCTTTTTCGCTTTCTGTGAAGCTTTCATCTGGCTTCCGTAATGCCATTACAATGTCTACTTTTCCTTTTGCCAAGACTTTATGTAGCCTTGCTGCAGAGGGTGTAGCGTCTATTTCTTCGCAGAATTTTCTGAAGCTGAAGCTATTCAAGGTTAGTAGGGCTTGTCTACTATCAGTGCAGATTATGTTTTTGCCAGAAATTTCTTTTCTGGTTAGCTCTTTTGCGGCGATTGAGATACCAGTTCTGTTTGTACCACGCTGGTATTTTTTCCCATTCCCCATTTAATCCTTAGGCTAAGTGATCTGGAGTAGACTCCACATCCTGATCCTTCCTTGGTTTTTGAGCCTTTTGTGTATATGCGTATTGCATTTGCAGCATCCGCCTCAGTGTTCTGTTTTATTTGTATTTTGTAGGGTTTATTAAACACAAACCTGGCTTCAATTGCGTCACCGGCCGCCTGTAGCAGAGCAGAGGCACCGCAGTGAGTGCCTCCCTCCACAGGCCCAGCCTCAGTTGACCCATTCCTCCCTGGGGGTTTACACCAGCCGTGCGCAATCGTAGCATGGCCATTAGCGCAACCTCCTTGACGTGTAGGTCGAGAGGTGTCAGACCAGTAACCAATTCCATTGCCGCGGCTGGTGTTGTTCTCATGGCTCCTGTGATGTTCAGACAAGCCATTCATCGTTGTATTTTATACAGTTTTTGGATGGCCGTTGCTTGTAAAGTTTTAGGTCCCCATGCAATAGCTCCGTACGTTAGCATAGGTCTTATTATTGCTGTGTAGATCCAGGTGAATACACGGGGCGAAAGACACCATGTGCGAGTTCCATGTTAACTTCCTGTCAAGGGTAATACCGAGGTATTTCACCTCTTCAGTAAAGTTTAGTTTGCTTTTGAAGATTTCGGGTTGCATACTATCCAAGGAACTTCTGAAATATCCGAATAGCAAAGCAGCCAAGAAATACTTGGCCATGACCAGAAAGGACCTGCGGTTGGTCACAGGTATACTTACTGGCCATTGTCACCTACGAAAACATCTGAACAGGTTGGGTTTATCGGACAGCCCACTATGTAGAGGGTGTGAACAAGAGGATGAGACAGTTGAGCACGTCCTTTGTGACTGTCCAGCACTCTCTCTAACAAGACTTTCTGTATTCGGCGTAATTTCTAATAGGCAACAATGTTAAATTTAACTAATAAGACGAGATGTCTAATTCGCAATTATAAAAAAATATTCCTTTGTTTGAGCAACTGGAACTAGAATATATTTTTTTACTCATGACCAGCTCCGAAATGAAACCTACTATATTTTTTATTTAGTAACATTAATAGAAACTAAACTACTGCTTATAAAATTTAATGTATATTTTTCCAATAAAAAATCACTCTGTTGTTGATAATCGATATAAAAATATGTGCGTCTAAAACTGAATCAACACCTGTGCTAGTAGGAAAAGGCTATCACTACTTTGCCGCAAATTTGTGATTGTTTACTTTATTTTAATATGTTTGTCGCTTACCGATTATTTTTAGAATAATTTAATTTTAGTTTGGAATGACGGACGTAGGACTCTTAAAATAGCTAATTTTGATTGCCAAAGTTACATTTTTCTTGTTATAAGTAAAAATAAAATTTATATTTGCTTCAAATTTTCAGAGAATGACAATTTTAAATAAATTTAGAATGATAATATATTTATTTAGGATTGGAAATTTATCAATAAAAATGCAATTACTAGTTGAATTTATAAATATGTGTAATTAAAATGCATTTTCTATAACATAGACAGATCAAGATTAACAACTTTTCCTTTAATGGAAGATATCATATATATACAATAATCAAATATTCAAGTAGCAGTTAAGAAGACCTTAAAAGTACCATCAACATTTGTATTGAATTAATTTATATTCACCAAGTGTTGCTTCATTTAATAAGAGATATTTGAAAACTTTTTTAATATTTTGATGGTACTTTTTTTTAAAAAAAAAGCAAAGGCAATAAGTTAATTAAAAGCAACATTATTTTGTCCAATAAATGATCAATTTGGCTCATACATTTGACTCAAGTCTGTTTTACAAGCTCGCCAGATAAAGATACATTTTCTATAAATTCCTAATTCATAAAACCAATGGTTCCAATATTTATAAGTAGCAATAACCCTAACAGTATAACTATTATATTTAAGGTACCTTTTTTGCCTTAAATATTGTAACATTTCCAAATTTATTAAATATTTTAATTTAGTAACATAAAGTGTATATATATATATTTAAATAAACTACTAGCTTCCTGCAGTTTGAGAATTTACTTACTTTTGAGAATTTGTTACATAACATTTAGTTTTTATAGGTCATTTAGCAATGGAAGCACCAGATAAATCAAAATGTACTTAATAATACCAAATACATGTTAAAAACATTTCTCTGAGAAAAATTATCTACTAAAAAAATTATCTCTAAAATGCATCTCCATAAGTATAATATAAATTGGCACTAGCAATAACCGATTCTGATCAAAACAGGTTCTTTTATTACTTGATATTATGCAATTTTGTTTTCTTAATTTATCATTAACTAACCTTCAATGTCTCTACTACTTTAATTTTTATCATTTAAAGTTTTGGGGAATTCCAAAATTAAATTTTGTTGAAAATAATTAGTGGTAAAATAAAATGTTATTACATTACTTTTAATATAACAGGTTGTTAGTTTATTAATGTGTATTTTCAATTTCAGAATCGGTAAATCAATTATCTTATATCAGTTAAGTACTTACTTTCATATTTTATAACTATTCCTTTGTAAGGAGCACTTCAGATTTAACTGAACAGTTTTATTATTATATAATATATTCACTGAAATTCCTTATTAGTAGATGTTTAAAATGAATATTGAGAATTCAAAAACTAAGTTGTTTTAATTTTTTTTTGGATTAAATTCACTATATGTAATCTGTATTATCAATCGCATGACAACACTTTTTGTGAGCCTGCCAAACAGTCTTGAGCAAAGATAATCCAAAATTATGCAGCTGTTAAACAGATAGTGAGACATAACTATTATATTGAGTAATATTTCTTTTTAAAATATCAGCACAAAGTCCTAACACTCTTTCAAACCTGGCTCTGTCTAATTTGACACATTTAAGTGGACCACTAGCCACTACTGTTGCAGCTCTTGGTCTATCTAACAACAAAGCTATTTCTCCAAAGTAATCACTGGGTCCTAAACGTCCTACTTCTGTGGGTTCTTCTCCTTCAATTCTGGTTTGTTTAACTATTGCAGTGCCTTCCACTATTATGTAGAAATCATCTCCACGTTCTCCTTGGCATACAATAGTTTCATTATCTTCAAAGCTAACAGTTTCAAGAGCATCTGCAACTGTGAGACGTTCCCATTTATCCAAATTTTCTAATATAGAAACACGAGATAAAAATTCTTCATACATTTTTCTTTTGCGAATGGTAGATCCCATAAGAATTCTTCTGTATGAATCTCTATCAATACCCCAAAGCTTAACATCTGTTTTGGCTTTGACTGTAGCTGCTCTTGGAGTGCCATAAATAAGAGCTAATTCACCAAAGCTGCCTCCTTCACTTATAGTGGTTACTAACTCATTATTTACATAAACTTCAACCTCTCCTTGGTCAATTACATAGAAATTATCCCCTTCATCTCCTTGTTGGATTATAGACTCTCCTAAAAATATATGAAATGTACATAAAATCATTTAAAATATTAAGAAATATTTTTAAAAGTGCAAAAAGTAGTAAATTTCAACAGCTGAACTTACTTTTTAAATGCCTGAATAAAAAGTTGACAATAATATATTTAGATTTCAGTTTGACCTAGTTTATAGAATTAGATATTATGTTGTACAAATATAATTATTTACCTGGAAGACAATTTACTGGAAACATTGCATCAAATATATCAGATCTTTCATTTTCATCCAAATGGGCAAAAAGGACATTTTTTGCAATAGCCTTTGAAAGAGCTGCCATGGTTTTATAATCTTTTGGAACAACTTTCTTCACATAGCTCGTAGCATCTTCTTCAGTTACGGGTTCCGCAGATATTCCTCCCCGACGTCGAACTGGTTGCTGGGCAAGGGCTGGTAGTGGAGAAAGATCCTCTGTATCTTCAGGAGACATAGCTTGTTGTTTTGCGTCCAAAGCTTGTTCACGTTCTAATTTTTGAAAATGTTCTTTTAGAAATGAAATGGGATTCGACGGACGGCTTACACATAACTGAACGATGCAATCCTTGAGAATTTGCTGGATGTTATGAGCCTGAACATATGCCTCGCATTCACGAAGCGCCTGTTCTTCATCGACATTTGTGGTCATAGTTTTATCTTTATAAAATGTTTTACAAACTGCACTTTAAAATCACCTAATGTTTTAATCAGTTTTAATCGCTTCAGTGATATAAAAGGTTTATTTTTTCACATAAGGAAACTATGTATTTATTTGTCAATGTCAAAAGTTAAAAAAATGACATCTCTTGCTTGAGAACAATAATAGTCGATATTTTGATTCGATTGTATCTTAAGTTCTATTTTTCAAATTATTGTAGGCAGTAAAACTAATATCTAAACAAAAATATATTGTAGTAATTATTTGTCATATTAAAATCAATTAAAAGTATATAAGACACAAATTGTAAAATCTAATATTTAACCGTGGTAATCGATATAGGTAATAAACTTCCACTTGTTGTCGATCGATGATCACATGACAATAGACTACCTAAGTCGTGACGTCACTGGGCGGAGTTTATTTTTCCAAACAAAACAAAAAATTTAAAGCCCATGCATTTAAAACACC
This sequence comes from Ophraella communa, assembly GCA_035357415.1. Classification (NCBI taxonomy): domain Eukaryota; kingdom Metazoa; phylum Arthropoda; class Insecta; order Coleoptera; family Chrysomelidae; genus Ophraella; species Ophraella communa. Next base: position 21,968,583 of record CM068984.1, read on the forward strand.
TTTACTCTTTTTCTATTCAATTTATTTCTTATTGTGAATTAAATAAGAGAGGTTGTAATTTATTCTGTTGAGTGTGTGTGTATATTTATTGAAAACTTCAAGAGTTTTTAAAGGTAGGTGTTTTTCTGTTATTTTAACACTAAGAAGCTTTTTTAGGTTATATTATGGATTTGAATGGTTTTTAATAATAAAGATTTTAATTTAAACATATTATTGGATTGAATTATGTATAAAATTATAATTTATTTCTAGAAAGAGCCTTTTTCGCAATGGTTATGTGTTTTGTACCTGATTGTAACCATTACAGTGAGCAGGGATATGCAAATACTTTGCTTTTCCATCCCATCCAAAAGAAAAAGAGTAATGGATCTCTTTGATAAGGTAGGTAACTAATATGTTTAAATTTAGTAAAATTTTAATAAAATTAAATTAATAGGAGATAAGATAGAGAGCCATCAAAATCCTCATTAGTTTGCAGTTGTCAAAAAAATGCAGTCACAAAAAAATGGGCCAACTTCAAAACTAAAAGGAGGTTAATCTTTGATTCCCCTGAAAAACGGTATTTAGTACATTTATTTATATTTTTACAATAATATAAAGATATAGGTACTTTTTCTACCTTTAATAAGGTAGGTTTGTTTTACAAGTACTTTTTTTGCAGTAAACAAAATCCACCATTAACTGATAATATGGAACCAGCAGGACCTTCAACTTCAGTGCCAACTTTAATTTCAGAACCATCCACTTCTAAACACCCTCCTGAAACTGCAGGTTCATCTACACCTGATGATGATTTGTGTTCTTTTTCAAGATTATCTGGGGCATCATTGGATGCTGAACATTATTTCTTAAAACAAGAACTGGAAGAAGTTACCAAAAAACTGAATAACTTAAGCACCCATTTCAGTTTTGAACATATAAAAAATAATGATTCACACATACTTATGTATACTGACATACACAGTTTATACATGATTCTATTTGAATTAGTCGACAGTTTGAAAATAATTATGCTGGGTGGCAGGTAAAATTATTGCCAAAAGTTGATAAAATACTAATAACATTAATGAAATTATGTTTAAACTTGTCACATGAAGATCTAGCTATGCGCTTTAATTGCAGTTCATAAAACATTTTTTGTTGTATTATTTTAAATTAATAAAACAGACCTTATGAAAAATATTATATTTTACAAATGTTATAAACAGTATAAATTTTAAACTGAAAAATCATAAAAATAATTGTATACATTGTCAGACCCAATATATTTATAATAAATATAAAAATGTTTAATTTATATATACTACAAACTACCAATTATTTCTGTTAGGTACTAAATTTAACCATTTAATAGTTTTGGGAGGTAATGATTTACATAAAATGTTTCCAATAATAATACATTTTCTTCCCAAGAAGCATCATAATCTACTACAACTGTTACAACTTCAAGTGGAGTCCATATGCATAAATAACATTTTAATTTTTTTTAAATATGTAGATTACCTAGAATTTGATGATAATAATTGTGATTTTTATTAATGCATATATCTCCCTCTTCATTATAATATATAATGTATGTTTAATTATTTTTAAGTTTTTCTGACAAAACATAATTTTTAAAGGAATATGGGCACTTCACACCTCAACAATGGCATCATCGCCAATCAAGCCATCAGGACTTGCTCCTAATATTCCTGATTTGTCAGCCAAATACCTGTTGGATTAACATCTAAATTCAAATTTTATTTTAAATGTTTCAGAGCATGCTTCTCATGACTTCTTCCCCACTGAATAGCCTTAATGCCATCGAGAGAATGAGCACCTACAATAGCAAAATAAAAATTAATATAAAAGGATATGAATGTTTCATGATTGTTTTCAAAAGTTGTGAATATAATTATGTAGCAAATGTATATACTCACCAATTAGAGTTTTATAAAGACTGTCTGGATACTTATTTCTTTTGCATGAAGAAATAACTACTCCAAAATTACTAGCAGTAAGTCTAAATTTTCTGATTAAAAAACAGTGTTCATTGGTAACTTGTCCTACTGTTAGAGCAGCAATATTTTTAATGTTTATTTGAGGCCAAATTGAATTCTGCAGATGAAATGATATTTTCAATAATGGGCAAATTATATTGAGTCCCTTGATATGCAGCATCTTGAAAAAGCCAACTAAAGCCCACAGTATTACCATATAAACTTGTTTTTAATGCAGTCATTTGCTCTTGACTTAAAGGCTCTTCAACAGTAGTTTTTGAGGATATAATTCTTCTGTAGCTTTTAGTGCTCAATATTTTTGTTTTGGCGCATTCCATGTACATTCTCTATCTGTTACTAAAATATTATAGTGTCCAAATAGAGCCAATGCAGCTATATGGTGACATTTTATTCCTCTAGGGCAAGCACAAGTTGCGGAAACAATATCACCCAATTTATTCAATGTAATCTGAAATAAGTTAATATTTAGTAGATATTACCATCATATAAAATAAAATCCAAACCTACCTCAGCTTTTTAAGTTTTTTCTTTCTTACTGGCATATATATATCCCCTCTGATCATCATCAAATTAGCATCAAACTGCATATTTTTTACATGGTTCGACTCCAATGAATTTTCACCTCTTTTAATTATTTTACTATCATAGTTTAAAAGATCCTTAATATTTGAAAGCTTTAAAACATGTTTAAAAGCCATATTTTAATCACAAAATCTAAAAATATAAAAAATATTTCATAAACAAAACTTAACCTTAATTTTATGAAAATAGTATTAAAACACCTACCTTTAAAAATTCTTGAAGTTTTCAATAAATATATACACACACACTCAACAGAACAAATTACTACCTCTCTTATTTAACTTACAATAAGAAATAAATTGAAAAGAAAATGAGTAAAGGTGCTTTAAATGCATGGGCTTTAAATTTTTTGTTTTGTTTGGAAAAATAAGCTCCACCCAGTGACGTCAGACTTAGGTAGTCTATCACACCCACGTAAAATTATGACGTATTTACAATGAATAAATATTTAGCATTTAGTTTTTCTAGTAGATAATAGATGTCCGTTCGTTTTAACATCTGTCTTAAAGCAGAAGAAGAAGAATATAAACATATTTTTTCTTAGGTTAGAACGAAGTAGGGTTTACATTAGTAAAATATGTTCTGCAGATATTGTACTAAAGTATTACCGACGAAATTCAATGGTTTGTAGCCGAAAACAATATTATTTAATGTATTTTCTAAATGTACGTTTACAGGCTTCAATAAATATTCAAGTGCAGCCAAAACGACTCCAATACAAGCAAGTAGGTTTAATACAAATAATATACGTAAAGAGGTATTGGAATATAGACACTCTTATCCTGAATTCTTACCAGATCCAAAAATCGAATTCAGAAATGCTTTACGTGAGAAACTTGAGAGAAATGATATGTTAGCAAGAAGAAGTAATGTTAATATTCCAGAATTTTATGTTGGTAAATATTTACTTACAAGAATGTATCTTTATTAAATCATATTTTTTCAATAATTATTTTTTTAATAGGTACAATTATGGCTGTGGAATCATCAGATCAACATGCTCCAGATAAACCACATAGATTTGTTGGAATATGTATTGAAAGAAAAGGATGTGGTTTAAGAGCACAATTTATTCTTAGAAATGTAATTGACCATCAGGTAAATATTGTTTCTGTCTATTTTAAATATATTGACTACACTTCTGTTATGGAAATTTTTATAAAACATGAAATTAATTTTTTAGGGAGTAGAGATTATGTATAAACTATATGACCCTTCTATCCAAAAGATAGAAGTATTACGCCTTGAAAAGCGTGTAGATGATCGACTTGCTTATCTGAGAGATGCACTTCCAATATACTCCACATTTGATCCAAATATGGAGGCTGAAATTTTACCAGAAGGTAAACAACCAGTTTTGGTTTAAAATTTTTATTAAACCTCAAGTAATTGTTTTGTGTGACACCAAGATCAATATTTTTATAATTGAATAAGTACTAATATTAATAAAGACTACATGTAGGTTCTTCTGTTCCTGTTAATCCAATAAAAGTGAAGTTAAAACCAAGACCATGGTTGGAAAAATGGGAGAGACAAAATCTTCATGGTGTTGAGGAATTTGAATTGCCAGAAAAGTACATTGAAAAAGCAAAAAAGGTCGCTACACCATGGGAAAAATATGATTTAATGAAAGAATATATGTAAGTTTTTAAAAAATTAATTAGCTGTGTTCCTCAAGGTTCAATGCAAGTCGTTTTAAAATTTTAGATTTATAAGAGGATTGTCTTTTTCATGTTTTAATCTCCAAACACTATATTAAAAAAATGTTTATTGTCAATTTTATGGTTTTAACAATTGTATCGTACAATATGTTGGTTTAACTAAATATTTAGGTATATTTCCTTCAAACTGTTGATGTTCTGGCAACTGCCCAATACCAATACTTCCTCCCTTCTTTTGTAATTCCTTGTCATTGCATAATTTACCTTCTATGTACCCACCTTACTTTCTTACTTGATAAATTGATCTGTCATCTCCCTGAAAACCAGTTAAAAAACACAGTCACAAATCAAAATAATTCAGCCTGATATTTCCAGTATCTAAACAGAAATAAATGTCTTTATTTATTCTAAAACGTTATGAAACTAAAGTACATTAAATGATTGTTCTAAAGATAAAAGTTGAATTGTACCTGCCATTCATTTTATTTTTTTAGGCGAACAATATCTGAGGAAGAGCAATATGAAATATTTAATGAAATAGAGCCAAAACTACAGAAACTTCAAGTACAAGGAAAGAAAATGAAGAAGAGAGTTTTTGTTAGACCAACTAAGTTAGCCTAAAATGTTTTTTTTATTATTATTTAAGAGAATAAATCATTTTGAGTACTGTATTTTTCTGTTCTTAAATATTGTGGTAAAGCCAAACATTACACCCATACTCAATCCCTTAAGAGATGGGATGAAACCAAAGGATGCAGTTTTGCCAGGATCACCCTGGGCTACCCTGAGAAGCTGGATTCAAATAAATGTTTGGCGATGACCACGAAGAACCTACGTTTAACAGTGGGATTTCTGACTGGACACTATCAACTAAGGAAACACCTCCATGTTATGGGGCTAGTGGACATACCTCTATGCAGGATGTGTGAACATTTATTTGTTTGTATATTTTATTTACTTGTAGATACTCTTGTATTACTGTTTTAATGTTTTGTTCTATGTGATTTGCTTTTTTTTTAAACAGCTTTGTCCACAAATTTAAAAAAAATTTTTCGACAATAAAGCTTATTATTATTATTAGGAAGATAAAACTGTCAGGCATGTCTTATGTGAATGTCTGGAGAGTGTGTGTTTGGTGAGTCTTGGCCTACACTTGTTAATATTAAGTACATGTCCCCTGGTGACCTGGATAAGGCAGGATGGACAATGACCTAGGAGAGCGACTCCTTGGGAGGATGGACAATAACCTAGGAGAGCGATTCCTTGTGAGGATGGGCTATACTGTGGCCTAAGTGCTGTGGGTCTATACTCACCCTCCCTACTCCACAGATACAGATCGTGGTAACTGTAAAGACCCATAGGGTTGGTGAATTTGTTTTTTATTAAAAAATATTCTCTATTTAAAAAATATATTTAAAAATTACAACATAGTTTCAATATACAGACCAAATTAAATAAATATTAAGAATGGATAAAACTCATCTGAAAACTTTTTAATATACAAATCAAAAAAGGATAATTACAATAATTATATGTCTTCATAATATTTTTTTCTCAGGCAGTTTACTCATTTATGTACAATATTTAATATTCACTCCACAACATGTTGACGATGCTAAAAAAATAATAACTGTTGACTTTAATTAAGCTTCTTATTACCTTTCAATCCTTACCATAACGACATGCCAAAAGTGTCAAATTAAACGGGACTAACTACCGTTATTATAACTAGACTTATTATTACTAGCGGCCATTTGTTGTAATGAATTTATAAACGCTTTTTGGAATTCTTCTTGAAATCCACTGGGAAAATCTCTATTAATATCGTTCCTACTACTATGACTGGAAGATGTTTTTGAACTTGCGAAATTCTTATTAAACGCTATTACCGAGACGGGAGAACTAGATGAATTGTCATTTTTGACGGGCGAACACGAGAGTTTTTGTAAAGCTTTCAGATTTTCCATCACCATTTGAATATCTTTCTGACCATCTCCATCCGATTTGGAAGTGACTAGAGGAGTAGATGATACGACTAAAAAATTAATTTTAAATTTGAAACAATAGCAATATTGATACCAAAGACAATTTACACTACCAGTACACAAATACACACACCATTTAAATATATGACGCCCGTTCAATTACCAAGTTATAAACTAAGTTTACCTTCGGCCCATGGGAGTAGCCTTGGGGGACCCAAACCCTCCGAAATATGAGAAACACTATGGGTGGCTTCGGGGAGCACGCTTTCGAGCTATGTAGCGCCAAGAGCCATATAACGCAAACGAGGAATAGTACTAGATAGCGCCAAATGGCGCAAATAGCGTGCTCCCCGAACACACCCTATATATTACACAATTAAATATAAAAAAGAACGAACAATCTAATGTCATTTGAATTTACTGCGCTGTCACTTGTGATTAGTATCTATGCTATTCTTGACCACCGTTCACAATGTAAAAGAAATTAGAACACAGTAAGTTAAAAAAAATTTGGCAACGGCACATTTTTTGGTAAAAATCTAACCCAAATATGTTCTGATTGGTCTATGGTAAAAACTTTAATTCAATAATTTTTACCTAAAAACTTACTTTTTAATATTTTGATTTTGACCTAAATGAATTCTATTAAAACCCGAAAATTTAATACCATGTCAATTAGAAACCTACAAAACTCTTTGCGGTCATTCTGAAGGTCTATTTATAAACTTGCAGTTGCCGTTCCCGTTAAAAGTTAAAAAGCTGCTTTCTCATTTGCACATTTATATTCACCGTTGCCGTTACCGTTCGCTGTTGAGCTTGACGTTCCGACATAACAAAGTTTTAACTTTTGCAGTTCGCCATTCGCGTATTAACCAATCAAAACCCAAGAAGATGTTTTATTTATTTAACTCTGTCTGTGAATGTGCGTGTATTATACATCTTTGCTTAATTTAACTTATAGCAATTGTAGAAGTATTCCCAGATGACCTAAATATATATCGTCATCCATTATATCAACAAGTTACTAACATTAAAGTAACAAATCCTTCACGAAAATTCAAACTTCATAATAAAAACAATAAACAAAAATCGCTCAACTCTCTTTTTAGTTTATAAATTGACACTACGAACTGCAACTGAAAGTTTATAAATTGGCCTTAAAGGTTTGCCCACGTAAAGCATCAAAATGAACGATATTTTCAAACCGATTATGTCGGCTACGGCGTCGGTCTTTTTCCAAGCAACAAGCTTTCGAAATCTGTTATAAAATTTTTTCGAACAATTATCATAGTCCAGGAGGAATCGGCGCATAAGTACCGAAAACTATTCCACCTCAATTTTTTTATGTGATCCTCTTCAAATTGTCCTCTTAATGATATAAATGCATGTTGCCATGGCGCAACCCGGTGCCATATTGTTTAAACCGAAATTGTTTAAACAATTACAAGGAATTGTTATTTTTCAAACGGACAAATTTTTTTTATATTCTTTATTTATTTATATTCTTTATGACTTTTCACGATAAAGTTAATATTTTTAAATATATGAATTTTTTAAAATTCGAAAAATGACATGTTCCGATTTATGCTTAAAGAACTTTTGAAAAATTGATTTCAGAAAAAAATTTATTTAAAACAAATTGTAGGCAATTTAATTATTATCTAATAACATTGCTTTCTTTAACAATTTTGATAAATTTGATAGTTTTTAAGATAAATGATAATGATTCAAGATACAGAGAGGCCGACGCAACGCATGAGTCAGAGAGATACAACGATACTTAAAAGTAAGCGATGCATACTGGTGAGCGCGCCAAATTAACAATTAAAAAAAAGATATAAACAATGAAATTTTTTTAAATCTCTATTAACAATATTATTAACTATTGTATAGAGAATTAAAAACATTTATTACTTTCATATTATCTGTTTTTTTAATATATTTTTCATAGGTCGAAAGTACCCAAATTTGAGATTATTCGAACCTTAAAAAATTCATATCTTTAAAAATATTAACTTTATGGTGAAAAGTCATAGGACCTTTTTTATTGGCATTTCAATAAAGAATATAAAAAAATTTGTCCGGTTGAAAAATAACAATTCCTTGTAATTGTTTAAACAATTTCGATTTAAACAATATGGCACCTGGTTACGCCATGGCAACATGCATTTATATCATTAGGAGGGCAATTTGAAAAGGATCACATAAAAAAATTCAGGTGGAATAGTTTTCGGTACTCATGCGCCGATTCCTCCTGGACTATCAATGTCCTTGGGTTATTACTACTGATAATCACCTTCCACATTGACCAACATATACTGCATTACAATCAGAGCAAGATAATTTGTAAACTCCAGATTTGTGTAGCAAAGGTGTAGGATCTTTTGTATTAACTAAGCGAGAAATAGAGTTGTTCGTTTTAAAAGCAAAATTGATATTATATTTCTTAAAAACACCTTATATGAAATATCTCCCACATACAACAATAAACCAACAAAGTTTTTTAATGACATTGCAGTATTGTCATTGTTCCATTGGTAGCTATTTGTTAGTTTAAGAAAAGTCATTCACTACCAGCTGCCAAGGGAACAGAGGTACAATAGATTAAAAAGAAGAAGATTTTTCGGTGAGATAAGTCATGTCATGTCATATTACGGTGATGTTGTACAAATAAAGAGTTAATAATAGACAATAATATACTAACCTTGTTAAAATCATACAAGAAAAATGACATCAAGTAAAGTTAAAATCGAAACTTTAAATATGCCAATGCCAGTTAATGTGAACCCACCGGACAAATTTCCGTTTTCTTCTCCAGCTATGTGGCCATCGTGGAAAAAAAGGTTTGAAAGATATATGTCAGTATCGGGTCAATTAAATAAGTCCAAAAAAGGAAAAAAAATTATTAATATACATAATGGGTGAGGAATCTGAAGAAATTATGCTGCAATTCGCAATACAGCCAAATACCTGTCAGGAGGCACTAGACAACTTTGAAAGTTATTTTATACCTAGAAGAAATATAATATTCGAACGCTTCAAATTTAATTCAACTGTCCAAAAACCAGGTGAATCTATAGAATCTTTAATAACAACTTTACATTCTCTTGCTGAATATTGTAATTATGGAAATTTAAAAGAAGAATAGTAGTTGGTATGCTGGACACAAATACTTCCGAACGTCTACAATGAGGGAGTCCGCTAGCACTACCACTACAAAAATTTGAGGTCAAAAATGAGGGTCTGTTTTCTAGGCCGTTTTGTTCACTTGTGTGATATAGAATTACTATATTTTTACATTTGAAGTAATTTAAGCACTTCCCGAGTATATACTTTTGCAAAATAAATATTTTTAATTAATTTTGGGAGAAAAAATTTCATTAGCAGTAATTTTAGGTATATATCTAGTTGTGTGTTTCTAGCCACCATTTACGTTAGTAAAAACTGACAGTTAAAGTTAGTTCCCATTGGTCGCTTTACTAAGAAATTTCTGTTTGCACCAATAATAGCGAGAAACATTAAGTTTCAGTTGTCGTTGTCAGTTATTATTCAGATTCACTTTTCTGTGTGCATCTTGATTTATTCTTGGTTTACATTTGTTTTTTTTGCAGTAAAAGATTCTTGTTCTCAGTTAACTCAATCCATTTCAAACATCATGATACTAATAACTAATAACAGCTTCTCAAAAAAACAAATATAAACAAAGAAAATATCAAGATGCACACAGATAAATGAATCTTAAGAATAACGGACAACGACAACTGAAACTTAATGTTTGCAAACAATGTCAACTCTGCATTTTTTACATCTGTCGCTATTATTGGTGCAAACAGAAATTTCTTAGTAAAGCGACAATGAGAACTAACTTTAACTGTCAGTTAAAGTTACTGCTAACGAAATTTTGTCCCCCCAAATTAATTAAAAATATTTATTTTGCAAAAGTATGTACTCAGGAAGTGTATAAATTACTTCAAATGTATAAATATAGTAATTCTATATCACACAAGTGAACAAAACGGCCTAGAAAACAGACCCTCATTTTTGACCTCAAATTTTTGTAGTGGTAGTGCTAGCGGCCTCCCTCATTAAAGCAGAACCTTGATTTAAAAGAGTCCATAACAATTGCCAAGCAAGCAGAAATACATGCAGCACAAACCAAAGAGCTACATACCACTAATCGTCAAGTAAATAGACTCAAAGAATCTTCCCAATTTGTAGGAGTCGGAAAGTCAAGAGATTATACTTCCGAATATTTCAGAAGAGAGAAAAGATTCGGCTTTTGCGGTCTACGATATAATCCCAGAGATCAATGCCCAGCAGCAAAGTCAAAATGCAGAAAATGTGACAAACCAGGACATTGGACCAAAGTATGCAGGAACACCAATACTGTTCCAAACTGATCACAAGCCTTTAATTCAGATACTTCAAACCAAACCAATAGATGAACTAACACCTCGGTTACAAATATTCAGAATTCGTCTAATGCGATACAACTATAAAATTTACTATTCTTCGGGTAAAGAATTGGTAATTGTAGACGCATTATCAAGAAATTTTTCGGGTGAAAAGAACAAGCCTGAAGAAGGTGAATTGTCAAGTGAAGCAGAAGCACACGTACAGCTTATAGTGCAATCAGTACAAATAAAACCATACTTTTTAGAAATAATAAAATCAGAACAAGCTAAAGACCCAACTTTACAGAGAATTAAAGGGTATATCAAAAGTGGATGGCCCAACAGAAAAGCACTGAGCGAAGAAATTATGCCATATTATCCTTATCGTCATGAGATCTCCTTTTTAGAAGGATTTCTACTGCGCAAGACCAGAATCATTATTTCCCTTATATTACAGCTAAAATGTTTAGAATTTATTCACCAAGGCCATTTAGGAGTAACTAAATCCCGAGAAAGGGCCAAGTTTTCCGTATGGTGGATCGGATTATCTACCCAAATAGAAAATCTACTTAGATTGTCCCCAACGCGTAGAGCATCGAACTAATAATAAGGAACCCTTTGTTAAAGACAAATTTCCTGAACGACCCTGGCAGAAAATTGCCTTAGACTTATTTAAACAGGACTCGTTAATCTATTACTCCAGATTTTTCGAAATATTTCAGTTAACAAAAATGACGAAAGGACTAGTCATAGAGAAACTAAAAGAGTTATTCTCTAGATACGGTATTAGTGAAATAGTTCGTTCGGATAACGGTCCTCAGTTCCAGAGTGAGTTCAAAAAATTTGCTCTTGAATATGACTTCCGTCACATAACCAGTAGCCCACATTTTCCCCAATCAAATGGATGTATCGAAGCTGTCGTAAAAATAGCAAAAAAACTTATAAAGAAAAACAAACAAGACATTCAGTTAGCTTTATTGTCTTATCGCACTACTCCTCTGGAGTGTGGGCATTCACCATGCGAATTGTTGTACGGCAGGAAAGTACTCTCTCAATTGCCGTTGTTTCCGAGCCAATTAAATAAAACAGTAAAAATTTGTAAGTCATATCGGGAAAAAGAAGAGATTGCTAAAAATAAATCTGCTACACGGTACAACAAAAGCCATGGTTCTAGAAACTTGTCAGGTTTAAAGGAGGGAGACTGTTTGGGTGATAGATTTAAGGGTATATGGGAAAATAATTAAAGTATTAAATGAACACCGATCCTATCTGGTGGAGTCCACCAATTTAGGCGTTTATCGTAGAAATAGGTGGCACCTAATTCCGACCCCTTATTGTAATGCATCCAAATTCACCCCAACAAGGATAACTCCTATTACGTACGATAGTCCTGAAAATGAGGTTAATTCATCTGACAAAAAAAAATTGTTTAAGGGCGCGGAAGAGGTAGCTTGGTCGGAGCCTTCTTTAACAGAGGCTACGGATACTGCTACTATTCCGGAGGTTTTCCCAAATAACTTATTGTCTCGACCTAAGAGAAATATTACTAGACCTGTCTATTTGAAAGACTATGTACTATAAGCTTAAGAAAGGGGTATGTTCCATTGGTAGCTATTTGTTAGTTTAAGAAAAGTCATTCACTACCAGCTGCCAAGGGAACAGAGGTACAATAGATTGAAAAAGAAGAAGATTTTTTAGTGAGATAAGTCATGTCATGTTACGGTGATGTAAAAATAAAGAGTTAAATAGAAAGTTTAAGATTTATTTCGAACTAATAGAACAGTCATGTATAATGTTAAAAGAAAGTCTGAATTAACAATAAAAATAAAAATAACACTTATGAATCAGTTCCATTGGATAATGGTTGCTAACTGCAAACTATTTGATTATAGTTTTGGTTTTTACAGTTTTATCATAAAATTTATTGTGGTTGGACTTAGCGTTTTTGGTATAGTGGTAGTGTACACTGTTTTCGGTAATTAGATGACAATAAAAACTACAGTTATTATTTGATATCATTTACCTTGAGGATAATAGTTTGTTGAATTCATTTCATTAGTAGTCCTAGTATATGTTTCGAGTAATTTTCTTTTAACTCCTTGGCAGTGAGAATTTATCAAACCGATTTGATTTTCCATTTTGTCCTCTCTGGGTAATTTGTCCATTGGCGGAAGATTCTTGACTATTACTCCGCTCTCTTCCAATAACGCAGGATGTTCGTTGCTAAAAAAATATAAAATGAGAAGAAATCTACCAGCAATTTTTTTATTTTATTTGCGCGAAATTCATATATCGTATGTTGAAAGGGTTAGAGGATTCCTTACCATATCTTTCTAGGATATACAAAATTATCCAATCTTACAAATCTTCAAAGAAAATTTCCTTTTTAGTTACTGCTATCAATGACTCCCCTCCTACCCCTCACATTACAAAATAACCCAAGTTATTCTGTCTCTAAAAGAACCCAGGAGAGAAACAACTCAGTTTGCATCTACTGTAAAAAGGCACATTTTTAACTATAGTGAAGATGCATTGAAAAAGGCCCTTGATATAAAAAAGCACGGTATGGGTATTCGTAACGCATGTCCACTGAATGATGTTCCTACATCAACAATTCAAGATAGGATTCATGGAAGAATCATAGAAGAGAAAATTGGACCTAATCCCATACTGGGAATAGAAGGGGAAGAGAAAATTTCGCAATGGGTGATAAATATGGCGAAGTGTGGCTTTCCGATTCGAAAGAAAGATTTTTTGGAGACTATCGCGGGAATCGTCGAGGACAATGGAAAACCGCAAAGAAGGGAAACCAGGAGAAAAGTGTTATAGAGGCTTGTTAAGGAGATACCCCGAAATAAGCATCCGTGAAGCTGAAAGTCTCAATAGAACTAGAGCTCTAGTTACAGAAGAACGGGTGAGAAATTGGATTAAGGATCTGGAACAATACCTAGATGAACAAGGATCTCGAGACGTGCTAGATGAACCCGATGGAATATCCAATGGAGATGAAACGGGATTTTCATTAGGCCAAAAAACCAAGCATATTGGCTCCAAGCGGGTTCAAAAATGTATATGAAATTAAAACCAACAAAGAAAAAATCACTGGAAGTACATGAGTACATGGCAAATGAATTCAACGTTTCTTGGGTAGCAATAATATAAAAAAACCCTGCATTTTATTTGTAGATGGCCACAAATCGGCAATGTTTTAACCACTTGTGGTGAATTTTGCGAAGAAAACCAAATAATTTTGCATGCATTGCCACCAAATACGACATGAGTACATGAGTACATGACAAATGAATTCAACGTTTCTTGGGTAGCAATAATATAAAAAAAACCCTGCATTTTATTTGTAGATGGGCACAAATCGGCAATGTTTTAACCACTTGTGGTGAATTTTGCAAAGAAAACCAAATAATTTTGCATGCATTGCCACCAAATACGACATATATGCTGCAACCAGCTGATGTTAAGTGCTTTTAAACCACTTAAGCAATAGTGGAAAAACACTATGATAAATTGACAAAAGAAAAACAAGAACTTTAACGGTAATATCACGAAGATTAATTTTTGTAAGGTATTTGAAGAAACACTAACTGTGGATATGAAAGATGCCATTAAAAATGGATTCAGAAAATGTGGGCATTTGATGCCAACGCTGTAGATTACAGTAAATGCGTTAAAGATAAATTTTCAAAATTTAAAACAAAAGGAAAAAGTTCAGGCAAAAGATTTTGCCCCCCAATTAGGGTGTTCTCATTTATAAGAAATGAATTGGGGGATAATGACATCGACAATGATTTTATTTTGGATAAAATTGAATCAGCAAGAATTAATGTGTCTCCACGTTGTTCAAGATAGATTAATTCATTACCGTCAACAACAACGCTGGTAGAAACAATTCATTACCAGATGTTGGATCTTTAATTTCATTGGATGAAGTATCAATTGTTACATTGAGTGATATGTAATTTGTTTCAACCAGCTCTATGAAGAAAATATCGGCCAGAATACAGAATCTCAAAATATGGATAACACCAATACAGCCGAAGCTAACATCATTGTTACTGTTGCTCAAATTTATGCACCGGATAATAAAAATAAAAAAATTGTAACGGAAACTGCTACAATCTTAAATCCAGAAAAAGGCATACAACACCAAACCAATGATGATAATGCTGATATTCATGTATAGAAAAGTACAAATGAAGAATAGGTAGAGAAAACTATTGCAATTGGAAAGAAGAGTAACCAACATCAAAATTTCAATTTGATATCGACTTGTGAAAACGTCTCCAATATTTCTGCGAAGTGAACATTTTTTAGTTCCTATTCAGTCAACCGATCCATTCGATAAACATTTTAAATTCCCTGAATATAAAGCAGATACTAATAAGAAACATTCTGATACACTTAAATTTCCTATGGCCATCTCCTCTGAGAAATTGCGTAAAAATTTGGCACTCAAAGAAGAGTAAAAATAAAAAAAAAACTAAAGACTTAGAAGGAAGACGCAAAATGCGGGCATCTTGGAAAACAGAAAGGGAAGCAATCTGCACGAAACTAGGTTAATTAGACGAAAGAAAATTGCTGAACGAAAAGCAAAAATGAAATCAAAACAAAAACCTAAAAAGCCAAAAACTAGACTGAAACTGTTCGTTATGTGAAGAAGAACTGATTAGCGATGTAGAGGACGAGAAAAATATAGGCTGTGACAACTGCATAAGATGGTACCACCTGAAGTGTACCAATCTTTCTAATCTAGCTTATTTTGAAGCTGCCAAAAAGGATTATAACTGCAAAAACACAAATTTTAAGACTCCGGAATTTTTCAGTTACCTAACTGGTTCCTTATTTCCTGTGATACGGTTTTTAATTTGTTTAAGGATAAACATATAAACAATTATTTTTGACGTTTTCATATTTTATTTTACTTTTTGTATTAAAATGTTGAATAAACTCATCGTTATTTTGGTTGCTCATTGAGTATTACTACCTTATTAATAGAAAACATAAGATTGATGTCCGAGAAAAGGCGTTAATGGACGACAACTGAGGTAGTTGCGAAGAACCGCGCTTTAGAAGGTCGAGAAGTGGGACCTTGTGGGCGAGAACTGGGAAAAGTGGAAAATTGTTTCCACCTGCACTTAACTTAACTTAACAGTCTCTATACCAAGCTTGACCGTTTTCTATGAAAAAAAAAACAACTACTTCCTGGGCTATATGCCCCAACGGACATTGATTTACATTCCAAAGAAAACGTGATGGCGACCGACTTCGTCGATACTTAAAACCATGTCTATCGATTTGCAAATCAACGGGAAGAACACTACTCGTAGACCGGTTTCGACATTATTGTGTCTCATCAGTACGAGATAAGTAGTTCTTCTCATCCCGCAGAGCATATTAGAGATGAAATATATGGTATTATGTATGTTGTATTAATAAAATTCATTCCTTATTTTCTGTCTTTTTATAAATTATACTGTTGTCCAAGGAAAAAGGGCCTAGTTTCAGGTTTTGGTTTCTGTGAATAGGAAAGTTAAAATATAAAAAGTAATACGTAAATATTTTCGTTCATGGGAAAAGATCTACCGAACAGACTTCAACATTACTTTTTATGTTACACTAATTTTAATTTTATTTTGTTAATACCTGGACCATTGTTCTCTTTAAAACATTTTATATGCGTTCCTGTTTTTCATAACTTTTTCAGAAACGATACAACATAAATTACATAGAAACAAAATATATACAAAAATAATAAGTAATGTCCATGTGGCAAAGCTGCTGTAACAGAAAAATATAAAATATAACAGAAAGAAGGATGAAACCATAACACCGGTTAACAACAAATAATAATCATGCATCGTATCTTACTTTTTGCTTTACATATTCTGTAGAAGTTAAATAAAAATAACAAAAAAGGTTTAGATAGATAGATAGAGAGATAGAAAAAGAAAGTCCAACCAAACCCTAAATGGTTTTATATGCTTACACAGTACTTCCTCCTGGATACGAATGAGCAGATGTACTTCGATGTTTCGTGGACGTAACGTCTCTCCTCGTTGAAAAATCATTAACAGGACCAAAGGGGCTATTTGTAAAGTTCGAGATGTCTTGCGACACGGATTTTGGTATCTCTACACTTCTGTGATGATGCCTTTCATCAATCTGCTTGTAACAGTTTACGTCTTTCGATTGATACGCTGCCAAATCGTCCAACAAGGTTTTCGGAGTATCCGGATAAGAAGTTTTGAACATTTGGAATTTCGATAGATCCGTTGGCTTTTCTATGGACTTTACTAAACTGGGCGGTTTTTCGGTGTGAGCGATAACGTCTAAATGGGATGTAGTAACAATGGGATGATTAATTGAGTTTTCTTCGAGTTTCTTGTCTTTTTCGGAGTGTTTATCTTTATCCGAGTACGTACGGAAATGTTTATCTTTATCCGAATATGAATGAGATGTATGAGAATTATGTTTATCCTTGTCGGCGTAGGTGTGAACACCATGTTTATCTTTTTCCGAATAAGTATGCATCGTATGTTTATCCATTTCGACATAAGTGTGCGGGTTATGTTTGTCGGGATATGTAAGAGGAACCTGTTCCTCCTTTCCGGAATACGCATGAGGACTGTACTTTTCTTTTTTGTTGTAGTTGTGAACAGTTGAACCTAAAAGTGAAATAAAATAATTAAGATTTGAAAAAAGAAAATAGATTTTAAGACTACAAAAAATAAACTACTGAACATCTTGATGTGATCCTTACAACAGTTGGGCAACAACTCAACACTCAGAACATCCTCAATGCACTCATAAAAAGAGATACATGCACATTTTTAAAGAAAAGTTTGGGTTGTACAAAAAGGATTCTTAACATTTTTCTAAGAACATTAAAAAATAAGCTTTTTAAAGAACCTTCCACTTTTATTTAAAAAGCAATTTTTTCAATAAAATTGGAAGCATTGTCTACGAAAAGAAATGGTCTATCAACCATACGGACTAATAATTTAACACTTTTTTGTAATTGTGGACCAAACGTATAGATTGTTATTGTGAAAGCTAGACCAAACGTTCAGATGGCGCTGAATAAAATATTTCGCGTACTTGTGAGTCTATTTTCCAAATAAATCTACCTGCAGAACAAAATAATGTTTTTGTAGGTCATTTGTTTCTCTCCGATTGGCAGCAAATATTAATTTTGCTGACACATATCAATCAGCAAAGTATAACTTTTCCTACCTAGGCAGCAAAGTGGTTACTTAATAATCCATAAATCGTTTATAATTTCCTTCATATTCCATCCGAAACTTCTCCGGCAACAAATTCAACTCTATATTTTTTGCCACCTCCCTTATTTCCGGCGAAATAGATTCATTTCGTAATTTAGTGAAAAATATGGGATTCAGATGAAAGAAACTGAGGATAATAGAAAAATTTTAACGGAGAAACAAGACATCAAACCAAAACGGATTGAATACTTGAGAAAGTTAAAAATATATAAAGAAGAAGGACGAGCAATAATATATTGTGACGAAACGTACATTCACGGTTCACATACTGTACCTAAAATGTGGGACAATGGACAAAATACGTGTTTGAAATCACCAGTAGCCAAAGGTAAAAGATTGATTATTTTACATGCTGGAGGTGTATCGGGTTTTGTACCTGATGCTTTGTTGATATTCAAATCAGGATTTAAATCGGGCGATTATCATGACGAAATGAATACCAAAATTTTTTGCAAATGGTTAAAGGAAAAGTTTATTCCTAACGCTCCGAAAAAATGTGTACTAGTATTAGATAATGCATACCACAATACTTTCGTTGAACCACTGCCCAATTTATCATGGAAAAAAGATGCAATGCAAAAGTGGCTAAGTGAAAGAAGCATTTTTTACAATATGGCTGACACTAAAACAGAATTGTACAATTTAATTCTAATGCACAAACCTCTAAATAAAAGATATATAATCGACGAAATATTAGCAGAAAATGACATGCTAACATTGCGTTTGCCACCTTACCATCCGGAACTGAATCCAATAGAAAAAATTTGGGCACTGGTAAAGAGTGACGTAGCTTTCTGTAAAGTCACTTTTAGTAATAAATAAAGAAAACGAAAGTAGCGAGAGCGAATCGGAATATGAAGACAATGAAGATGATTTGAGTTGTCAACCATTGTTGTGATTTGTATTTTTGTGTATTTTTATATCTATTTGTAATGTGATTAAATAAATCTATTTATCTATATAATATACAATTTTTAATAAATAAAAAATTCTATAATCAACCAACTTCGACTGGGCTATTGAATTTAACGTGCAATTGAGACAACGTTTTCAGATCGCATTTGAATCATTTTGACCATTGTTGCCATTAAGTTCGGCGCATACATTTTCAAGGCCATAGCCCATGAGATTTTCAACTGCCTCTACCTCAATAATAGCTTGGCCGTTTTAATGCAATATGAAGATTATGGGAAGAAAATCGAAAATAACGATGATAGGATCTATTTGAGTTAATATTAAATCAGATTAGGTGAAAATTTTGATGAGTGATATGATCATTTTATCCAACAAACCACGTCATGATTTACACAAATTTCTCACATTTATTTAATATAACTGTCATTTCTGTTGCCTAGAGAATATCAACAGGATAATTGTCAAACCACGTGACCTTTTAAAAATACAAGATGACGCCTGGTTGGCACGCCAAGTAGTTTGTTTACATTTTGCTGTTAATTATGATATATATTTTGTATAACACTACAAAAATTCACTTATCAGTTATAAAATTACTGAAATATATTAAAAGCCATTAATACACCAATAATCTGAGGTTTTAAACTCGGAAGGACATACTACTGTGAAAAGTACTCAATTACACTGAGTTTGGTATTGTATTCACTAGAAAAGCAACCAAGTAGAAGTATAAAATATAGAGAAAGAAAAGACCACAATTATCCGAAGATACTTTGTTATCGTCAAATAAGTAAAAAAACTACAACTAAAATATAAAAAAAAGATTATTTACCTGCGTTTTCTTTCACTGAATGACTACTAGGTTTGTCTTTATCATTGTATGAATATCCACTGTGTTTATCTTTTTCATGATACACGTGCCCATGTTTATTTTTTTCATAGTAATGTTGTTTGTCCTTATCATGATGTGCATGGCTACTGTACTTGATCTTATCATGATGAGAATGTTTGTCTTTTTCGTGATGCGAATTTGTAGCGTGTTTGTCCTTCTCATGATAAGAATGACCACCATGTTTGGGCTTTTCTTGATGCGAATGTCCACCACGTTTTTCCTTTTCTTGATGCGATTTCCCACTTTGTTTATCTTTCTCTTGATAAAACTGTTCACCGTATTTGTCCGTTTCTTGATCACGTTTATCCTTTTCTTGAATTAAATGTTTTTCTTTCTCGGTATAGGGTCGTTTGTCGAATTTATCTTTATCGGGATATTGAGGTTTATCTTCGTGAGGAACCGTTGATAGTTTTTCCGTAACGCTGCTGTCCACTGAAATAATTTCATCGACGTACGGTTTATAGATGTCGGTTGGTTTTTGTTGCTTTTGGTAAACCCGTATTTTATCCGTTTCAGGGAACAGTTTTTTGACATGCGATGATGGGGGGTCGTCGATGTAAGGTTTAAACACATCGGCTTTCTTCGGATGTAAAGAAAAATCAGATATTTTTTCGTTGGATTCCACCTTCGGTAAACTCTCGTTAGATTTATTGTGCTCGTTTACGAAAATTTCTTGTTTCGACGCGTCTTTACGTTCCTCAATTTCTTTAACTGGATTAACGTGATTAATGTCTAAATTTTTAGAAATAACTTTTGGTGTATCAAGAACTATTACCTCATTATTATTAACCACTTTTGTAACGGTAATACTATTCGTAACTTCCGGTTTTTCAGAGTTAGTTTTGCCGTTGGTTACTGGAGTAATTGAAAGATTGGAATGTTTTGACACATCGATGGAGTTCGAACCAGCCGACGAACTTCTTGCCGAATGCGATAAAGATTTCGAAAGGTCCTGCATTCTATTAAGAATTTTTTTAATACTATTCACAACCATCCAACCCTCGGGCCATAACGGTTGAATATGCGTTCTTAAGTAGTCCACCAACTGCTGTTCTAACATATTATCCTTGTATTTACCTTCTAAAATGAGGCAACGTTTTTTAACACCCACTGCATCTTTAAGATGTCTCCTGGAAATAAAATAAAAAAAAGTCATAAAAATAATACGATTAGTTTTGACAAGTAAAAAGAGTAGTATTCATATATATCTATATATATAGACAGTGTTATACCTTTCTGGTAAGTTTAATTAATAATTAACTTTATCGTTATACTCTTAGAGTATAAAAATACTCTTTGGTTATACTTAATAATAAAAATATATATAATATAGAAAGCAAGAGAATTTATAAAAAGAGGAAAATTACGCCCGAAGCAGAGCTGGGTAGTGCTTTTCTGGAAAGTGTTTCTAGCACCATATTGCTTCGAGCACAGTGCTTGCAGGCACTTTTAAAATGTAGTACTCGGTAATTGCCAATTATAGCCCTTTATAAACTGCTAGTTAAATTTCGCATTTCCATCTCTTTAAAGTGTTTACAAGCACTTTAAAGGGCTTTTAAAATTAGTAGATTATAAGAAATATTAAAAATAGTGTTAGAGTCTCAATGCGCACTTTGAAAACACGCATCATAAAATGCATCTTTTGGCAATGGATAAGTATATATGTAAGAAGGTGCTGTATTTGCAATAGGTATTGTTGTTATTAAGTTGTAACTTGCAATATGTCAAATGTGTATTTTTCATTGGAACACAAAATGATACTAAATGCTAGAACGCACGTTTTAAAATTTTGGAATTAAATTGTTTTTGAAATGAATGATTTTTAATATATAAAAATTTAGTTTGTTTTGAGGATTTGACAAATAATTAATATGCAGGTTGATACGAAAGCTCAGTTTCCAGTTAATCAACTAAAATATTCTCAAGTTATTTAAAAAAAATATAAAAATTACATTTTTTAACCAAACTCTATGTGTAAAAAACAAGTACTTTAATATAAGGTTTAAAATAGTGATGAGCAAAAGCAAGACCAAGACCGGGTTAGTCTTGGTCTTGCATACAAGGTCTTGGTCTTGCAGTCAAATAAGCAATCTTGGTCTTGGTCTTGTTCTTGCAGGGTCCAGTCTTCGTCTTGCACCAAGACCCTTGCAAGTCTTACACTTTTTTTTTAGATTTACTGGGACTGGGGTCCATTTTTACAAAAAAAGGAAAAATGGTTTTTAAAATCATTACAAGCAAAGAAAGATTAAATGAAGGGGATAGTATGTTTCATTATAAAAAATTTGTTTTTTTACATTACATTGTAGCGATAAATCAAGTATGAAATAGTTATTATCCTAACAAGTGCGGAAAAGTTCATTTCCGCAAGAGTTAGGATCAATATTTTTTTACAAGCAAAATCACCTCGAAAATTATTTAGATATTTGAAAAGATGCGATTATGACAATTAAATATTTCAGTGTCAATAAATACTGTAGCTATAGCAACCCTACTTAAACAGGTGTGTTTGTTGTTGCTTTGAGTAAGGTTTACAGGGGTGATTTAATAAATTATGATTTAAAAAAAAAACATTTTAAAAATCCCTATTTTCATGTAAAATAATATTAATTTTTTTACTATTTGTATTTAGTTCAACAAGAGTTTGGAAAAATATATGAATATTAAAGTCACTGAATTTTGCGTCTCTCTACAAAAAATTATTTTTTGCAGGCCTATTAGCTGGGATTTGAAATAAACTAAAACTATGTTTGGTGTTGATGAATAAGAACAATAGTTAGGATACATTACCAATAATAGAGTTTATGTCAATATTTTAGAAAGATATATTTAACAACTTCTAAACACTAAGTTCTCACAACAGTTAGAAAAAACTTTTAAAAAATGCTTAGAGTCAAAGAACAGAACAACAAAATTTAAAAATATCCCACCAAAAGTACCTACTTACTGTATGTATAAATATTATAAAATATTTTTATCTTTTGATTCAAATAATGAAAAACAAAAATAGGACAAATACTTCGAATAGATATAGGTAAAAACTATTTTAGTTTCGTTGCCCAACAATTGATACACAGTAACCAGCGGGCGGACTCATTGTTGAGTCTATTGAGTCTTTCTGCTGGAACTGAAGTAGCTGGAATGGACAAAAAATCACGTGCCATTTTTGCCAAGATAGGAAAACTTCTTTGGTGTCATTTCCACCATTGTAAGATATCTTCGTTGCTTACAGCTCTAGATTGACCAAGATATTCTTCTATTTCCTTTCTTCGGTTTTGGGAGTCAGATATAATAGAGCTTGACGAGGTAGATAGTGCTGAATAAAGCTTATCAAAATCAATAATATCTTCATCTTCGGATAGACGGGCCAAGACCAGTCTCGCTCATCACTAGTTTAAAATAATTACTCTGGAACTTTGATAATCTAGTTTTTTGAATTCACATCCATTTTTTCGTCGAAATATTTAATTATGCTGCTCAAATTTAAAGAAAACTACTTACACGTCCCTATCTAAAGTTGTCGTACAATTTGATCAAAATGTTATGGTTTTCCACAAAATAAAAATTTTTTTAAGCCAATTTTTGAGTCATTTTGTTTTGTACGTAAAATAGTCCTGAGAAATAAGAACTTTGGGCTTTGGTTATTCATATTGAATTTTAAAATAAACACGTAACGTTGTATGATTGGGGAAAGAGCAATTGTAAAAGTAATAAGAGTGCTTAATTGATTTGAGAAAAAAGTACTTCCAAGCACTGCAAGAAATCAATGATCATTTTAAGCACTTTTTGAGTGCTTGGTAAGTGAATTGTGCAATTACTTTCCCCGGTAATTGCAAGCACTATGCATTTTCAAAGCGCTTAGTGCTTTGTCGAGCGCTGCCCGAAAGAGAGTTCCATGGGGCCCTTGATGAGGTTCTAAATACCACCAAAAATGCTGTACATTACAATAATGCATCAGTTATTCGTTTTTAAATATTCATATCGGCAACTAAAATGTTTTTCTCATACCTATTTTTTCTCTTACCTATATTACTCTTATTACATCAAACGCTTAATAAATATTTGATAAACTTACTTTGTTTCTTCAGTCCATACAAACTTCTTTTTCGGTTCTTTAGTACCTTTCAGCTCTTCATTATTCTCGCTTTCTTTACTTAATCTAAAAAAAATTGAGAGGTAATATTTAACATAATTAAAAAAGCGGCAAAATAAAAGAAGTGCCTCAATAGATATAAACTATAAAAGATCAATTACTATTAAACCAATGCACTGTGGAAATCTGCAAAATGATCTGTATTGGGAAGTCGAAAGAAATTTAGGGTTAGAGGGTAACTTGACAGGTTGGTTATTGGATCAAAGGGAAGGTTTCTTGTGAACGCATAAAACGCTATCGTTATTTTTAACTTAAAAGTCAAGTCTGCACAAAGAAATTCCAAGGGAAGTACTAATTCTTCCTCCAAGAACATGTTCCCCAAAAAATACGGTAACTTGGGACAATACAAAGGAATACAGACTTTCAAAAGAACTGCTTGAGCAAGAGTCAACTAAAATATTCCTAAAAATTACCAGAAAACAACGTAAAGCAGGACTAGATAGCTTTATCGACTAAGAGAAACTGCTATCTAAGCAAGTACTGATCAAAACTCTACAATAATTAAATTAGTCAAATTTAGAAAAACGCACAACAGAACTAATGCGGTGTATGCGCGCTGGTGTTTGTTTTTGGACTCATCCTCAAAATACAAATACAAAACTTTTTACAAAGATCACTCAACAAAATCTTCCACATTATGTCAAGTAAATTTTTACCTTAAATTATTTAATCAATCAAGTATTGTCACTTATTTTTATTTAAAACTGGAGACGAATTCATCATACATATTCATTTAATTTTAATTAACTGAACACCTAGAAGAAACACTTCGAAATTTGAGGAGGAAGAAGATTTAATGTGTTGCTAATGTCATCAGTTCCATTTTTACCATTTAGAGTATAGAATGTCTCATCTGCAAATGAAGTTTTGGGGTTATTTGTTCTAGTTTTGAAGCATGACGAGTAAAATACTTGTTTCTCCTGAGGATTTTTGTAGATTTCTTGAATAATTAACGAGTGCAATAATAAAAAAAGCCATTTTAATTTCAACAGCAAATAAAAACACAAGTTTTGCAACCGAACTTCATTACTTATCACAAAATCTACCACCACGATACTTTGTATAACTGCGAAAACTTACTTATTCTGTTGAAAGTTTTCTTCCAATGTAGGCATTACGGCGTCGATACTATCTTTCAATTTTATCTCTAAACCTCTTAGTCGCTTTTCGTGATCCTCCAAATCTAATATTCTAGCACGGCGTATTAAAGTATCTTTCGTACAATTCACATATTGGGCGAGATGTTCGTACACTTTTATTCTTGATGATTTACTTATAATTTTACTCTTTTTTTCCCAACTAAAATGAAAAAAAGGAAAATAAAGAATAAATGGACGGTAGCAAATAAAAGTTAGGACGTTAAATTATAAAAATTAACTAAAAAATGAGAAATTAGGTAGGATCGCGGAAACTAAGCAAACAAAATAATGACAAAAACGATGAGAATTAACAATAATTCAAATGTATATCAGTAATTTAATTATATTATTAACATTGTAATTTTAGAATATTTACCGGAATACATTTTGAGAACAGTGGACGTTCGTCTACAATGGGATTACACAGCAATGGGTCTCCGTATTTACAGAACACAACAGGAATCTATGGTGATAGTTTAATCGTATACAGGGTAAACATTTTGGATAAATATCAACAAAAACAATATACATGTACAAATAATATTAAGCTATCATAAACTAAAACACTTTGAAGCCTTACTTCAAAAGTAGAGCATTGACTTCTTGGGTAAAGAACGCTTTTTTTCCTTCTCCTTTATAATTTAAAGCAGCTTCTTTAATTTTTGTAAGTATACTTTCGATATCTACAGGTAAATTTTCCGGTAACTTGATGATTTCCTCCTTTTCCAACCTAGTTAAGTTTTGTTTTTCTTTATCTTTAGGCTGAGAAGGTGGCGGATCTAAAACATTTATAAAAAGGTTAAATTAATATATACAATTTTAAGCTACAAATAGATAAGAAACAAATTTAACATAACTTAGCTTAGCATTCTAACAATAAGTAAGAACTTTACTTTCTTACCAACTCTTGCTACATTTAATTAGTCTTAGTCATGGTTATAACTCTTCCATACAACTCTTGCCTTCTTCTTCCCTTTTAACTCCATTGGACTCTGTACTTTTTTGGGCATTCTCTGTACATGCCCATACCATACCAGCTGTCTAGTTTGTATGCGATATGTAAGATCATTATTTATTTCCATTATTTGTCTCATTTTTGATTTGTTCCCATTTGTGGCCTTGATTTTCCAGGTGCTCTTATCCAGTAGTACTTAACTATGGTTCTTAGTACTTTATTTGTCACTTTAAAGACTGTATTCACTATGTTAGTTACTATAATATCAATATCGTAGTTTCTATCCGATATTGTTTCTTCATCCCTAGCTATGTTTACTTCTTTCCATGATTGATTTATATACATTTATTCTGTTTTTTATGTGTTCACTTCTAGGTCCCATGTTTTATATACCTCTATTTACGTGTATGTCATCTACATCTTTAGACATTTCCTTTCCCAAATCTCCAGTGCTAGTTTTAAATATATTTTTTACAATGTAGATACTAAAACTGCTACTTTAGTCCTACATTACAGGGACTAACGTGCCATTTTTAATCCCACGAGACTAAAGTAAAACATCTGAATTAGATTGACAGTTTTTAATTAAGAAAGAGTAAGTGTACTGTTTCTCATAGCAAAGTTTGTTAAGCACCAGTGATTGGTTTCAAGTACCCATACGCTCGGCGGTTCGAATCCCAACGGTGACGGTTATTTTCTTTTTTTTTACGTTTTATTATTTCCACATTAATTTACTTTTTTAATTTTTATTTTAAATGTTTATTTGAACTTGTTTTTTTCATAAGTTTTATTATAGACTCATTAAATGTTTATTTATATTTTTATGGTCAATACTTTTGGAATTTTAGACGTCTTGGCCCCTTTTATTTTTCTGAGACAATTTGTTAATACAGTTTTTAAATTCATCTTTTAGTAATGAAAATAGTTTTCAGTTGTTTCTTTATTAGTTCTTCTTGCATGTTTTATGGACCAATGGAATTATTTATTTCCTCAATTTCACTTAATTATTAAGGGATTAATATTGTTATTAATAGTATTTCTATTTTTAAATTCTGCCATTGATATCATTTCTACCTCTATTGCTCATAATTATCAAACTTTCTGTACTTCTACTTCATCCCAGATATTTATTTAATCTAAAGCATGCTTTCTGTAATTTTCCTTTTTTGTCTGCAAATAAGCCTCCTAACTCTAGTT
Organism: Ophraella communa; assembly: GCA_035357415.1. Taxonomy (NCBI): domain Eukaryota; kingdom Metazoa; phylum Arthropoda; class Insecta; order Coleoptera; family Chrysomelidae; genus Ophraella; species Ophraella communa. Next base: position 21,995,754 of record CM068984.1, read on the forward strand.
TGGGATTCTTTAAATTCTATTCTGTCAGTTATATGCAGCCTCAGCTGATTTAGGTAGTTTTTAAATTACAAAATAATAAATACCTCATAACCATTCAGTTAAAAAATACTCACCAATTTTAATTTGGGGCAAAACTACGTTTTGAATAACTTCGTTAGACGTATTTTTATTTGTATCATCTTTTTCTACAACCTGCTTCAAAACAGATTCTATGGCATCTGTAACACTAGTAATATTCATTGGTTTCTTATTTTCCTTTGAGGAATCCTTTTCAATGTTGTCTTCTACAGTCTTTAGTTCATCTGGGACAGACATATTGAGATCTTCACGTTTTTCTCTTAACAAATCTTTAACGGTTTTCTTATTCGGATCTATAGGTCTACGTTTTTTCACCTAAAAAAAAAATTAGCATTCCAAGACAGAATAAGTTTTTTGTATTAAAATGTACTAATATAAACAAATATTTAAGTAGAATTAATAAGGATAACATAATCAAAGAAGTTAAGAGAATATGAAAAGTTAAGTATTTTTAGTAGTGTGTATAAATATCTATAGATCTAACTAATTCTTACCTGTATCTTAGACGAACTAAACATTTTCTTTTTGATAGCTTGTTGCATAGAGGTTGTCGGTGATTGTACTTTAAGTTTCTTTTCTTTTTGAGCGGGATTGGCAGTGTCGCTTTCGCTATCGGCAGAAGTTTCCAATATTCGCTTTCGACTTTTAGGTTTCTGTTTATCTTCACCTAAAAATAAAAAAAAAGAAAGTCGAAACATAAAAACAGAATTTTATTTTTATTTTTTTTAAATTTAATTTTTATTTTTTTATTCTACATTTTTTATGGGACAATTTGTTTACCTTCACTTTCAGAGACAGAAGATGTACCGGAAGAGGAAGAAGCGGAAGAAGAGGCATCAGAACTTGCCTCATCATCAGTCTTAAATTCGAGCGCACCGGAGTTAACGTAAAAACCGCCATGGAGCGTGGTAACGTTTTTTGGTATTATTTCGTCGTAACCATCGGTATTATCTATAAATGAATCGGATTCATCATAACCCATACCAATATCTGCATAATCATCTTTACGGTCTTTCCTTTTTTTCTTGGTCACCCCGGAGCCCTATAAAATCATTAACAATAACATGTGTAAATTGCTCGGTAAATTGTATTAACTAATGTAAGATTATGAGGAGCTACTTACATATTTTGCTTCCATTTCAAGAGCAATTCTTCTAACATCTTCATCATTTTCACCAAAGGGATCCAGCCCATTTTCTACTACACCGTTTGAATCCTTGGGAGGTTTTACTTTTTTCTGCAATGGTAATATATTAAACAATTATCAGTTTGCAATAAAGGCTAACTTTTTAAAAAGTTTTAACATATTTGCCTTGGGTTTTGTGAAAATTACTATAATTATTTTAATTAAATTACATAATTTTCAATATATTTGAGGAATATACCAATTTATTACAAGGATTTGAACATTTTAAAACTGCCAATAATTAGACATCATTAGTTTTTCAAGTTTCTCTGATAACTTCTGACTCTTTATTAGATAATTAATTAGATATATATTTTATATACAAATAAAATACCCCTAACATAAAATTGTTTGTAGTCAGTTTTTAGTTTCCACTTGTTTTTTATCTTTTCCATAAAATGTTATAAATAAAATATTATTCACACATAATATTCCTCAACTATAACTTATAATAATTGAGTTCTTGTTTATTAGTGTGTTTATAACTTGACCTTTTAATAGTAGCTTATCTTATAACTTTAACTATATTTTAACAAACAATACTTTGTACATATTACATAGAAGTTATTTTTAAAATGCAAAGGATAAACCAATTTAAGATGGTTTATCAGCCCTCTAGTATTAACCTAATTTTTTAATAGTAGTTGTTGTTTTGATATATTTTTTTTTGTGTATATCATACTGAAATTATCAAATAAATATTGAAGACTTACTGACAGGAAATAATACAATTTGTTGAGTTAATATATTAAAAATATTATTATACTTTTGGCAAACACATATATTATTTATTTTATATTTCTATAAATAATCACTTTATTTTTCTATGTAATCAGTTATAATAATATTGTAGGTGACAATAACCTATGTTATACTTTTGAATTATTTTCGTACACAAATCTAAATTTTAATAAGCAACTGTTGATATTTAATGTTTGTTACATACATGACTGGTTAAGTAGCCCATTATTAAATTAGAATTCAGAAAGGAATAATCAAAATATAAAAAAAAACACGAGGACAAATAATTTAATAAACTTTTTTCTTAAGGTACTGATACATAAGAACGATTTTCCAACGAAATGAATAACTCATTGCAGGGGATAGAACGCTTAAAATAAAACAGAATACAGAGAATTGGAAATAAAAAAGTTGTCAATTATTATTAAAAAAGCACATTTGTATATTTTTTAAGAGACTTATAAATTTAAATTTGTTTAAATTAAATATTAAAGACCAAAAATTATTTGTGCGGAATTGTATTTATTGTGATTTTGACTCCGGATTTCCATTCGCTCGTTCCGCACATGTTTACAGATGTGCTTGACTCCCGCGATAGCTGCATGACGTTACTATCTACCTCCTCGCGTTTCTGGTCGCCTGATACAAGCGCGCCCAAATACAATCCCAACAATAAGGAAATTGCAAAAAAAATGTTTATATATTAAATATTAATTTTTGGAAATATTTTTTAATATAATGAGAGTGAAAACGTTATAAATAGTTTTCCTGATTTTCAATCAACTAGTGCCGCAAACTGCATGTGGAGTGTACGTCCGAAACTTTATGATTCGCATTCAAGGTATTGTATAGCTGTACCGTTTTCCAGATAAATATGATTTGTTTACGAAAAACTAAACAGGAAAATGTTAATTACATATCGAAGGGATTAATGTATAATTCAAACAACAAATGGTTAAAATGTTATATGCACATATAAAAAAATTCAATGTAAACTGATAATAAAGTGAATAAATAAATAAGGTGAATGTCAAGTTATAATTTCACCCCTCTAAACGTATAATTAGGTTGGTATTTTATTAAGGAGCGGCTTGTTAAATAAAATAAACTATGTTAAATTTACTTAATAAGATTCAGTTAAAAATATTAGTAAGAGCTGAGATACATCACAAAACAATTCGATTTCAAGATCAGGTTCCTGCTGCAATTAAATTTCATGTTATCAAATCCAGGTGCACTAAATTGTCATTAACTTAAGTAAACGTACTGTTTTTTGTACACGTATTCGTTTCTAACGTTGTGTCTGTATTTCTAAAACCATTAGAAGTAGCAAATTTAAAATTTTCTTGTACATGTATGACAATGAAATTACTGTCCCCTACGTTTGTAAGTTTTACAACGTGGCAACAATGGGAAAAATGGTTTATTATAATTAAATTCTCAAAACCCAGATATAAATAATGTCATGTTATTAACGTTTACAAAAATTGTACACTTTAAGAATTTCCAAAAAAGATTTGTCCATTCAGTTGCTGCAGTAGTGTCCAGTGGAGTTGGAAATGCAAATGTTGCAATATGAACTCCAGATTGGTAGAATAAAAGGACATAAACGTGATCGATCTCTCAGAAGAGCCCTGGGAGGTGGTTTTCAAACTAAAATGTTTAAAATAGTCACGTAGACCCACATTCTTTTAATATTTAAGAACAATGTACATATACATCCTAATTTAAGAATACACTTTGTGTTTACACGAAATGTATGTTTTTTAAATCAAATCTAACTTAAACATGGCGACGTAAATACTAAGCTGATAATTAAAGTGAATTTTAAGATAATAAAAAAATAGTATTTGCAATAAGGCTTTGCAAAGGGGCTAAACCTTCCTCAAGAAAATTTAACTTGACAGCTGTCACCTGATGCCTTTGCTTTGTAAAAATCACAACAATAAGCTTATTTTAGTGCATTTATTCAATATAAAACAGAATTCGAGACCATTTTCTCTCATAACTTACCTTTACAACAGCAGCTAGTTGGTCCTTATAGTTATATGTAGGGCAGTCGTCTTCATTGGATTCGGGTAAAATCACAGATATTCTCACTGTTTTACACAGTTTTTTTATCACTTTATCACTCACTTTTTGCGGTTCAAGAGTAGTCAGAGCCACACGTTTAATTTCTGACATATTTCATTACAAATTTTCATTAAAACAACACAACCCGGTTTCGCTCCAACATGTTTAAAATGCACTACACTTAAACAAGCACACCAGTACTAAATTTCTTTCTTTGCGCAACTACGGGCGCATTGCATGGCTTTTGAATGGAAGCGTAGAAAATGTTTTTAAAAGGTAGGGATCTTGAATGTGGGTTTGGTTTAACTACAACCAAACAGATAGCAGCACAAATAATACCAATGAAAACTTGAATTCCTATCACAGAGAAATAGATTTATTTTCATATGAGATCAAAGATACCACTAGTAGTCTGTTTTTAAATGATTCTTACTGTAATAAACTTGATATTTATGTTTATATTTTATGATAACGTTTATGTATAATTATTATAACTGTTACATTATTTATAATTAGGTATATAGGTGCATAGTTTTGTAATCAGAGGCGGCCTTACCCATTGCGAGGCTCAGGGCGGCAGGTCTTTGCGAGGCCCTTTGTCCTTCGTGAAAAGTATGTAATGCGAAAGTAGGTCTGGCTGTTTGGTTTAGGTATTTGTCATGTTTGAGGAGAAATACTAAAATTATACAAATAAATAAAATTCCAGTTTTAAAATATTTTACATTGAAAGATTTACAAAATTAACAAATATACAGAGATGATAAATTTTAAAATTGATGTTTGCGGCTTCGAGCATATATACTAACGTAGAGACAGCGTCCAAATGAGCTTTGTTTTGTATCAGTGGGGGAAAATAAATGTTATATAGTGTCCAGCAATCTCATTGGTCCGTTTTGAATTTGCGTGTCAAGTTGAATTGTCACATATGTCATTATTGTCAATTTGTTTTGCATTTAGAAGTTATTTTTAAAGCCATTTTTTAAATTAATTGGAGTATATATTATATGGTGAGAGTTTGTGTGATTTGTATATATAAATATGAAAATGAATCAAGGTCGTTTTACAAGTAAATATGCATTAGCGTCTCTTATACTTGTTTAAAAATAGGAAACTGCATAAAGCAAATATACCGCCATAATATTAAGAATACTGAAAATCTAGAAATGTATGCCATAAATTCAATTTTATATTTTATTAAAATATCTTATGATTCCATGTAAATAATTAATTACTATTACTACTTAAATTCAAGTCTAAAAAATATTTTGTTACGTTTCAAAATGTATTATAAAGGTATTAATTTCAAACCCCCTAAAATGATACGACACTGGCTGTAGTGTCTGACAGTTTCCCCTCTGATACAAAACAATCACTATTGCATGCGGTCTCTACGTTAGTATATATGTTACCGGCAAAGTACGTTATGCGGTCATACCTAGGTTTACCTAGGCAAAGTCCGCATTGCCGGTCTACTTTAAGCAAAGTCTGAAATTATTCGATATTTCGGACATTGCCTACACAGTAGTACGACAATCTTAGGTTTACCAAATGTGTAGCAGGCAAACTCCGAAATAAACTAATATCCCGATTGCAGGTGGTCGAAACATGTCGCTACGTGTTCACATATTTATGATGGTGCGGGGGGCGACGTAACAACTGAATTCTCATTCTGGGTAAATTTCTTACGCTTACGTATAATTTTCTAAGTTTTGTTTATAATTGTGAGTTTTGATGTTGTTTTGTTAAAATGAGTATAATTAAAAATTATCGTAATAGAGATTTGCTATTGTTAGAAAATTATACATTTTCTAAAAGTAGTAGGTTGAGTTTAGGTTAGGTTCGGTTCGGTTAGGTTCGGGTAAGTTAGGTTAGGTCAGGTTAGGTTAGGTTCAGTTAGATACTTATATAAAAATAAATAGTCTTAGCAAAACAGCAAAAATTAAAGACAAAAATGTAAAAAATAAAATTGCGTTTCTAATAAATAGTTTATTAATGTTTTTCTTATATTGCAAACTGGGCCTCGTACTCCTAAATAGAAAATTGACAGTATGATAGTAATGCGGCAGGTTGTTTCGTAGTTTGCCTGCTACACATTTGGCAAACCTAAGACTGTCGTACTACAGTGTAGGCAATGTCCGAAATATCGAATAATTTCGGACTTTGCTTAAAGTAGGCCGGCAATGCGGATTTTGTCTAGGTAAACCTAGGAATGACTGCAACACGTACTTTGCCGGTAACATATATGCTCGAAGGTTTGCGACTAGCAATAATTCTCAGGACTATTTCGATAGTGGGGTAAACTTCAATTAACTTTTTTTCTATTGGGTTTTTAGCACCGAGATAATGTCGTCGTTTCCTTCATACACACGGCGGATGAACATATTCAATTCTTCGTACAATTCATGTCCATCAATATCACATGATTCTCCTACTGTCATAGATATTTGCAAGTCGCTGCATTGCTTCAAAAGTTCACTATCACTAATTTCCTTTAATCTTTTTATATTATACATGAAACCAAATATGCTCTTATGATGTTAAGAGCCTCAAACCTAGGATGGCAGCTTGCGCGCACATTGTCGACAATTACATAAAAATAGTTTATTTTGAAAATTTCTTCCGCATTCAATTCATGAGCTTTATCTTCCCCTTCACAATCAAAATGCCTTTTTTTTACGTCGTCTTCTGACTTCTTTAAACTGTCTGTCAATATCATTTTCCTCGGCTATTTCTCTCGCTGTTACAAGGGATGACTGAAAACCATTTTCTCGATAATTATCGAGCCAATTTGTGAATGCGTCTAGGTGTTGTATAGCCACTTCTATGTGCATGTTTTCGCTTTGCCACATTTTACTTATAATATTTATCCTTGTAAGAATGTCATACCGTATGACAAGTGAAACTCCAAATTTGTAGGTAGTTATTTTCTTTTTTATAGAATGGCATTCACTGACTAACTGACAATCTGTTGTATTTTCTGTTAAATCCTTTAAAGCATCACATATATCGCTTAGTTGGTATTTAACGGCCTTCACCGATGCTACCCTGCACTCCCATCTAGTTTCAGAAAGTGGTTTTAGCGATAACTATTTTACATGAGCATTTAAAATAGCCCACCTCTGACTTGAGCCGACAAACAGAGTATACAACCTTTGTAGCAAACCAAAAAAAGATTTTGCTTGGACACAAGACGATGCTGTATCTCCTAAGATGAGATTCCAGCTATGATTCCCACAAGGTAAAAAATAAGCAAGAATACGTGTTTGAACACCACTTTTTTCAACACGCATATTGGCACCATTATCATATCCTTGGTCTCTGCAGTTTTGCAATGATATACCTAACTGTTCTAATTCTGTGATTATATGGTCAAACTCTCAGCTGTGGTTGTTTTTTCGACGGCTAAGAAACCAATAAAATGTTCTTCAATTTCAGCTGTATTTGTATTAAAAAATCTTATAATAATTGAAAGTTGCTCAACACGAGAAACGTCGCGAGTATAATCAAGAATAATCGAGTAATATTTATTATTAATTATTTTCTCAACAATTTGAGTCTTCACGTGACTTGCCATTAATTGTATTAGCTCATTTTTAATACTTTTCCCGATATAGTGGCCATTAATCGTTTTATCCTTCATTTGTTTCAGGTGAAGTCTCAGCACGGGATCAAATCGGGCTATTAACTTTACTAAATCTATAAAGTTGCCGCTTGTCTCACTCGAATCTAAGTTAGATGTTAACTTCTCTCTAAGACCCCTGAAGGCCAAATTGTGAGATGCTAAAAAATTTACAATTGCGAGCAATTGTTCTAAAATATCTCCCCAACGTTGCCTTTCTTGTTCAATTTGTGACTGGGCCAAGGAGTCAATAGTGGAACAGCTTTTTAAACCATTCTCTAAATTAATCCATTTCAACATACAATCTTTGTGCTGTCGACTAGATTCGTGAGACTTTAGATAATCACCCAAGTGTTTCCAATCACACACTCCTTCACTTGATCCAATATTTGTATTTTCTAGCCCGAATATTCGACACGGAAAGCAGTAAACGGCATTCTTTGTTTGTGAATAAATCATCCAGCGCCAGTCAAGCTTTTCACCGTTAACTAATATCTTATTATAATGGTATTCGCTGAATCGCCGTCCATTATCATTTACGGGAAATAAATCAAATTTAATCCGGATTGGACCTTTTAATACAATTTCAGTTCGGTCTACATCAGTAATTGTTATGGGCCACAAACCGGGATCATTTTGAGGATTCAGATTTTCCATTCCAGCAGTCATGGATGTAGACATAGACTCGGGCTCAGATTCGTGTTCTTGACTGGATAGCATTGACGGCGGCAGCGGTGACTTAAGAGACAATGATGTAGTTAATTCATCATCATCCTCACTGTTTTTGCTTAATGACGGCGGCGGCACCCATGATGATGTGGGAGGAATATTTTCAGTTGGATCAGGATTAGAGTCACTTTCAGTCAATAAGTGTTTTGTAGAGGTTTCTTGATCATCACTTTTTATAATATATTTATATAAAGATCCACGTAGATTTTCTTTTTACCTGCTTTCTTTTGATAGCTCGTTTCCTTTTTGAACTACCTGAGTCAAATTTTCTACCGACATCACGATCACGCGAACTAATTTTGTAAATCCTGTTTTGTTTCGCATAAACAGTCAGAAATGATTTTTAAGTATCACACAGGTTTTACACTTTTTCAATTTACTCAATGTTTCAAATACTATAATTTAGACTTTTCCAACTCAGTCAAATACTTTAAATACTATAAAAACGTAATATTCAATAAAATTGGAAGATATGTACACTATCGGCTTCAGAATAGCATATACATTTTCAAACTCAAATCGCTTGCATTGAATTAATTTTAAGGATGGCCTATTTATTGTGTATAACCAATCACAGTTTAAATAATAATAAATTTTAAATCAGTTAAACAGTTGTCCACGCCCACATCTTTAATGTTTGCAGCATAAGGTATTTTATTGACAAATTGCCTGTGTATTATACAGTACGGTTTTATTTGTTTTTTATTGCAACCTCTCCACTGATTCCTTTTTTACTTCACTTAGTTTGGAACCTTCGATAATAAATGTTTGTTTGGGATTAAAATCCCTTTTCAAAACATTTTTTATTTCCTTCTTTTAGGTAGGTCGTTAGAAATAAATAACATTCCATAAAATGAAAGATAAAATATAAAAATATTTATTTACGGTACAGTAACAATTTTGTAACTCATACTGCAAGCAAAATAATTCCAAGGTGACAAGAGTTGACGAACGAAATAAAACACAGGGATTTCCCAAGCGATAGAGGAGCAGAGCATTATGTCCCGACTGCCGAACTGACCCAAGTGCTATGCGATTAAAAAACCGATCTTCAAGTGTTTCCAGGCGCGATATTCAAGTACTACATAATAAATTTTTCAATTATGTTTTGAATGAATGAATTAGTTAACTAACTTAATTTTAATTTACCGTTATGTTATAACCTTAATAAGTAATTAAGCATCAAAATCGAAAGTTTTAAATCAAAAAAATCAAAAAATTAAAAAAATCTATATCTTTTAAAATTTGCTTGGTTTGTTGCGCGAGGCCCCGGGTGATTGCCCTGTTCGCCACCCCCTAAGGCCGCCGCTTTTTGTAACACCTACTTTATAAGCCCAGCTCACTATAATTTTAATTAGTGAACAAATTAATTATGTTGCAAACAATTTTTTTCACTACTAGCATATATACCTAACTTTATGGAGTTTTGTTAAGGTAGAAAAGTTGTTTATTATTAGGTAACCAAGGTAGAAAAATAAGGGACTACTTGATTAGATCTAAATCATTTGACAGCATGTGAGGTTAACTGATGCAAAGACAAAATGAAAAAATTTATTTATTTATTTAATGATCCACATACCTATTCAAAAATGAAAATCAACTGAGTGACGGGAGTGACTGGCGACCTGTGCAAAATTTGTATTAGTTTTGGAAACTAATATTAAAAAAAAATAGTATGCCATAAGTGAAAAAATGCTACACATGAGCCACGGTAGAAAAGTGTATTATTGCCTCGGATCCATTAATATCGAGGAGCTTAGCTTCCTCGAAAATAAAAACTAATTTTTTCTACGGCTGCTATGGAATGTGTGCTTTTGACACATTTGACAGAAGTACAAAGTAACCTATTGCTATCAACTGTGGGAAAAAATCTACCTCACGGGTCTTTTCCCACACCACGTACAGTCGGCCTTAGAATAGCATATACATGTTAAATGTGAATTTCGTTTACCTACCGAAGTTATAAAAACGCCTACAATAAATGGTTTTTGGGGATTAAGTTTATTTACAAGGGACAGCAGAGGGACAGACAATTTGTCAATAAAATACCTTATGCTGCTAACATTAAAGATGTGGGCGTGGACAACTATTTAATTGATTTCAAATTTATTATTATTTAAACCGTGATTGGTTATACATAATAAATAGGCCGTCCTTAAAATTAATTCATTGTAAGCGATTTGAGTTTGAAAATGTATATGCTATTCTGAAGCCGATAGTACATTTAAACAGGAATTCAGCCGTGAGGTAGATTTTTTCCCACAGTTGATAGCTGCTGTTGAAATGAAACACCCGGAAACTCGATACAAAATTGCAGTAGGTAATGTAACAATTAATTACAATATTAATTAAATTAGTTTTTTTTTGTATTAAGTATGTGCCGTTTATTTTATAACCAATAATAATAAAATGTTATGAATTCACTTCTTTATTTTTATTATTAATAGATATGCAGCCGTAGAAAAAGTATGGGTTGCAACACGGTGGAAAAGACACTTTTCTTACTCTTACTTTCACACTCGTGAGAAAAGTGTAACTTTTCCACCTTGTTGCACAATATACTATTTCTGCATAATTACTATTACTTTATACAAACATCCTGAAATAGATTATTTTTAATTTTAAATTAAAATTAATTAATTAATTATGTTTTGTCACTTATTTGATAAGGTGAAGAAATTGTTATTTAACTGAAATGTGGAGCTAATATCTTATTCTAAATGTCTTTTGTGTGTGTAGCTAACAGTATCATACTTAAGTAATTATTACTTATAGAGGCAAAATAAAAAGGAAAACTTAATTTAACTAGAGAATAATTTTATAATTAATGAACTAGAATATTTAACCTAACCTAACCATTCACCGGTCTTTTGATAATAAGTAAATCGAGAAACAAATTTTTCTATCGAATACCGACCCAATAAGACAACGAAGACTTTCTGTTACTCAGTATTAGAACAAAACAGTGTATTGTGGACCAAAAATATTTCTAACAAAAATCAGAATAACAAAAATTCTTCTTCTTATCTTCATGTTCTGCACTATTATCACTCTTAGTTTCCATACAATTAAATTAATGATAAAACTAAGAGATAATGCTCATAATAAATTTAAGTCTACTAAGAGTAATAGAGATTGGAAATTTTATCAAGAACTAAGAAATGAAGTTAACCATGCCATCAAAAGAGAGAAAAAAGCGTATCTAGAATTTCAAATTAATAATAAAAAAAATATGTGGCGTGAGTTAAAGAACTTAAACATAACCACTTCTTCATCAAATCGCCTACCTCCCCACCTATTTTCATCTGAAAGTGTCAACGACTATTTCATCTCATCTTCATCTTCTGAAGCTTCTACAACCAATGCAGACTTAATAAGCAATTTTCTTAGGAATTCCTCATTGGACAATGCTTCTCCTAAGTTTAAATTTTCACAAACTTATGACAGCGAGGTGTATAAAATACTATTATCTATTAAATCGAACGCTACTGGTGTAGATAAAATTAACATTAAAATGTTACTGTATTGTTGTCCACATATCTTACCTATTATCACGCATATTTATAACTTCTGCTTTGAACATAACGTTTTTCCAGACTTATGGAAGGAAGCACTGGTGATTCCATTAGCTAAAAAAGATAACCCTGAACAATTATCTGATCTTCGTCCCATCAGTATCCTTTGCACTCTTTCTAAAGGTCTCGAAAAAATTATGCACAATCAAATGAAGATATTTACTACCCTCAATAATATTATCCCTTCGAATCAATCAGGTTTCCGTTCTGGCTACAGCTGCTCTACTGCCCTTGCTAACATCACTGATGATATTTACAGAGCAGTCGATGATAAAAGAATGTGCATTCTTATTCTTATTGATTACAGTAAAGCTTTTGATAGAGTTCTTCACGATTTGCTCGTATCATTATTACATTACATCGGCTTTGATCATTCGTCTTTGACACTTATTAAAAATTATTTATTCAACAGACTTCAAAGTGTTGTTATAGATAAAGTATTCTCTTCAAAGAAACGTTTAATTAACGGTGTGCCTCAAGGTTCTATTCTTGGCCCTCATCTATATACTTTATACACCTCTCAGATTTATCACTCATTAAAACACTTTACTTCACACTTTTATGCTGATGACACACAGCTTTTTATAAGTTTCACACCAGAAAGAATCCCAGAAGTCCTTGTTAGCATGAACGAAGACTTAGTCTCCTTGGTAAATATCTCCAATAAATACAACTTGGTAATTAATTCTACTAAATCAAAAGCTCTAATTTTTGGTAATAAATATGCACGCGAAAAATACACACCAGAAATACGCCTTTTTATCAATAACGATCCACTCAACTTTACTACATGTGAAAAAATTTGGGTTTGTGTATTGACACCAATCTCAGATACAAAAATCACGTTGCTAATTTAATAAAAAAATCATTTTATTCTTTAAAACTGATATACTGCAATCGGAAAATACTCAACCGCAAATCTAAAATGATCCTTTGTGACTCCTTGGTACTATCACGTCTGAATTTTGCTGATATCGTATATGGTCCAGCTTTGTTACAAACGGAATGTAAACGTCTTCAGCTTATACAAAATTCGTGTGTTCGGTTGATTTGTGGTGTTCGTCGTCGCCAAAAAATATCCTCATGTTTTAGTGATATAGGATGGCTCACTCTTAAACAAAGACGTTTTCTCCACTGCTGCGTATTTTATCATAAAATTATTACATCTAAAACACCTTCATATCTTTACGACAAAATAGAATACAGACATCAAGCTCATTCATTAAACTTAAGATATTCAAATAAATTATCCATTCCCAAACATAAAACTGTTTTTTTTAAATCATCATTTTCCTACAACGTTGTCCATATTTACAATTCTTTACCTGATACAATTAAATCCCTATCTTTAATTAACTTTAAAAAAAGATTAAAAACACTGATTTTAGATAATAGTTTGGCTTCTCAATTGTGACAATTTGGCATGATTTTTCGGGTACTAAGATTAATTTGGTTTATAAATACATTGAATTTAATATTAGAGTTATAGTTATAGAGCATAGTTAGTAATATAGGAAATTTAATTTATGTATTTGTATAAATTATTTATGGTTAAGTGGAAGAACGCCACTCGTTCATTAAGATCTCTTGATGAAAGAGAGCGAACTTTGCCTTTTGCTCTGCAGTTAATGATATTATGTATTACAGCATACTGTTCTTTATTTGTATAATTTGTTTTAACTGTATCAATAAAAACGATATTATTATTATTATTATTATTATTATTTTCAGTTAGTGGTGGCTCGTGGTAAGACTTGTAAGGTGCTCAGCGATTTTTGAAAATAGTTTACCCTGTAGTAAGGGGGTTGTCTCCCATCATCCATTTTATCCTCCCGCGTTGAAATATTGGATTTCTGGAGCGATTGTCAATATAGACCCATCTCGTTAATGGCACAAATTGAATACTCATGCGCGAACTAATTCCCACTCTCATAGTTCCCCCTAAATATTCGTGTCCCTTATAAAATTGTGTTGGCATGACATGCAAAAGTAATCAGTAATCCAAAGTAAATCCAAAGTGAAGTCTAGGTACTAGGTACACACACAAGTCGTTAATATTAAATACACAAAGACATTAAAAATACAATAACAACTAGCAAACGGCGTACACGAACAAAATAAAAATTAGAACTTCTCCTTTGTGGTTTATGGCCTGGGCTGCCGCAGCTATACGGCAACTAGAAGCTAGCTTTTGACAGCTAAAAGGATTTTTTTCATTTAAATTGTGGTATTCCTGGGTAGCAATACGTTATGTTCTATGGCAAGAAGTAGTCATATTTTAGCAGTGGAAGGGGAAAAATTTTTGCGTATGAGTATTCAATAAAGAGATAGGTGTATTGCCACACAAGAAAAGCAAGTCTCTATTGAGTCTATTTTACGTTCATTTCGGTTCGCAAAAAATAAGAGTCTCTAGGCACTACTTTCCTAATAAATTATTTCTTATAAATATTTCTTTTCTGTTATGTTTTTTTTTGAGAAATCCTTACTCTAACATATGTAACCTAATCTACTCCTCTTGCTCATGTAACATGTTATACTAGAGAGCAATAAAATTATTTATTTATTTATTTATTTATTAATTGTTGGAGTTAGGGTTTGGGGTGCTATAGCTTATGGTTCGAGATCACCTTTAATCTTCATCAGAGGTAACATGAACGCGCAGCGTTATATCGAAGAAGTTATAGAATCCCATCTTTTACCCTATCTTGACACCCTGGCAAATCCAACTTTCCAACAAGATAATGCCCGACCACATTGTTACCTTGGTCACCAAGATCTCCCGACTTATCACCAATTGAGCACGTGTGGGATATGATGGGTAGGAGATTGCTCAATTTGCAACGTCCTCCTCAGACTCTAGAAGAACTTCGAGAGGAGTTATTGGTTGCCTGGAATGAGATACCACAAGAGGACATTAACCACCTGATCAGAAGCATGCCTAGGCGCGTTGGAGAATGCGTAACACATCGGGGTGCATCCACACGTTTTTAAAAGTAAAAGGGCTTTAAAGCAATGCAATCATTTTGAAATTTTTATCATTTACTTATTATGCTTCAGTAACAAAATTTTATAAAAATAAAATCATTTAAACTGGGTATTCGGATTTTTATGTCATTTAGTATATTAAATAAAACAGTTCACGTCCTTTTCTAAATTTACTTTTGCTTCATCTTTTTTTTGGAATGTGATTATTGTAATTCGACTTTATATTGTTTATTCTTTTTTACATTAACTTTATAATGATATTTAACATAAACATTTTGTTTGTTTGTTTGTTTGTTTATATTTTTATTAATTTATTAATTATTTACCTTTACCACCCTGTATCTTCCTTCTTAGTTACAATTACTTGGTCCAAATCACAATATTGTTGTTAGGAATTTAGCATACTTCTATTTACAATTACTTAAATATTGATAAAATAAAAAATTACAAGTAATAAAAATAATTAATTTCTTTCATAATTTAGTTTAGATTCCCATAATATGTAATAATTTACAAACATTATTATTAATACCTACCTACTTATTTGCTTGGTTTTCCTATTTACAACCCATTCATATAAATGAGAAGTTATTAGATAAACTATAAACTTGATACCAAAATAATATGAAAAAGTACTTTCTGAAAGTTTGAATTCAAATCCATAATCCATATATCCATTTCCAACAACTACGATGTAACGCACAAGTTGAAGACATAAGCGAATTCGAAAAGCTTGCGGAAAATCTGCCGAAAACCGAGAGAACTAAAGGTCCATTGACTTATTGTTATTATTCTCATCACACGCTATATTACACCGATAGGAAGGAGATGATGAAAGTAGTCAATTCTTATCATAAACGTAACGAATGTACAGACATAGGGTATATAACCATAGAAAAAATCATTTTCCAAAGGTTTAATATACTGTTTGAATAGTTTTTTTTATTGAACTTTCGTAAAAATTGTTAACCAATTATATTTTACTCTTACTTGTAATGATTAAAATACTTTAAAATGAATATAATGCACTTTAACTTATTCATTCGGCTAGATTTGCCGAGGAATTGTATTATGTGTTGCCTATCTAAATATATATGGTAAAGAAAGTTATGTTCAAATTTATTTTTCATTAATTAAATAATAGATGAATTACTATTTTACATTTAATGATAAATGAGTGTAAATTAGTGTAAATTCCACTTCTACTAAATACTTTTTTATTATTGCTGAGACATGTTGTAGATTCTTCGTTTCCCCCAAATTTTTTTTCGATCCGCCTATGAATTATGAATCCAAAAAGAGAGAGCTAATCCAGTGCTTGGACTTGGCTGAGCCAGCGTTTTGTCACATCAAGAGATATGAGAGACGACCACAAGAAATATTATCCGCTGTTCGAATCTTTGAAATATACCCGCCAGATACTTTTCGCTAAACTGAATGGCTTTTCTCATCGGTATAGATTTATAAACTTTGGCTCTTTATTTTTTTCACATCTATTTGAATAATTTTAACGAGCTTCTAGGTAAGCACTTTAAACAAAGAACTTTTTATCATAACTTCCTCGATTTGTCTAATAATTTTTAAAAAGTTATTTATTTAATGTTCTTAATAGAATGGACTTCCACAGAGTAAGGACTAATACAATAAATTTGATCTTCTTGGTATTGATTTAATGTTTAATGCTTAATCATTATTAAAATAAATTTAGTAATAATAAACTAAAACATCAAATATATCGGCTTTGTGAAATTCCCCTTCTGCAGCGTAATCCAACCAATATTTCTCCCCTGGAAAACCAATGGTCAATATGTTCCCAAATCTATGAGCTCCTTGGTATTTAACTCGTCCCAAGTAAACTGTCGAATTGTATGACAATCCATGATTTTCGTAACCGGCCCTGACGGGATGGAAAGCAGGGTCGTCAAACAGCTTGGGAAATTCAAAATAATTTACAGTTTTCCATTCCAGTTGTGTAGATTTGCCCACTACCATTATCTAAAAATGTAGGTAAAAAAACAATTGTTTGTAAAACAGAAATAAACAAATACTTAAAAACAATATACCGCGCAAAAGAGGGAAGTCCTACCACATGAATATAGGCAGTTGACATTTTAAGTGCGCCGGCCTGGCCCAAAAAGCTAAAAACTCAAATTTTTATACAAGCTTCATATCGATTTTGTAAGTCAATAAACATATTTATAAAATGTGTTATTAAATGTGAAAAAAGCCTCAATTTATTAAAGGTTGTTAACAGACATGGTTGGGGAGTCGATCCAAAAACTTTCTATTCTATAGAGCCTACACGAGATCTATTTTAGACTATAAATCTTTCTTATAAGGGTCAGCAACCTAAGCACGTCTCATCAAATTAGACAGAGTTCAATTCAAGGCGTTACGACTAGTCTTAGGAGCCTTAAAATCTACGCCAACAGATACCTTATTGGGTGAATGTGGTGAACCTCCATTACATCTTAGACGCGTTTTTCTGTCTGAAAAATTTGTTCTTAAATGCAAAGCAAATAAATTTGACTCTCTTCTTCAAAAAATTTCACATCTGTCTATTTCCAATTTAACTGATAAATGGTGGCAAAACAAAAATTCTTCTAGTCTAGCCATTGGTTTTCCCAACGTCTCACATATTTCTAACATAAGTGATCGAAGTTTTTTGATTCTGATTTTAAAATATTGTTTTCCAAATGTAATGTTTTTATCCCCAAGTTTGAAGTACCATCAAGGTGCTCAGTAGTGGTACAGAAGTATTTAGAACAGTTCAATAATCCCTGTAAAATCTTTACAGACGGATCAAAGTCTCAAAGTGGAGTTGGATGTGCGGTGTATATTAAAAACAATGATCAATCTCTTAAGTTTAAATTACACTCCAATTGTTCAATTTTTACTGAAGAATTACTAGCCATCCATCAGGCTTTAGTTTTTATTAACGAGAACACTTTAAAACTTAATGAGTTCGTCATTATGTCAGACTCTCAATCTGCACTACTATCTCTAAGGAATACCACAAAACATATCCATACAAATAGCCTTATTGTCAAAATCCTTGAAGAGCTGTTACAATTGAAAGAAAAAAAGATCTCGATCTACTTTATATGGGTTAAAGGACATTCCAACATTCCTGGAAATGAAAAAGTTGACCAATTAGCTAAAGAAGCCATTTCATCTGGTGCAGAATTTAATTGGTTACCATGAAGAGATACTGTTGCAGAAAGGAAGAATGTCTTAAAACAAAACTGGGAAATAGAATGGTTGCGCTTTTGTAACAGGAGCAACAATTCATACTGCAAGATTCATCCAATCCTTCCTGTTTCTTCATTAGATGAGAGATGGCACCAAAACAGGTCAATTAATTTACTTTAGATTTTAGATGCCTTGTCGGTTATGCAACAGTTCGCTCTTATTTATTTAGTTAAGTTAGATTAAGTGATACTGCTTTTTGTAATTGTAATGGAGATTATGATGACTTAAATCACTGGATGTTTAGTTGTGCTCACAATAGGGTCGCTACAAATTATTTGATTAATTCTCTATTAAATGAACATACAACCTTGCCTCAGAATCATACTTCACTGCTATACGTAGCACGTCGAAATATAAAAATTCGTAATATTTTGTGGGAGTTTTTAAAATCTTGTAAAAGAAAAATTTGAAAGGATGTTTGAAATATATGGTAAAAAGTCTTGTAAACCTATTGTCTTTCCGTATGTGTAATCACCTTACTTTCCGTTGTCTGTCTTGTTTGTGTACTAAAGTCGCTACGAAGGGCACCTTAGCGTGAAGTTTTGTACCCCTGTTTATCCTGCTGTACCTCATCTTATCTTTTCTTTGTTGCATTGTAGGGCCATGTATGAGAAAGAGAGAGAGAGAGAAAATGCAGCTGATTAAATTATAAATCAAAATAAATGAAAGAATAAGTAATTGATTAAAACATTATCGTGGCTAAATGGGATTATTTTCCAAGGCCAAAAAAAAGTGGTTGATGGAACTGCCGAAAAACATTTTGTATTCTTTCCCGTAGTTCGGCAATATTCGCCGGCGGATTTTCCGAATAAAATATTTTTTCCTTCATTATGCCCCAAATGTATGCGTCAGGTGGCGTCAGATCAGGTGAATGAAAAGGATATTCGAAGTCTGTTCTTCGAGAAATTATTCTATTATCGAAATGCTGACGGAGTAAGTCTAAGGTGCGCACAGCTGTATGGCTCGTTGCACCATCTTGTTATTGGAACCATTGTGTGCGAAACTGTAGATTTCGTGCACGGCAAAAGTTATTTAGATCTCTCACAAAAGGTATAATAATTTCCTCTCTATAACGTTCTTGGTTGACAGTAAGTGGATTCTGATTATCATCTTCAACGAATCAACCAATCATTCCATTACCAAATACCGCGCACCAAACGGTAACTCGAAGACTGTGGAGTGGTTTCTCTACAATGACATCAGGACGTTCAAATCCAAGGAATCTGGTTGTTTGTCGATTAATATAGCCGCTAAGATAAATGTGACTCTCGTCTGAAAACCATATGTTTTTCAAAAATTCGGGATCTTCGTAAATTAAACTCAACATGCGACCACATTAAATTTCTCTTGCACGTTTGTCCGCAGCATTTAGTCGTTGTCCAACTTGAATACGGTATGGATAACCACCAATTGATTTGAACATGTGACGTAAAGATGTTTCACTGATGTTGAGTTTACATGCAGTTCTTACAAGACTTCTTTGAGGTGATTACACAACTTGGTTAAAAACACGTCCTTCATTTTCGTTAGTGCATACTGTTTTTCGACGACCTGAAGAACCTTTACGCACTACCAGTGCGACGAAATTATTCAACAACAGCTAACATCACACTTTTACTAGTGGCTGCTTTATTAAATTTTTGTTGATATTTTATTGAAACCTGTTCTAAGCTTGGACCATCATTACGACCTTTTCGGTATGAACGAAAATAATGCTCTACCAAAAACACTTTTTCCTCCGTTGTTAGAACCATTTTTAAATCAAATTTATCTGCAGCGTACTATGAATATATCAACTAATGACAATTAAGTCAAATATGACAAATCCATATTACATAAACAACTCCACAGCACTCTCTGTTTCGGTACTGTTTATTTTGGCGGATACCGTACATCTCCTCAAATGTAATCCAATCGAGAAATAAAGGAGTCACGAAACCCTGAGTATAATCTTTTTCTTTTGATTATTTAATACCTATTAATAAAGAGTTTAAAAATTAATATTTAAAATATATTACATTTTATTTGTAGAATTAATATTAACGATAATTATTTAAGTGAATAACTTTTACTATTCATAAATGTATTCCCATAAAAATAAGTAAATATTACCCGACGGAGATATTTTCATTTTTAACAAAAAAGCGTAAGCATATCTCCTAAATAATAATACAGCGTTGCCAGCACACGGATGAAACAAAGAGAATCGATTGGTATTCTTTTTATGAATGGAACGTTGTGTCTCCTCGAATAATAGGACTATGAACTAATAAATTAAAATGGAAATTCTATTAATTGGCCGACCGCTTAGTACCTTGGCCATTTAAGTTCGTGGTAAATATTTTGTGGTTATTTCTTGTAGGACTTGATGTTACACTTACAGGGGAAGGTAAAAGTAACTGGCTCCTTAAAGGGGTAGAAATCAAAGAATTCTTAAAAATTCCTGCAGAGGATTTCAATATTTTTCGACAATATCTTCTACTCCAAACCGTTGAAAACCCACTTGCTTAACATCAAATACTTTTTCAATGCAGACGCCACTTTTTTGTCGGACTTTATCTTTGGACAAAGTAAAATGTACTATAATTAGAACCAAACATATAATTTACACATATAATAAATATATAATTAATTTGCAGTAAGACTATACTCGGTATATTGTTTTTAAATATATGTCTCATGCTTACTTGAACTCCTTCGGTTATTGTTTCAGGTCCTCCATAGACTATAATATCAATTGATTCAACTCCAGGACTAATAACCCCCGGAAAATATCCTTCAGTGCTATTAACGGTCCAAGTTTCGGAATATAAAGGATCCGTAGCATAATATGCACGGCCTACATACTGGAGGTTGTTGTCGGCATCAGAACCACCCGGGAAGGCACCATTTGGAATCTTTCCCGAGTAATCCACCCATTGTACATAATCTTCTAAAAAATATTTATAATTATAATTTATAAAATATAATTTTTGAGAAAGATATATTGAACATTGATTCTAGTGAGAACTGATTTTTAGGTTATTAAGAACATTAAAAATAGAACTTTTTGAACAAAACTTCCACTATTTATTTAAAAAATTACTTTTGTAATCTCAATAACAGCTGTTTCTTTAAAAACTAACATCGTCAGATTGACATATTGAAGTTACATTTTGTTTATTTGTAGCTAGGTACCTGATGTTGATTAAGTGGTTAAGGTTAGACCAAGTATGGAAGTAATAATACTTCAAATTTGTGATAAAAAACAAAATTTAGATTTTGTTGAAAAACTTGAAATAAAAAGACATCTAGCAGATCAACTATTTAAAGTAGTAAATGAACAAATAAATCTTGGAAGTTCTCCACTATTAAACTGTTTACTTTGATTTAGTCTTCATTTTATACATAGATAAGACGTAATTGTAACACAAATATATTAAGTAAAGATCAGCATGATATAGTTTTTGCACAGTTATATTGATCTTAGAGGGAAATACATCCAGGTCTAGTCTTAACTACTTAATCCACATCAGGTACCTAGCTACAAACAAACAAAATGTAACTTCAATATGTTAATCTGACGATGCTATTATTTAGCGAAACAGCTGTCATTGTTCTATGAGGGCGTACGGCCTTCTCGAAGCCATGCCTGACAACACCTAACCATGGTGTCTACACTTCTTTGCACTCTAACTGCAATTTCCCGAAAAGAAAATCTAGCTTCCCGAAATCCCACTGTACGACCCCTATCAAACTCACTAAGTTGACGAAAGGTTTGTTCATACAGCAATCAGAAACCTGTCGGGGACATCATGAGTCTGCGCAGTATTTATTGGCCTGTTCTCAGTGATTTCTGACAGTTTTCAAGCAAAGTGTCGGATGTTCGTACAGAAAATTCTGACAATCCGAGGACAGTCAAAACTGTTTGCGGATAAATCTCAAGTAAATTGTCCAAGATTTGTTCTGTGACTAACAAATTATTTGTGACAATACCGATCATTGATTGATTTGAATTTTTCTGCTTATAACCTTATTATAATATGATGTTTTCTAGATAGTTTTTAATCAGTCAGTCAGTGTTTAGTTTAGTATGTTTTAAAGTTATTATTTATTCTGCATTTAAAATTGATATTGGAGCAATGAATGAGTTTGAATTTAACGACCAACATTATGCATCCTCTACAGATTCCGATATTGAAGATGATGAAGAATTTATAGATTATTTTAGAGTCAGTCCGGTCCGGCAGTTGCCAATGAATCATTAATACTGTCAGAATACCAAAAGAATACACACAAAATTTGTGTTCTGTGATACCAATTACCGTCTATTTATAATAGATGTTCACACAGGATATTTACAAATTACCGACAGATCAGGGACAAGTCCATGATTAGTTGTCTCGAACCTGTTATATCCACAACTTGTTGGAAACTTGTCAGGGATTTTCTGTATGAACAAACCTGAAATCGTACAGGTCTCCGTACCCTAGGCATCGTAACCAATCGTAAAGAATGTCAAGAACCAAAATCCGCAAAATTTGGATCTTTACTACGGCTACAATATTCATTTTTGGATTATTAGTGGATTTCAAACAAAGCAGTATAAAAACCGGAATCTTCAACTGATAAGGCTGAAAATTTTATCAATTGTTTATTTCAGTAAAATAAATAAATTCACCAAATTTTATTAAAATAAAATCATTTAAACTGGGTGTTCGGATTTTTATGTCAGTATATTTCACCTCCTTGGAAAATTTTAGTTCGATATTGTTAATGGTTGGAGAGTATCTGCGTCTCCTGGTGAACGGTATCAAAATTATTTTCCCTGGATTGACCTTAAGGCCTTCTTTATCATGCTTGCCCCTAATAGTTACGACCAGGTCATCTGTGTACCCTTCAATAGTAAAACCAGAGTTATGCAGTTTTGACAGAAGGTCGTCAACGACCAGGGACCACAGCAGATGAGATAATACTCAATTTTGAGAACATTCTTTTGCTGCGACCATTGTACTATTGAGGAATCTTTCTTCTTTTTCGGTGAAAAGTATGCCGACTTTAATACCCTCAATCATCTAACTGTAGGATGGAGTACACCTTTGCCTTTAATTGCCTCCTCCTTCGGTTTTTTAGACTGTGGGGTCTCGGGAGATTTTTGCTCGGATCGGACCTTTTTAGATCCTTTGCGATAAGTTATTTTTGGCTCGACAGCCTTTTTGCGGGAGTCTTCCGGAGATATGCCCTCTTGTATGAGGTTCTTTAGATTAGAATATAAAGTCAATAATGTTTTTAATTCATCTTGTACTTCAGATTAGTGAAAAATAAAAATCATGTTTTTGACAAATCTAGTATACGTTTAAAAAAAGTCGATTTCTGATTATAGTGTTTTAGTTTTAGAACATTCACAACTTTTTATAAAGAGACACCTCTAAGCTAAGAATTAATTGGACACAAGGTAGATATAAGAATAAGCATAAACTATACGTAAACAACCGTTCCCAAGTCATTAAAACAGAACAGAACCAACCTCACATAGATCTATTTTTGGTTTTATACAAAGTGTTACATAACAACGATATATTTTAATAATAAATGTTTTTCTACACCTATGGAATAATATGTCTATTATTTACGGTTTTTCTTTAAATAATAGTAGTAGTTATATTTACCTGTTGGCTTATGAACCATAAGAAAACGGTATTTTGACAGGCCACGAATTTCATAAGCCAACAGAAATTCTATTAACACCCGTATGCATAGTCGATCGCCTATCGCCGATCGCCAAATCAGAAATGCATAGTCAGCCGCTGTCTGTTTTTGTCATGCACTGTTTAACCAAATTTGGCGACTTGCCGGAGAATCGTTGGAGATGGTCTGGTCATTATTATCTCCGTCGAGTCTTTGATGGTAGTTCGGTGTTTATTTAAAGTGCATTTTGTCCCAGAGCCGTTTTAACTGGACCATAGTTCTCTAAAAATGTTAGATAAGATTTATTCTGAGCATATTTATGATTTACGTGAATATAGCAGTCTACTCCAAATATGTAAAGCCATTTAATTACAATATTATAAAGGAAAATATTCTCTTTCTGCAATGTTCAAGTTCAGCTGGTAATAAAGCCATTATCTATAATTCATTACTTTTCTGAACAAGTTTTCATTGTTTTGTTTCCATTTAAATTTTTTTATTGATTTCTTAAACTATCCCTTTTAAGAAGCATACATTTCAAGAACCATTAAAGTACAGGTCTCTGTGGTACCTGAAGACGAAATATCCTTGTTTTAAACAAGTGTTATTACTTTGTTTTCATGCACTAGGTAATAATAATAATTACTAAAATTATACCTTTTAGAAAGTATGGATATTAATACACTTAAAAATTAGATACCTGAATATTATCTTTGGGTACCTGTTTTACTTGAAGGCAAAATTTCGGTATTTTTATATTTACATTAGTTTTTGGAACAATAAAGTCTGTTTCAGAAATAAATATGTAGAGCAATAACATCTTATTAGGTATGCAAAAGACCAAAGGATTACAGGGTGGCCCACCAATAATTTATCCCATTTCCATGATTTGATCACAGGTTTGATCGAGTCACCTGTACTTGAGTCATTTTTGGTGACTCACCCTGTAGTCGTTTCGTCTTTTGCATGAGGAAAATGAGGTTTTATTGCTCTACATATTTCTGACACTGACTATAGTTTGATCCATTTTTTTTATTACTAAAAAAATATATTTTATTTATGTTTATGATGGCAAATTGAAGTTGAACCATTGTTTATATCTAAGGTGTATACTTCTAATTAAACGTTTAGGGCCTTTTCCAAATTCCAATTTAAAAGCTGTATAATATACAATGGTTTTAGAACTACGAAAGTTTATCTTAAATATAAAATTAACTCTATTGTTTGAAAGCGTACGCATCTGTTCTTTTGTTTTTTGGATTATAGGATGTTTGCCGAGGATTTCCACAAAAAATTCCTTCTCATGCCCTGAATATTTTGCAGCCATTTTCCCAAAACACAACACAAATTAACAAATCGTCACTAATAAAACAAAGCACAACAAAACACGACGAGTACCTAAAAGATAATAACCTTCAAACCTTTTAAATTTTAAAAATCATCACAAAACCAATAAAACTTCATAAGCAAGCCCTTCGCGCACACTCAATACCGGCTGTTAGACGGCGTACCGCTGGCGAAGAGACGCGAGGGAGATTGATTATGCATCGTAAAATTTAAAGTCGTCTCTCCGCCAACGAATCTCCATGAAATCTCCTGAGTCCACGCCGTAATTTTGCCGGCGATTCGCCAGAGATCGACTATGCATACGGGTTAAGGTTTTATTAGTTGTCCATGGTAACGGAAAAGGTTTAATGATGTACAATAATTGTACTAAATCTAGTACTTTTTGATTGTAAAGGCATATTTAGTACCTCATTAAAACATTTGGATTAAATTTTGATGAAATAAAATTGATAAATAATCATTGTATTACATAATTACCCAAATTATTAAATATTAATGCAAATTAATGTAAAATGATTTATTTAAATAAATTTAATTTAATCTGGTTCTTAATTATTCCATAAGTGTACTTTTATGTTAACCTATTACATAACGAATGATATGTTTTATTAAATATAAAATAATTTACCTTGAGAACCCAAGGTCTCCAAAAGACCAGCTGCTAGTAAAACAAACATCAAAGTAGACATTTTCCATAAAATGTATTTTACGAATAAAATAAATATTTCTTTATTTTATATATAAGTACATCATTGATTTAATGTTATTGATTAAAGATAATGACGATTAGTGATTTTTATCTTAACTACTTAAATTTTATAGGTATAATGAAGTAATTTTAACCATCGTTATAATAATGGTGATATTTTGAAAAGTTTCATAAAATTTTAAATTTTTTTGTTTAAGCTGATGCTGTACTGAATGTTAATTTTTTCACATCAGATCAATAAGCAACTGGCAACTAACAGTATGCGATACGTAATGATAAACATGTGTTGTAGCAGCACGCAATTGGTACCTACGATGTCTATCGATTGTAACCCTATTAGTCCCAAAAAGGCAGGGAGCCAATTTGTAACTACAAAACTCTCCAAAAGAGATCCCGGCTAAGAGACCCTCTCCAGGGGGTGGTTCGACTCCAAGTTAATGCTCACTATAGGAAGGATTGGGATATATAAGTAATAAGGGCGCCACTATCTTTTGAACACTTTCGATTAAGCAAATAATAAACTACACAAAAACTAAGGCGAGAAAGATAGAAACACCTTGTAATTAGTTTAATTAAACAACAAATAAAGAAGCTACTTGAAATAAAGACCGACCACGCTACACCCTTAAGACTTATAGTCTAAGTTATATAAATGAAACGGTTTTTTAAAAATATAGAATATTATTATTGAAACTGTAAGTACTTGCCGATAATGAACAGAAAGGAATTGTAAAAGGTGGACTTAATTTTAGGTTTCCGTACTGTCTAGAAGGGCGGCTTCAGCTTCTTCGTAGAGAGATGAAAGTTTCTGGATATTTATTTAATGGTTCTGGCAGCTTGAGATGTAGTAGTTCTCTTAACGACTCAGAAGTGGTTTGAAGGACTGTCTTCACATAGGGACCTTCCAAAAGATGCTTTCAACTTAGCGGTAACTGGGCTCTAAATTATCGGTAGCTTGGTTCCAACTTAGTGGTAACTTAGCTGGATGTGCCTTCCAACAACCAAAAGGGGAAATTTCACAAGATGAGATACTTAAACATTTTTTCCGACTCTTCAAGTCGGCCTGTTAGATCAGAAAAGGGAATAAAATTGTCTTACTTGTATTATATATAGTATTGCTTAAAACGGAAATCGTGTTTGTGTCATTTGTCAGAATGGATGCGTTCGCGAGGGGCGCGTTTTTTATTTGGTCTCGTTCAAACAGATAAATAGTTAGCGTCTATAAGGGGTGTCTCGTGTACAGTAGCATTAGCAGTGATTCGGGGTAGGTTTTAACGTTAGTAATAGCGGTATCGTTTGCGGTCGGATAATGGTGCAAGGTGACATGACGATAGACATGTTACACGATACTATGAATAATAAACCGTTTTTCGTTTAAACTTAACTTCCACGTTTTATTAAAAAATTCGCTTTTAAAGTATAATGCCATCTGTTTCGCTAGAATTAGCATCGTCAGATTGACATATCGAAGTTACAAAATATAACTTAGGAAAAAATAAATTAATAAATAATTTCCATATTAATATTTCCAAATTAATAAAGAATTCGATATCAAATGCTCAAATTGTTGACATCAGCCATCTTGAACCTTTTCCAAAATTTTAGGAATTATTTTTGCAATCTCAATACGTATCCGTTCTTTGAGGTCATTCAAATTTTGTGGTCTATTTTTAAGTATCCCCATAAAAAGGAGTCAAGAGGAGTTAAATATGGTGATCTAGGAGGCCATTCGATTGATCCTCTTCGACTTATCCACAGATTTGTGAAGATGTTGTCCAAGTAGATTCACACCAGGGCAGCATAATATGGAGGCGCACCGTGTTGCTGTAGCCACAAATCATTTTTATGTGAACAATTGGTTCAATTCGGGGATCAAGAAGTTTTGCAGACATTCTAAATATCGCGGACCTGTTAAGGTTTCTTTGAAAAAGTATGGCCCAATAATCGTGTTACCTAGTATTCCTGCCCAAAAATTTACTTTTTCTGGATATTGAGTACGATACTGCATCCAGTGTGGATTTTCAGTAGTCCAATACCGAGGAATCTGACAACTGACATGACCGTTTAGTAAAAAAGTAGCTTCATAGGAAAAAATAAATTTTTTAAAAACATTTGATTTATATTGTTTTTGTCCATTATAATTTCACAAAATTCAACTGGTGTATCAAAATCATCTTCCATAAGTTCTTATACTAAAGTGATTTTGTAAAAATTCCACTTTTGCTTTCTAAGAACTGTCATGTGGGATATGTCATCTGTTGCTACTTGCCGTGAAACGGTGTGAGAATTATTTTCAAATGCTAATAGAACATATTTTTTTTGTTTTTGGAAATTGGTTTTTCCACAACCTTTAGGGTTTAGGTTTCTATGATTTATTTTTAAATTTTACTCACAGTGGTGAAATTTATGTGTCTGATTTTTAAATGACTTTTATTCAAAAAAATTGTTGTGCAAGATATTGCAAATAATATGTTTCCAAGTATGAAATTGCAAGATGTATCAAAATCAAGAAAAAAGTTGGGATTACTACTTAAAAAAATCGTCAATGACTAGTGATGAGCAAATGCAAGACCAAGACCGGGTTAGTCTTGGTCTTGCGTACAAGGTCTTGGTCTTGGTCTTGCAGTCAAATAAGCAATCTTGGTCTTGGTCTTGTTCTTGCAGGATCCAGTCTTGGTCTTGGTCTTGCACCAAGACTCTTGCAAGTCTTGCACTTTTTGTTAGATTTACTGGGGTCCATTTTTACAAAAAAAAGGAAACAATAGTTTTTAAAATCATTACAAGTAAAGAAAGATTAAATGAAAGGGATAGTATTTTTCATTATATTTTTTTTTATATTACATTGTAGCGATAAATCAAGTATGAAATAGTTATTATCCTAACAAGTGCGGAAAAGTTAGTTTCCGCAAGAGTTAGGATCAATATTTTGTTACAAGCAAAATCACCTAGTAAATTATTTAGATATTTTAAAAGACGCGATTGTCACAATTAAATCTTCAATAAATACACGACTGTACCTATAGCAACTAAGCACAGCCGATCAACTTCTGCTTCTTATGGTACCAACAGTAATTATAACCCTCAAAACCAAGCTTCTTTTTCGTCTTCGTCAAGGGCTCCTCTACCTGCGTTCTCAGCGGAGTACAGTACGACAATGCCTCTTTCTTCAATTGATTCATAACATTGTCCAATTTTTTTAACATGTAAACTTTAATAAAGCTTATCCATGAACTTACCTTTAAAATAAACATAGTTTTTGTTCAGGAGTTATTGGATTTTTATTTCCATTGCATGGTTTTGAAACCATGTCATCTTTTATGTGATTTAAAAGATAATCAAACAATACTGGTGTCAAACGAAAATTTTGTCTAAATTTTTCATCATTTGTTTGAAGGTGACGACATATTAAGATTTTCTTAAAAATCTTACTTTCTTCTGACTTTTTCGTTTCTTCTTCCGATGAAGACTTGTCTTCCAAAAATATCATCATTGCCAAGTTCAAATCATCCATTTTTTGCTTTTAATACAGAAATACTCTAATTATTGTCAAATAATGAATCTAAACACAAGATATAAAACAAACTATAAACACAAAACGAAAGCAAATACAAAAATGGATTTAGGCGGTCAATAACGTTAAACTCTTACTAAACATCTGTGCTCACCGATAGCGGCCGTCTTGAACGGTCGTCAAATTACGGCCGCTTTATTGCGGCACCGCTATCCTAGGAAACCAAAGCTTTAGAGTTTAAAATAATCCATGGCTGCTTTATTTTTCGGTTTATATGTTTAAAAGACGCAAGACCGCAAGACTCTTGCAGGCTTGATGTTGGTCTTGCATGCGTATATCTTGCAATGCTAAATCTTGGTCTTGCATAAGTCTTGCACTGCTTGGTCTTGCATAAGTCTTGCACTGCTCGGTCTTGGTCTTGATCTTGCAGCCTGAAGTTGGTCTTGATCTTGCATTTTCTGCAAGACCAAGACCAGTCTCGCTCATCACTATCAATGACGTCACTGCTAAAGAATGGTAAGTGGAAGAAACTTGAAAAATTGCGCTTTTAGTAAACAAAGTGGACTTTGGTCCGAGCATTTTTTCGAAAAACCAACAAATTCCCTTACAAACATTATTATCTACAAAAACAATATCTGTTAATTTAGTAGTAAGATACTCGCTTCGCGAAATATTCGATAAAACGTGTTTTTAAAGATGGCGGTTGGCCCATTCTTTTTGCTCTGGCGCTTGGCCTATATGGCCAGATAGATAAATATTAATTTCAGTTAAAAACATCAGTAAAAAGAACGCATAAACCTTGTCTTTAATTTAAAATTCACCTGATCGAATGATCAATTCAAAACAGCCTGCATTAGAGGATGATACACGTCTCCATTCCGAAAAGGAGAGGGCGCGTTAAACGACTTTGAAAAGAATCCAGATTAGATATTTTAGGAGGTTAGCACTTTACACCGTTTTTTTTTCTTTATACCTACCTACACACTTTTCACGCAAGACTCTATCCGGAGATACGCTAATGGAGCAAAAACGGACGATATTGTTATTGTTATAAATTACAACCGCCTTGGGATATATTACTTCTGATAGTCAAAAATCAAAGATAATTTGCTGCCTTTTTATAGGCAGAACACAAAGACTGTTCATTATAATTACGTGAAATTAGCAAAGAATGTCAATTAAAGTATGTCCTTTCAAATTAAGTGGTTATTTTTGTCGAACTGCGTTAAAATTTTGTTAAAAATTTTCGGAGTAAATTTCAGAGTAATTTTTAGAATAATTATTTGCTGTGTAAAATGTTTCTTGGCCCATAAAAAACTAAAACGGTGGCCTTTAGTTAATAGTTGACGTAAAAATTATAGTGCAAAAAAGTTTTTAAAGCTTTTTATTAGACTCTACATTTCATTTAATATTATAAATTCAACTATTAATCGTTTTAAAGTTAGTTTTTAATAATTTTTACTTTTTTTTGGATTATAAAATAAATTTATCGTCTATTTAACTTTTATTTTTATTAAGAACAGTAAACAACTAAACGGTTGAACTAAACTTCCACTATTTATTCGTAAAATACGTTTTTAAATTCAATGACAGCCGTTTCACTAAAATTAGCATTGACATATTGAAGTTACATTTTGTTTGTTTGTAGCTTTGGTACCTGATGTTGTAGGTAGTATTAAGGCTAGACCAAGTATGGAAGTAATAAGACATAACAATATTAAATCCTAGATGTTAATAGTCCTAAGGGATTATCCTAGATGTATTTCCCTATATCATGCTGATCTTTATGCTAACTTAATATATTTGTATTACAATTACGCCTTATCCATAAATAAAATGAAGACTCAATCAAAGTAAACAGTTTAATAGTGGAGAACTTTCAAGATTTATTTGTTCAATAATTACTTTAAATTGTTGATCTGCTAGATGTCTTTTTATTTCAAGTTTTTCGAGGAAAATCTAAATTTTGTTTTTTATCACAAATATGTAATATTTGAATGTCATTGGTATGTATGAGTGAATTTGGATGTTCAAGAACGTGTTTTGCATAGTTTGACTTATCTGATTGTTGTAATCTCTATGCTCTTAAGTGTTCATTGATTCTTATTTCAAAATTTCTTTGTGTTTGACCTACATACATATACAACAATACATTTTGGAGAATTAATTTTGTAAACACCAGATTTTTAGGTAATTTTGTTTTTACATTTAACAATTTTGTACCAACAGTATTGTGTGATTTGAATGAAATTAATGCAGATGTTACCAAATATATTTTTGAAATTGTATTAGAAATATTTCCACAATATGTAATACTTTTATTAATTTCTTTAGTTTGTTGAGGAAATATTAGTTGTAGTGACATTCACTGTTCTTTCTTATTATTTAATTTATTTATCCAATGTATTGGATAGCCGTAGCTATTTGTTTTATAATCTCAATTTCTTTATTAAAATTATTTTTGTTCATTGGACTTGAAAATGCTCTGTGTATCATAGAATTATAAGCTGCTAATTTATATATAATATATGATATAGGATGATTTGAATGATATGGTATGGTTACACTTGTTTATGTTGGTTTTCTGGATATATTTAATATATACTTTGTTATATATTCAAAATGGAGGTCTTCCAATGGGAAGTCCTATTTCTTCAATTTTAGCAAATATCTTTATGGATAATTTAGAAAACAAAATTTTTAATTCTAGTTATAAAAACAATATGTATTTTAATATAGATATGTTGATGATTTGTAGGTAGCGAACGACAAGTATATATATTTTTTAATTATATTAATACCTTACATCCTAAAATTAATTTCACCTTAGAAGTTGAAGAAAATAATTCAATTAATTTTCTAGATTTGAGAATTGAAAAATTTAATAATTCATTAAATTATTCAATATACAGAAAACCAGCACAAACAGATGTAACCATAACATATCATTCAAATTATCCAATGAACAAAATTAACTTTGATAAAGAAATTGATATCATAATAGTACATTAACGCTTTTCATATGGCTTTCTGTTATGACAGGAGTTCAAGTTTAAAAAACGAAACAGCCATATGAAATAAGTTGTTTATATTTTTTTTATATTTTGCCATTTTATCATTTTTTAAAGTAATTTATTATTTGTATGTATTTTTTTTCCTTTTGGCTTTGGATAGCTCGACTCATTTAGCCACATACAATAATACACACCCATCCATTCTCTTCCTTATCTACCGGAACTCATGTAGAAGAAGACAGCAAAGGTATAGACCCTTCTCTTCCGCTTACTCCTCTTGCTGGCCGAAGTCTTCCTTCTAGGCAAATATATACTATGTACACCAGATGTCTCTTTGGACATGCTACAGTCAGATCACACCTATATAAAATGAAACTTTCTGATACAAACTTATATGTGACTGTGATGGCAGTTACAACGATCTAACCACTGGATGTTTAAGTGTCGATATAACGAAGAGGCCACCAAATATTTATTCAGCTCAATATGGGATAAAAAGTTAGATCTTCCGCAAAACATAGTTTCCTTACTTTATATAAGCTCGCGTAGACCGACCATAAGATATATTTTGTGGTAATTCCTTAAGCGTACCAAACGCAAAATTTAAAAAATAAGTCGTACATATTATCGTTTAATGTGAATGGGTGAATGGCAGTGTATTTGATATAATCTTGTTGTTCCTATTGTTTAACCCCTTGTATTACATACCTTTTACCCGTTGCCTGTCTTGTTTGTTTAATAACAAAGTCGCTATGAAGGGCACCTTTAGCGTGAAGAGAGTGTCCCTGTCTATTTGTATGTAAATTATAAAAATTTTGATATTAAAAACTATGTTTGTAGCACTGTGTAATTTATTTGACTGTTTTGAAATTTAAATATTCAAATGTTTTAAATTATTTTAAAATGAATAATACACCAATAATAATTTATTATATAAGTAAAAAATGATATTCATATTCACAAATACTTTCTTACAGAACAATATAAAATTAATAAATAAATTAGCCACCAATGTCATTGTCAATAATAGTCTTGTCATTAAATACTTCACTCATTTTGCCAAACTTATTTCATATGGCATATAGAATTATGTTTGGCAAGTAGACAAAAAAAAATATCAATACTTTTCAGTTTAGCTCCGCAACATAATTCAAAGGTACAATAGTATTATATATAGCTACACTATATCCTTTTCGTCAACTATACCCTTATTATGCTAAGTACATGTTGACATATTTCTAAACGTCCCTTAGAATAAAAATCTTTTTTAACTTTTTACAAATTTTTTTGGTTTATTCCCAAATTGAAATGCTATTCTTCTGTACTTTGCTGTTCTATATCCGCCACACTTCACAAATCTGCGGTCTACTGATCTCCAATTATTAAAGGATCGTAATAAAGCACTTAAAACGTTTTAAAAAAAGTATCAAATTGACAAAAATACATTAAAAAAACGGCCGTTATTTCCAATGATAAATGGCTATTGGGGTTTTTTAAATTTTATTTGCGTGAAAGCGGTCTAAACCTTTCAGCAAGTTAAAAACGCATTTTGGAATAACACAAAACAATGCCTCGGGGTCAAATAAATTCTAAACTGGAAAAAGAAAGCCGCCCGGTTAATTGAAATAAACCATTTGCGGTGAAAGTAACAATAATAGCGTTAAAATAAGAAAGAAACTGCATACGTTATCTGGAAAATAAACTGCGAGAGAGATTTTATCAGAGCAGGTGTTCATAGGGGAAAAATACTTTAAATTCAAACCTCGTTCCTAAGACCGTTTATTATTTCTTGTGTATATGTAGTTGGTTGTATTCATAAAATTTGGTTGAGAGTTGAATAAGGATTAAGGAGATATTATGCAGGTTAAGATCATTAAACAAAGACTTTCTGAGCAAAACTTCCACGTTGGTTTGGGAAACTGTCTTTTTTATTTCAATAATATTTGTTATTAAATACGAGGGTTGTCTGAAAAGTTTCCGACCTAACAAAGATACTAGACTTTTTTTCTTCAAATTAATTTTTATTTTTCTACATAGTCTCCTTGTAAGTCAATACACTTCTCCCAGCGATGCTCCCATCTCTTCAACCCGTCCAAATAGTACTCGGCGTCTTTCTCTGCAAAATAGTTGTTTACGAAGGTGATGGCCTCCTCATTCGACGAAAATCTCTGTCCTCCGAGCGCAACTTTTAGCTTAGGAAACAAAAAAAAGTCGCTTGGGGCTAGGTCTGCTGAGTAAGGAGGGTGGTCAAGCAGTTCAAACTGTAATTCATGGATTTTCGCCATGGCAACCGCTGAGGTGTGAGACGGCGCATTGTCTTGGTAAAACAAACTTCTTTTTTTCTGCAAATGTGGCCGCCATTCCGCAATTTCTGCCTTCACCTTGTCAAGTAATGATGCGTAGTATGCTCCTGTAATGGTTTTTCCTTTTTGAAGATAATCGATTAAGATAACTCCATGACTATCCCAAAAAACAGTTGCCATCACTTTCCCAGCCGAAGGGACAACCTTTGCTTTTTTTGGAGCCGATTCCCCCTTCGCAGTCCATTGTTTTGACTGTGTTTTTGTTTCTGGAGTATAATGATGTATCCAAGTTTCATCTACAGTAATTAATCGGCGCCAAAACTTTGATTTATTGCGCTTAAACTGCGCCAACAGAGAGTTGGAAATGTTCATTCGAACACGTTTTTGGTCCAAAGTGAGTAAACGCGGCACCCAACGCGCGGACAGCTTTCTCATGCCTAAATCTTGATTCAATATGTGACAAAGACGTTCGTTGGACATGTTTATAGCCTCTGCTATATCTCTAATTTTTATTCGACGGTTGTTTAGCACCATTTGGTGAACTTGAGCGATATTATCGTCAGTGGTTGCAGCTTTTGGACGTCCCGAACGTTCATCGTCACCCAAGATGATACGGCCACCTTTAAATTCAGCAGCCCAAAAGTCCCCGTACATAGCGTCGAACTCGTCTTTGATTTGCGTAGGCGTATTACCTTTCAAAAACAAATATTTAATGACAGCTCGATACTCGATTTTTTCCATTTTAATAAATACACTCACATCGACTCACTCAAATGATTGTCAAACAACAACTGCGCGTCCAAAATGGCTGAAATTTTAGTGGGTACCTTTCAAAGCATGCGCAAACACATTCCCCAACTTTTGTTTACGAGTGCTGCCATCTTCATGTTGAGGTCGAAAACTTTTCAGACAACCCTCAAACTATCATCAAAGAAAACCCCAACTAACAAGGCCGGCGGAAATCCTTTCATTTGAAGAATGAAAATAGATGTTGTCCGATTCTCCACCCTAGCCGATATGCACGCTAAAATTCACGAAAATCGGTCGAGCCGTTCAATCATGCACACCATGACACGAGAATTTTGTATATTAGATTGAAGCCTACGAGGGTGTATCAAAAAGTTGGCAGATGGCAAACAGATACTATTTAACAAAAATGTAATACGATGGTACATCAAAAAGTTTGTAGGCGGCAAATGGATACTATTTAACAAAAATATGATATGAGGGTATATAAAAAAGTTGGCAGATGGCCAAAGGACATTATTTAATAAAAACAAGTTCTTACCGTGTGTCCTATGATACATTCTACCTTTTTTTTTCTGTTTTGCAAAAGTGTGTGTTTTGAAAAACTTTTACTTTTTCTTTAATTGCGCTTTAGTATTTAGTGTTGTTAAAATAAATTTTGACAATGCAACATGAATTACACTGCTCAACAATGGAACTGGATATTTTTTAAATTTCAGAAAATATTTATTTTAAATATACGTTTCATGCTATCAGTAAACTCTGTTTAAAGCAAATTGTTTTTGTGGTTTTTTTCTTTTTATACGCAGTTATCTCTTTAACCAGAATTGTACCAATTCGATTTTAAAATATAACATTTTAGTCGCGTAGAAGTGCTTGCACTGACTTTAACGTTGTTACTGTAGTCTATAAATCTGTTTACCTGAAAAAAAAACTGGTGCTACGGCGATTAGAAACAGTGCAACTCGATCAATTAGTACGTTGGATACATGAAGGCTTAAGTCAAGAAGAAGTTACTACATGGCTAAATGTATCTCAAAGTGTTGTCAGTCGTGCATGGAATCGATATTTGGAAACTGGGTCTCCGTAGCGTATAGGCATGGAGGAGGACGAGAAAGAGCTATAACTCCTGCTCAAGATCGGTTTATAGCTGTAACTGCAAGAAGGAACCGAATATTTACAGCTTCTTTAGGCATGCTACCGGAAGAGTGATATCTAGTCCAACTATTATAAGAAGGTTGCATGTATGTAATTTAAGAGCCAGGAGGCGTAGTTCACATCTAAGGTTGACTGCTGATCAGCGTGCATGCAGATATCGCTGGGCGAGAGAACACAGTCGTTGGAATTTTTAGAACTGGAGGTACTGATTTAGTGGTGTTAACGAATATGACAATGACGGCTGTACAATGTAGGGACATGGTTATAGATCCAATAATTGTACCATTTATTGGTGCAATAGGCGAACAATTTGTCTTTATCCGTGGCAGAATTGTAATTAATCGCATGGAATATCACGGTTTTACAATAATGAATTGGCCACCATGTTCTCCCGATATGAATTAAATTGAGCATGTCTAGACAATTAAACCGACTCGAACAACCCCCAAAACCCTAGAACGCTTGCCAATGCCTTGCAGAGAATATGGGAAAACATACTTTGGTAATTTATTAATTAAAAATTACTTTTTATTGTACTAACCCTTACTACGTGAAGGTCCATCTTATTAAGAACAGTAAACAGCTAAAAGGTTGAATGAAAACTTTCACTGACTATGCTAATTCTGTAGCGAAACGGCCGTCATTGCATTTCCAACGTATTTTACGAATCAACAGTGAAAGTTTAATTCAACCTTTTAGATGTTTACTGTTTTTATTAATAAATTAATAATGACTTTGCCAAATCGAGTGATAGCACTAAGGCAAGCTAAGGGTTGACCCACACGATATTAATTTTCGTGAAGGGACTTTATTACCTGCGTAGTAAATGATTTAACATTTTTCAATTATTTCTGTTTTATTATTACTGAGATTATTACCGTTTTTTTTCATGAAAAATTTGTTTATTTTATTTTTTTGGGTATATTGTAACGTGAAAGAATAATGATTAACTTATTTTATCGAATTTCTAAGATACAAAGTGTCATTAAAACTAATATTTCCTAAACAAATTTTCACTGGTCGTAATTAATTTATTCCTAGGGGGTATGTAAATAATTCTTTAAATAATGTCTAATATAATTAATACAAACAACAATATACACTAATACTTTTACTGTTAAATTTTAAACTTCAAACAAATTTAGATCATTATTTTCATTACACAGTTATTTATTAAGTTTTACTTTTATATATTGTGAAGGAATTTCCGAATTAACTCAATTCAACCTTTACCCTGTTATTTCTTCATCTATGTTGTTCTACTGTTGGCGGTCATTTTCTATCAATAGTCATATATTTTTCCTCCTCACCACCCCTGACCCTATAGCCATGTTGGAATGTAATAATTTCGTATTTTATGAATTAATAACTTTGCCTATTGTATTTTATACGTTTGTGTTAAATTCTCTTGATAAAATGGAACTACGATAATGATTAAAGAGATCTAACTTTTAGTTCAACTCTACTCTGTGGTCATAAATAATTCTTTGATAGAATTAGAAAGACAAATATATTGGTTTCAAATGTCCTTATATTCGTATCCATTAAAAGTAAAAAACAAACTAAAACCCGTATACTATCGTTCCGGTAATTGAATAATGGAATATGATGTTAGTGGATTGGTTGTCGGTCGACTCACATTCAATCAAAGTTAGTAAAAGTTCTTGATTCGCAATGACCGCTGAACTGAACGCGCGAGCTTCCTAATGGAATTTCCTCAAAGCTGGGATGGCCCTAGGGCTCCCCTGAGATATGACCCCGCACTTTAGACCGTCTTCGTCTCCAATAAAACATTGACCGGTCTTCACACTTACATCAAATATTTAACCCCTTGTTTCATCGTTTTACAATATTATAACGCTTTTTTTGAGTTTGAGTGCCAACTTGTGTTTCAGCTTGTGTTTTTAAACTACAGTCAGATTTAAAAAACATGTCTAATTTTGTTGCTATCAATAAATGCAAATTTAGGGTATTGCCTAGTAGTCCAGGCGTGCTGTACTTTTAGACGGAAATTCTGAGACCTGGAATGTAACAGTTGGAGGTGGTAAAGGGCTTTTAACACATGAAAAAAAAATATATTAACTATTTCAATTATGATCATAAACTTTTTGGGGGTGAAAACGGGATAAAAAACTGAAGTATTTCTGTTTGCGCTAAAATTGACGTCAAAATGAAAAGTGCCCAATAGAAAAGTTGTAGATCATGTAAAAATCTAAAACTTTTCTCTTGGTAATTTTCTCACATAACCTCAATTTTTCGAGGAAAATGAAAAAAAAACGAATTTTCGTTTTTAATTTTTAATTTTCCAACGGATTCGTCAACCTTGATGAAACTTGGTAAAAACTTACCTTTTTATGTCCAAAATAACCTCGAATTTTCTCAACCTTGTAACATAATAATTTTCCGAGAAATTGGATTTTTCCGGAAAAATCTATTTTTTTTTTAACTGTAAAGTTTGCTAGGAAAATATTATTGGAAAAGGTTTTCCTGTAGCTCATTTTTTTCGTTTTTACGTCTACTTTCACATGAAATAAAAAATACACCTCTCATTTAAAAATGTGCTCAAAAATGAAAAAAAGCAAAAAATAAATTTTGCAATAGCTAAATTTGCAATAATTGTTAAATTTTTGTTATGAAATATTAAAAAATGTAAAAGCCGACTCCTGCATTACATTCTACGAGAAAAATTACAAAAGAAAATGTATTTCATTATTTAGTCGGATTTTTAGTTCATTTGCAATATTATAAACACTCAAGTCTATTAATGAATTTAATAATCCGAGCGGGAATTTCATGGTTTTTACTATGGTTGTATGCTGATTTGTTTATATTATAAGGTTTTTCATGCGATAAATCGATTTGTTGATGTTACAAGGCCCAAATACCCTTCCATCAGGGTTGCCACAACAAGCTAAAGAATAGTAGTAAATTGGAGACAAAAAGTGGAGTACATACAACCAAAGCGGAGTAGTACTTTGTGTTCCGAGGATATATTTAGTCAACTCAATATATACGTGTTAAGAAGTCTTTGTTGTTAAGGTCATGTCCATATATTTTTTTCAAAAGTCATTTTGAAGGTTCAAATTGGTGACAGTGGCCAGTGACAAAGTGTAGACATGACAACTCTAACTAGACTAGGGGCCTAGGCCTTGTGTTTTCTTTTTGACCTTGCAACATTTCAGTATACAAAATATAGGTACTATCATTCGTAACAAACAAAATATTATCTTTTCAATATATTTTTTAATTACAATTACGAATTACTTAAAACCGAACGATTATATATTAAAAATAAACAAATTATTCCAAAAAGTCCAAAAAAATTGAAATTTTTATGAAAATTGGGCTATATGGCTCTGAGGGAAGGATATTTGGGCCTTGTAATATCAACAAATCGATTTATCGCATGAAAAACCTTATAATATAAACAAATCAGCATACAACAATAGTAAAAACCATGAAATCCGCGCTCGGATTATTAACTTCGTTAATAGACTTGAGAGTTTATAATAATATTGCAAATGAACTAAAAATCCGACTAAATAATGAAATACATTTTCTTTTGTAATTTTTCCCGTAGAATGTAATGCAAGAGTCGGCTTTTGCATTTTTTAATATTTCATAACAAAAATTTAACAATTATTGCAAATTTAGCTGTTGCAAAATTCATTTTTTGCTTTTTTTCATTTTTAAGCACATTTTTAAATGAGAGGTGTATTTTTTTATTTCATGTGAAAGTAGACGTAAAAACGAAAAAAATGAGCTACAGGAAAACCTTTTCCAATAATATTTTCCTAGCAAATTTTACAGTTGAAAAAAAAAATAGATTTTTCCGGAAAAATCCAATTTCTCGGAAAATTATTATGTTACAAGGTTGAGAAAATTCGAGGTTATTTTGGACATAAAAAGGTAAGTTTTCACCAAGTTTCATCAAGGTTGACGAATCCGTTGGAAAATTAAAAATTAAAAACGAAAATTCGTTTTTTTTCATTTTCCTCGAAAAATTGAGGTTATGTGAGAAAATTACCAAGAGAAAAGTTTTAGATTTTTACATGATCTACAACTTTTCTATTGGGCACTTTTCATTTTGACGTCAATTTTAGCGCAAACAGCAATACTTCAGTTTTTTATCCCCTTTTCACCCTTTTTTACCCCCAAAAAGTTTATGATCATAAATGAAATAGTTAATGTATTTTTTTTTCATGTGTTATAAGCCCCTTTACCACCTCCAACTGTTACATTCCAGGTCTCAGATATTCCGTATTTTTTATTTTTTTGGTACAGCACGCCTGGACTATAGTTTTATAAATAACTTTATTTCTAATTTTGACATATTAAATGACACTTTTTATATTTATAACTGATTGCCATTATAAAACGTCTTATTTTTTGTAACCAGTTGAAGTAAAATTTTATGCAATTGGTGATGAAAAATGTATATCAAGTGACAAAAAGAACTATTCTATTTATTAAACTGTTATAATACAAGTTAAAACATAAATTATAACTTATAATTAATTATTATAAATATTGATAACACAATTATTGCAATTATTCAAATTAATTCCCGACAACATGTTTTTTTCATTGTTCGAACTTGCTGTTATTTGGGAAGCGGCGCACATTGCATTAGATGTTTCACCAAATATTTCTTCCGCTATAAGTTTTTTATTATTCATGGAATTTTTAACATATCCCTCCGCAACAGAGGAAGATTTCTAACCTCCATGCCTCTTTAGTTTTAAAATATCAGCGCCACTGTCTGCTAGGAAAGTGGCTGAGCTTCTTCTGAAGCTGTGGCCAGTATATAGAACAGGATTTAAAAGACCAAGAAATTGTGCAAAAACTTTTGGCACAGGATTTCTGGTACATTTTTCATTCGCATATTTTACAAAAAATCTGTTGTGTTTAAGAAACTGGGGACGCAACTTAACATATTTTTTAATATTTCAACAAGATTCGTATTTTCAATACCTCCAGTGGCAATTGTAAACTGCCGTATTACTTTTGTTTTTGAAGGTGGGATATCAACACGAAAATGGCTTCCTTTGTCTATAACATTTTCAACTAGAAGAAATGTTAATTCTGCCTTTCTGCATGCTCCTGCTATTCCAATTATCATTGCAACCTTAGCCATTAAGTATTCTTTATCATCAGCTTCCACTAAAAATTTGGTAAAATCTTCTTTAATAAAAACTTTTGAATTTTTAGCCCTGTACCCGTCCGCTTGCATTTTAATATATGCTACCAAATTTGTATATTTTTTAATATCAATATTCCTTTTCAGATTTAGTTCAGACCTTAACATTGAGTAAAGTATCCATAATATGGAAACTTTTCTTCTCATCACACCACGTATAACAAATTTTTCGTATGCCAAATCATAAACTGCCTTTGACTTTTTGGGAATTACTGATAATAGAGCATCACCTGCTGCCTCTTCAATATCGCTTGGTAGCTCTCCAGAACTTGAATCACTCATTTTTAAAAAATAAAATTAAAAATATATCAATCTCACTAAAAACAACAAAAAAAAACACTGAGAACCAACATGAAGTAATAACAACAAACTAAATTTATGTTTCAAAATCAATTATATTAAATTTTTTTTATTACTTTCTTCAAAAGTAGGAAAAATCTTGTATGCAATACGTTACAAAATAACATTTTAGATAACTTGTGAGTTTTTGTGAAAATTAGGCATTTCGTAACTGATGGCATAAATAGCTA
Organism: Ophraella communa; assembly: GCA_035357415.1. Classification (NCBI taxonomy): domain Eukaryota; kingdom Metazoa; phylum Arthropoda; class Insecta; order Coleoptera; family Chrysomelidae; genus Ophraella; species Ophraella communa. The sequence continues at coordinate 22,038,178 of CM068984.1, forward strand.
TTAAATTATTGCAATGTAAAATGTTTAAAAAATCGGAGTTAACACTCTTTTTAAACGCGTCCTTCCCAGAATGCATTTCTCTAGCAGTAATGCACTTCTATCTGCGCCCCATCTCGTCCGATGGGGCCTCAGTCGTCGCCCTTTCATTGTCCTTCAACTACCTTGATTTAGGCCGCTCGCCCACGGCGATTTTTTGTAGCGATGCTGTCGACAGCATCGCTACTAACGCCTGTTAGTCGCATTTGCAACGCGCTACAGAAGCGATGCCAACGCGCTACTAACGCGCTGCAGCATCGCGACTGCATCGATACCGTGTCGGACGACATCGGGGAGAGAACGGAGGGAGGGTGACGCGTGAGTCGAGAACCGAGCATCAGTGCAACACAGACAGGTCGAGAGTGCTGTTGTCCGTCACATGCAAAATGGAGTCGTTCGACACAGAAACATTTATTATGGCAATTCACAACCGTCCTGTAATATGGGACTCGCGTCTTCCTGAGTATTCGAATAAAATTGCAAAAAGAAAGGCATGGGAAGAGATAAATGAAATATTTGATTCAGGATTTGGAGAAAAAACAAATAACGAAAAGAATGCTTGTGGTAAGTTATTTAATTGCATTAAATGAAAATATTTTATTATGTTAAATGTAGATGAGTGGTGAGAATAATGAGATGCTCTAGAATGAGTGAATCAAGTTACGTTTACAGCTCTTTCTAGTTACTTATAGCTATTTTAGGTTACATTATTTCAAATTTTTGAATCTTGCCACGGTACAGATCCTACACCGGTGAAATAGTCAGTATATATGTTTCGGATTGCAGTACCACTTAGTTCTGATCTTCGTCTTCCAATTAAATGTAAATTATCTGTGGCAGGTGAATCTTGGAATCCGACTATACTCAAAGTGTGATCAAAGTTGTACCCATCTCGCTTACGTATAAAATTGTGCAATACGCAACACGCTTTAACAATATTCGTAGCAAAATCAACATTAACGTTTATTGGCCGGTTGAAAATTTTTAATTTGTTACTCAATATACCAAACGTACATTCAATATAACGCCTTGCGCGCGTCAAGCGGTAATTGTATATTCTCTTATTTCGTGGTAAATGTTTTCCAGCGTATGGTCTTTGCAAGTGTTGTGATAAGGCAAATCCTTCATCGCCAATAAACGAAAACGGTATAGGTATTCCATTGTTAGATATAGGTCTTGGTTGAGGTATATTATAATTTCCTTGTCGTAACTTTTTTACTTTGCTGTCATGTATTGTTGAATCTGAGCTCTTTCCATAGCATCCGATATCTATATCTATGAAATTGTAATTAGCGCCACATATTGCTAGCAACACGATGGAAAAAAATGTTTGTAATTGTAATATTCTGAGCCGGTATGACATGGTTTTATAATTCTTATATGTTTTCCATCTATTGCTCCAATTAAGTTAGGAAAATTAGCATGTTTCATAAATCCTTCTGCGGTTTCTAAATGTGATTCTTCTGTTGGTTCTGACATGGAGATGTCTTTTAATTTTTTCCATATTACTTCCACAGTTTCCTTCACAATCGTACGTGCAGTAGTATGTCCACATTTAAAATCCAAATGAAGATCTGTCAAATTACATCCAGTTGCTAAGTACCTGTAAAAAAAGGAAAAAAGAAAATAAATTATTATAAAATACATACATATACCGGATGACTATTTTTACCGTCTTGAAAAAAATAGAGTATAATAGGTGAACGGAGTAGAAGCCACAGCATTGAATTTTTTTCTGTTTTTTTTTACAATATCATTCAAAGAAATTGATCTATCAATAAATACTACACATTTGAAGTAAACTTTTCATACTAGAACAACATTTTCTTTCTCTCCAGTCATGTCACATTGTTTATGTTTCCGCGTGTACATCGGGCGCCCGGTGATAGTTATTTATTTATAGATCAATTTCTTTGTAAGTTATTGAAAATCAAAAATTACTATGCCATATTAGCTCCACTCGCATTAATTTTTCAATTGCATAAAAATAATAAACTTGTATATCTTTTTCCAGCTATTGAACTCCAGAAAAAATGGAAAAGTTTAAAAGATTCCTTTAACAGAGAACGGCTAAAGGAAAAAAACTGTCCCAGTGGGTCCGGGGCTAAACCCAGAAAACAATATGTTTACTATAAACTATTGACATTTTTACAACCTTTGACCGAAATCAGACCGCCAAGTCAACCTACAGTTACTGAGGAAAACGACTCCGAAGGCTGTTTGGAATCTTTTGTTACTCCAAAATCAAAGAAGCTTAAAAAAAGTGATGGCGTTGATGATGCACAAAACAAATTATACGAAATTCTAACTGAGAAATTGAACAAAGTCACGCCCACCATTCAACATCCAGATCAACTTTTTTTACTTTCGTTTTTTCCACATTTTAGTTCCATAAAGGAAGAATATAAACTTGATGCGAAAGCTGAAATGATAAATTTACTTCGCAAATATAACAATATGGCACAAACGTCTGCATACACCACTCACTATGGATATCAGTCTGGACACCAAGGCTACGACACTCTTACAAGTACTGAAAGTAGCGTGTCGCAACTAATAAATAGCTACCACTCGTCGCCAACGCCTGCTGGTGCCAATGTCAATACTGCAGGTAGTTCATTGCAACATAATGATAATGAATATAATTTCAGTAATGATGATTCTACACAAGATTCTATTATAACAAACCTATATTCACCATAAAATAAAAAGTAATAAATCACAAACCTGTTTATGATTAATATTGAATTATTAATAAGTATTATTTTTAGTTGTAATTAAAGCTGTGATTAAAAATGTGCAAAAACTATTAAAAGACGATTAACATAATATTTGGTTTTTCTTAACTTAAAGTTATTGTTAGTCGTTCTTCAGCTGATATACATTGTCTCATCACCGTATTTTCTGCGTGTCAACTCTGGTTTTACAATGGAAAGCAATTCACAAAACGTCGAATATGACATTCTATAACAACTTCGGAATTTGAGATCATAGTTTTTTAGTATTTTAAACGTTGTTACATGATGTCCACCAAGTAATCTCTCTTTATTAAATGGGTGCACCCAATATTGACGCTGCTTTCGTTGCCTACGCTTCAGCTGCTTACGTAAAAGCAGCACCAAAGACAACGTGACTAATGTTGCCTCAACGGAGTCCATCTTGCAACTGTAGCGATCGCAGGTATTTTTATGCCGTTACTGAATCGCGTTTGCATCGCGACTGAATCTGGGCTCGTGGACATTGTAATGAAGTTTTTTTTTCCGCGGAAACACTAAGAAATAGTAAAAATTGCTAAAAATGTAGGTTCAAAGTAAACATAACCTATCGCTTCCAGTTGTAAATGTGGCAATTATATTAAACTTGAGACCTATTTCGTGTTAAATATTCTTAAGATAATACATTCTTAAAACACAAAAAATATAAAATTATTATTTGGAAACTTATTTTCTTATTAATTTTTTTGCACAGAATCTTTAACTTTATTGTTTAGGTCACCGAATACGGAACTACGAATAGAATGGCAAGAACCTAGTTACTGTCTAGATCCGTATGCGACATCGAGTAGCAGCGGTTGTGTTAAAAAGTATTGTCGATAATACAGATTCCTTAAATTTATATCTAGTGCCATCTATCTGTCAATAAGAAGTACTCTGCGATAAAATAGACAGCTACATTTCAACGAAACTAAAGTAATTATATATGTTTACAAACAAAAAATGATCATTTATTTATTTATTTTGCTTAAAATACAAGTCATGTTTCAAAAGATTATTTCTCAAACACTTGAAAATATGAAGGACATCAAATATGGGAATAATTTCTTGGTCATTGATCACAAACCAAAAATTCTATTCTCTTCTTTTCTTTTAAAGTATTCCTCCTTCGTTTCACTCATTAGCAGTCTAATAGCTCCGACATTATTTTCACTTTGGTCACAAAGTGGTCGATACTACCTTCAAACCTATACTTTGACATTTGCAGATTAGAACCTTCAGCAAATTTTTTAATGCCATGGATTTATGAGGTCCTTTACTAAATGCAAAAGCTAATGGCTGCTTTCACTGTTTATACAGTCCTTTCAACATAAAAACGTTTGCATGATCTGCTAGTACAGGTTTTCTTTCTTTATAAATTGCAATTTGATTTATTCACTTACCAGGTAAATTTAAAGTTAAAACTGCTGTTCTTATAAGACCCCTTTTGGTACCAAAACTTTACAGTTACTAGAAAAATGTTCCTCACAAAATACATATTTTTTATTAATGTCTTCAACTGACAAGTCTTTATAATTTAAAGACTGTATCTTTAAAATCCACTCACTAAACACACTTGGTTAATTTTTTGGAAAACGATGCATTTTGCCTTCACGATTTGTACATGTAGGTACGCAACATTTCCTTTTAGATGGGGGGGGGGTAATAGTTTGAATCCATTTTAGGGACAGAATTATTTGGAAGCATAAAACCAAAGATGGTATACACCAACAAAACTAAAAAAACTGAAAAACTGCTCTTTTCCTGATTCTCAGAACTACTGTCTCTTTTCTTAATTTTCTTAAAACTGTTTCTCACCAAATAGAGATTGATACAGATCTGTTAAATTAAAAAGTATTGTAGTTAATAGTATTAGTAGAAAGACCTCTTCCGAAAAATAGAACAATTAAAATGAGTAGATGCAACGATCAGCGCCATCCAATGGTTGTGTTAAAAATATTAATAAGTTTTGGCGGGAGTATATTTGCTTTCATTTCTATTCGTAGTTCCGTATTCGGTGGTTTAGGTATTTTAACAAACTGTCAATTTTGTCAAAACGTCTTATTGGCCAATTTGGTTAAAACTTCAAATGATTTGACAATGTTGCCAAGATTTACTATACATATATCGAGTATTTGAGAACAAAACAGATATACTTTCAGTCGATTTTAATTTTTTCAAATTTTAAGTTTTGGTTTTTGTAGTGTTGAATAGCTAGTTTTTCGTATTGTTTTACTGTCGAGTTTCAATCGTTTCATGTTAGTTTGGTTTTACCGTTGAGTGATAAATAACGTTTATTTGGTTTTATTCAACTTTGAACTTGCGTTTAAAATTAATTTAAAATTTATGAATTGGTCAAAGATAAAGATAAATTAATAGAAAAATTAATTGAGTGGAACTTAATTCCGCATAGGGATAATTACAAATGTTAGAAATGTGGAGGGAATTATACTCTAACAAAAGATTTATTATTTAATTTGAACAAGAAATGATGATTAATTTTTAGATCTGATGGTTGATGATGGCTTTGTCATAATAAAGTCTCTGTAAGGAAGCAGAAGGCCAAACTTTGTAGAGACGTTGTCGAATTTAGGACTGGAACATTTTTTGCGAGAAGCCATTTAACACTATATACAATATTAGGTTTTGTGCATTTATGGGTATCTGACTGTTCATTACAATTTATTTGTCAGGAAATGGAAATTTCAAAAAAAATTGCCGTCGATTGGGCAAGTTTTTGTAGAAAGATACTTTTGTATGCCTTTATGGATAATACGATGAAAATTGGTGGCCCCGGTAAAATTGTAGAAATTAATGAAAGTAAATTTGGAAAAAGAGTCGTCCGGTAGAAGGTCTTTGGAGGTTTTGAAAGAGGAAGGCATATGATTGTTTAACGGAAAATGGCTATAAACATTTAACTGTTAATCATTCAATAACTTTTAAAGATCCTGAAACTGGCTGCAATATTAATAGTATTGAAAGTTCATGGAGGCATGCAAAAGCCGTAATAACATCCAATGACGGAAAAAAACACATATACCGGCTAATTTAGCTAGGTATATGTTCTATAAACATTGCCAAGAATTTTCTTTGAATCGTACAGAAGCTTTTTTAAAATTAGCAGGTAAACTGTACGATACAAACAAAATTCAATCTCCTTCTGATGATGAAGGTTTATTTTGAAATTTTTAATTTTTGTCAAATATGTTGTAAATATGAAGGTTTATTTTTTATTTATTTTCCGACTAGTTTTTTGTTTATGTTTATTTTATCTATTGTTGCTGTTGGGATAAAACCTCGGATAAAACTAAGTATTTAGAGTTTTTCATTTGGGGTTTTCACTATTTATTTTAGATATTAAGGTGAGCGATAGTAATTTATAATACATTTTGATCTGTGTCAGTTGGTCGGGAAGAGGATTTAAATATTTTTGTTTTCTTTATGTTTTATGTCTAGTTTAGAGTTTTGTTTAAGAATTGTTGCTTTTATTTATTTTACTTTTAAGGAACGAATATTTTTATATTTATTTTTTTATTATTCATAAATCCATTAAATTTGGTATTGTACGATAGGTTAATATTTCCTACACATTTCAAGCATATATTTTATATTTCCTATATAATAAGGTATATTTTATAATATTTGTATATAATACACAAGAATAGCTATATATTTTTTTAGTCTGGCAACATGGCAACATCAGTTGGTGATATTTTTACTATGAAGACAATAATTATGGAATTTATTTATTTAAAACGGGTCCGTTGTACTTTGCGACCCACGGAATTTCATGATGATTTTTTTTATTGGAAAGCCCTATTGCTATAGAGCATTTTAAGAGAAAACAATTCTTGGATGATGCACATTTGAAATAGAAAATCGCAATTAAAAGTACTAAATATCCGCCATTTTTTTTTAAATTTTGACAATTTCTGTCAATTATGTCTAGATATCAGATGGTCATAAATCTTAAAAAGAACGGTGGATGGACATTGTTGCCAGTACTTATTTCTGTAACTCGTGACAGCTTTATTTAAGCTATTCTCATCATTTAAATGTAAAATATAGGTATTGAAAATGTAGTTTTTTTTGAACGTATTATGTATGTTCCATAGGTACTAATTTAGTTGGTACCTACGTATAATTTATGTACTTAGAGAAAATGTAAAAAATTATGCATTTTCCTATTTTTTTGTTAAAAATCAATGCTAAATGTTTCGATAAGGATATATGTAGGTTTCTCTTTTCATAAACATATTGCTGATAATTAAAGAAGTATATTTTAAATAATCCAATGGATTGTTTTATTCAATTTTATTTATATTTTATATTTAATAAATGTTTACTATAATAATTGAAAACATTTAGTTTTTATAAAAGGATCGAAAAATATAGCTAAATTGGTCCATAGACCATGCCTCGTAGTTTTAAGAGACTAGTGAGAATCAAGTAGGTATGTGATCTTAATATTAGATTGGTGTATTATGAGTTGCATAAAACGATAGAAATTAGAGCAAAAAATATGAAACTTTATATTTTATGTAATCTTACAACTAATCTCATCCCAAATGCAAGGAAAGAAGAAGCGAATTAATATGACATATAACCTAATATTTAAATTTTTTAATAACAAAGGAAATAATGTAATTAGTAATTTAATTTTGTATTTTTTTTTTGTTTCCTCGTCGGTAAAATTGAGTGTACAGTGTACATGTGAATATGATGATCAATAAATTTGTGCAATTTTTCCGCTAAGTTCTGATATACTATTATCTCGACTATTATATCAGAGATTATATATTCTATTTTATCCTGTAATTTTTGCCACCTCTTGGAAACTTACAGATTTTTTATGCCAGTTGATTATAATAAAAGGTAAGGCATCTTTTTTTCTTTCTTAAATCAAAAAAAAGTAATAGTCATTGAAAATATAAATGAAGCAATTAAAAAAAAAACCTTATAAAATGGCTAGGAGAGATATGCATTCAGATTCTGATGATAGTCTTCCTGGTTCTCCAAATAAGCATGATTTAGACAATATTTTTTTTGAAAATAAAAATAATTTGAATGTAAGTCTTGCTGTCACTAGTACGTCTGATTATACTTAATTATTTAAGTATTAAGACTTCTAGTTCAGATTCTGGATACACTCTTCAAATACTACTTTAATAGGAATTCTTGATTATAATGTTAATAATAATGCTTTAGATAACCTTCTACAAGTTCTTAAATCATTCAAACCTAAATTGCCACTGGACAATTGAAATAGAGACAATTTTCTCTGGAAAATCAGCAACCAAACAAATAAGGAATATGGAAAAATCAATATTTCAGTAACTTTATTTTATGTGTAAATTTGCTGATGTGGAGAAATTAAATCAGTATCTTGAAGATCGGGAAAATGTCTACAGTGTTGTAAGTATTATATAATGTGACTACTAAATATCCACTCTTTTTTTCAAATTGTTCATTTTTATACAAATTTGCTTTTTTTACTGCAAGTTAATGAAGTGTTTTAGGTCACTGAGAAGGAGCAGCTATGATTTTATAAGAAGTACAATGAGGATTATATGTGGATTATCTAACTGAACTGGCTAGGACTAATAGCTAAATCTATTTTCCATAATTTTTAAATGGCCCAGCTTTTTATAGGTAAGAAGTATTTACTTATCCAGAGTTTGCTTACATTGATTTTAATCTATAAGAGAAAAAGTATATAGAGTAAAACATTTAACTAAAATGGGTGACGATAGAACTTATCTAAAACTTTTTCCAAAAAATGGCTTTTTTTCAAATAAGAAAGATTTTATTATTAAAAATTAATTAATATTACCAAGGCAAAACCTTTATATTAAAATAAAACTTAATATCTTTTTTGTTTTTTAAAATATCTTATAGTTATATATAGTTATATTATAATATCTTATAGTTTTATTTGTTAATATTTACAAAGTTAGGTATAGGAATATGTAACAGTATTTATTATTAGAAAAAATAATCATAATTTAATATATTTTAGAAGCTGGAAAGAGATTTAAAAATGCTGACTGAAAGGAAGTTAATATTGCAACATTTGAGGCAACATCATTGATTAAAAATGGCTACAGATAGACTGAAAACTAATAAAAAAAAGTTTGTAATAAGAAAAGATACCTAAGAAAAAAAGCCGAGAAAAAAGCATTTATTTTTTGAGAATATAATATACTATTTTTTTAAATCTAAAATATATTTTAATAATTTATGAAGATATTTAATTTTGTTACCTTAATGACAAATGAGTATGATTGTAATAAGAAAAGATACCTAAGAAAAAAAGCATTTATTTTTTGAGAATATAATATACTATTTTTTTAAATCTAAAATATATTTTAATAATTTATGAAGATATTTAATTTTATTACCTTAATGACAAATGAGTTTCAAGATGGTTGTTAATGTGCCAGTATAATATATACCTAAGGAATAAAAGGTACATACTGAATATTTGGATCATCAGAAGTGGTGAAGATTGTCCGAAATCCATATAAATATTTATTCTAAATATGTCTTTAACACAAATATATAATTATCCTAATTATCTCTAGCAAAAGATGTAGAAAATATATCTTAAGTACTCACTTACAAATTATGTTTTAAATTCGTATTAAAAGGTAAGTACATTTTTAATTAGGTACATTGTAGATTGCACAAAATATGTCTTATGACTGGTTTTTTCAAAGTCACATATGTATCAATTAGGCTTATGGGTTCCATAAATAGGGATTTTGTGTTTCTAGTGGCTGGTTTCTTTAAAATACTCAATAACTAATTAGTTCCATCACTTTTATGGAACCAATAAGTAAATTGATACATATGTGACTTTCAAAAAACCGACCATTGATGAAATACTTTTGTACAAAAATATTTATTTTATACATATACAGTTATAAATTACATCCAAGATTACATCTTATATACATGTTTAAGATGTACTTATTTACTCAGTATTACTAAAAAATTTATAGACAGAAATGCAAAGAACAAAATTCTTCCCTATAACCAATATCCAGAAATATTTTATAAAAAATAGTTAAATATTTTATAATCAATATGAATTAAAAATATATATAAATTAATTAATAGATGTAAATATTAAATAGTTTATATTCTACTCTCCCTTTCCTTATTTGAAATAATGTATGTATCATAAACATCTTTAGAATATTATGTTTATCTCAGATTTGTGATAAAAATCAAATTATTTCATCATCATTCAAAACATTAAAATAACCCTAAAAGAAAATGAAACTAATCAAATACTAAATTATTAGAGTAGGTACCACAGGTAGGTACTTAGTTCAAAAAAATACAAATTTACTACCGATTATATATATAATCAATTAAGTAAATATAATCTAAAATAATTATATAATAATCTAAATTGAATGTTTTTCGTTAATTATGACTAATAGTTATAGTAATACATACCAAATAAAAATAAATCATTTCTCTCAATCAATTTCCAAGAATTAATGCCTCTAAAAAAGTGGTAATACTGGCTACAACCAAGTGACATGGCACTACACTCCGATCGAATGTCACACACCCACTGCACTGCCAACTGCCACAATAAATATAAAATTGATTGATTGGCAATGAGCAGTTTTCGAAAAAAGTACACTTAATTAAACTAATTCTAATCTTACACCAAGCACAATAAAAAACATTTCCCAAAACACCGGTCGACCGTTTTTGTAAAGGACATTGTATTCGACATTGGGCACTGGAACATCTTACACTCTGCGGTAGCAAGTTTAAGGTTTTCAAATTCCATTTTGACTACTTTGTTTTTTAATTATAAATAATAACTTCAACTTTGCTCAGGTTGTGCCCTTTGTCACTTTTGTCATGATACAAATATACATTTGTTTCAAACTATTTAAAATGTCAGAAGCCTGCGCACCATCATGCTGCGCACTAAGAAATTCTGTGTTGGGGTCGTTCCGTGTATTGTCGTTGAAGAATAATTTATTTAATATTTAAAACAAATCGAGAATGTATTTGTAAATATTACTAATTGTTATAAAATACTTTTAATCTGTCTTTTACTGTTAATTCCATTATGAATGGGGGTCATGATTGTTAGAATTAAAACGATCGAGTGATTAATCAAAACGCAAAAGTTTTCTACAAAGAAATAGTAAAGCTTTTTTGAACCTAAAAATGTCAACAAATTTTTTAAGTACTTTAATTCAAATCATTTATTTCGTATCAACTTTCATTTAGCTGAAATCAGTTATGGGCATAGATTTTTTTATCGGTTATCTCTGGATAAGATATATATATATTATTATGATTTTATTATTTTATTGTTGTTGGGTTCTTATGTTTTCTTTTTTGTTTTATTATTTTAATTTTTTCTGATGATTGAATGTTATTTTAGTAAATTCACGTTAATTTTGACATGATATTATTAGTGGTTTGTTTTTATTTGATTTAACGTAATTGTTGAAGTTTTTTACTACAATAATAATGTTTTTTAGCCCCTTAAATAATATGTTGTATAATGATGACTAGCTCAAATAAAATTAAATGTTTCTTGAAAATAGACACTATCGTTAATCGAAAAATTATATCTCAGGTCGTACAGGTTTCACCACAGATTTACGCTCAAACAAATTATAAATTTTCTATCAAAATGAAATTCAAAAATCTTTACAATAAAGTAGTATAAATGTTCTCTAGCGGCTAATAATTATTATCGCTTTAAAACAGTTTATACGCACACTTAATACAAATCAAATAACGGTACCTTTTTTAACTTTGTCTCTCGAGTGTTCGCCATTCACATGTAGGTGTCGCTGGAACTGGTGGTCTATCTTCTCTTCTGGTAGACACGTGGTATAGGAGCACCTGCCTGCAGCTCTCTAATCCAATGTTGCCAGTTATTATTTTGGTAACATCTAACCTAACCTCACCTTTTTGTTGACAATACCATAGACAAGTATATTTCTCTATGGACCATACGATTTGTGAATTGTGGCAGTGGCACGGACTTGTTTTTATTATAAATCTTCCTTAGCTCTTAGTTCAACTATGGTACACTATTAAAATATGATTAAAACAATGTTTTTTCCTGAAATGAAATTATCATTGTCAACAGGCATAATAAACTTCTGTATGGTATTCTAGTGTGGGGCAATGCCAGTCACGGCTTGCTACAAAAGGTATTTGTCTTACAAAAAGCAGCTGTACGCTCCATTATACAAGCAAAATATCATGAACCTTGTAAAGAGATATTTAAACAGCTTCAAATTATGAGTTTGTTCTCCTTAATTGTAAATGAAAATTTAAATTATGTGAAAAATAATAGAAATCACTTCACAAGTCATGCAGACATACATAATTATGATACTAGGGGAAAACATTAAATTGTCCCAACACGAGTAAGAATAAACACGATTCTTTAATGCACTCTCTGAAGAAATTCAAAACTTGCCTACAAAAATATTTAAAACCAAAATAAAAAGTATGTTGAATGTGTCTATACAATATTAACGACTATTTTGAAGAAGTTGAACATGTCACCTAAGTATAAATTTTGGAAAATATGTATGTGCGTTATTTAAATTGTTAAAACTTTTAACTGTGAATTGTTGGTGTTAAATGTTAATTTTTATATATATAATATATATATGAATTTAATGACGACCTTTATGCATAAGAATAAATATTTCTATTTCTATAGGGGAAGTTAATTTTTATGAAAAGTAAAAAGTGGAATGGACATGACCAAAAATAACTCATGAAATGATCATAAACTGGCAATAAAACGAAAATGTTGACCAATATATTTTTAATCGAAATTATTACAAAAATGTCATTCATTTCTTATTCCTAAACCATATAAACCTTACTCAGTTGTCTAAGTCACAATTTTTTAAATTTAACAAATTCTAACTTAATTTATGATATAAAAGTATATGCGTGATCATGTTCGCTATTGTTTGAGGTAAATAAAGACTCTGATAATACTTCTTTAATAATACTTTTCTCTTTAGAATTCGGCTTAGAAATTGTTTTATTAGCATCTTTTCTTTTCCTTTTAGTTGAAAAGAACTTTTGTTTTTCGATTTTCTGATTAGCAGGAAAAACAGAAATGCTTTTGAATAAAGCATCTTTTGATCGGGATGTTTGAATATCCATTGTATCACCCATATTATTTAAGACTTTCAAGTTTTTTAAAATAAAGTCGCAATCTTCTGACAAAAAACTTTTAGAATCCATATTAGAGATCAGCTCTAGAGCAGCATTTTTCACTAATTCTTTTTTTTTCTTTCTAGTTCTGATTTTGAATCCAAAATCAATTGGGACATACAAGTTGGATAGGTATCTTTGTTTATGTTTTGAAGAACTGCATTAACTTTACTATTTTCACCATCTGATTCTAATAGCTGAGTTTCCACTTGTAATGGATTAACATTTTTCAATATAATGTAATGAATATGTTTACATATCATATTTTTTATTTGGTAATCTAAGCATGTGCATTCAAATGCATGCCAACATACGTTGCAAAAACAACATTTTAGTTTACAACAAACAGCAACGTCATTTCTCTTGTTGACTATTTGAGACTCCTCACCAGCTGCTGTCTTTAAAATAAAGCAATTATCTTCCATGAGTATTTCAAAATGACTGCATAATGCATTACGGTGTCTTTTTCTAATATTTTGAACTTGTCTTGAATGTTTTCCTTTAATTAAGTTTATTATCCTATTCGCAGATTTATCTCGAATATATTTTTGTAGGCAATGTAGGGTCCTATCTAGCCTTTTAACCTTTTTGCCTTCCAAATACGAGTATTTTATAACTTTATGCATGCTTTCTAAGAACATGTTCGTATTGATTCCCCTACTTTTGCGGTAACAATAAGCCCATTGCTTTCTGTTATGGAAATAATTATTTTTTAGATACTTGTACATTTCATGTGTCGTCGCATCTGCATATAAGATATTTAAAAATTCACTGAATTCTTTTTCAAATTCGATTTCATCTAACAAAGATTGTAAATATTTCAATGATTTGTAAACCCAACTTCTCTTTTCAACATCACTGATTTTGGCTAAATTGTACTGCCATGCTTTATCAACATGCCAGGCACAAAAGTAGTGATTGGTGGAAAAGCAGCCCATAACAGATATCCAAGCATTATAATATACAGTTGCCATGTCTGACATAAATGTTTTAGTATTAATTACCTCCATATTTACAGCCTCTCTAACCACCTTGAAAAAACCTCAATTACAAACTGATCCTTTCTGTTTGAAAACATAAAGGCAACTGGAAAGCCCTCATGAAATTCATCCAAAATAAGAATGGTTGTCATCTCAAAATCATAACTGTTAAGACCGTGGGTTCCATCTACACAAACTATATCTCCTACAAACTGTTTAAAAAGTTCTTTTTGTATTGGATACATTATAATAAGACACATATCTATTTCCTGAAAACTGTGAACATTTTCAAGCTGGCCTTGTTTTTTGTAAAATAGAATGGGATTATCTACCCTAACATTTTACATTCCTGAATATACAATTCTATACTTGTAACATCATCTTTGTGCCTCTGTCCATAGCTTAATGATATGTTAAAGGATGCTTTTATGTTTCCTATATCCTTCATAGTGACTAAATCATTTCTTCTTAAAGGTTCTTTTATTTTTTCTCTGATGGTTGTCAAAATACTGAAAAAAATTACATGGTAATTAATAAAAAAGACAAAATGAAAAAATGTTGAAGGGAAACTACTGCACTTTCCAAACCGAGAGGTGGCTAACACCAGAAAATACCTTTACACATGACAGAACTTCTCCAGGAAGTCCCGGAAATCAATTGAGAAATTCATTCGGAAATCGCCACTCTGGAAAATACCGGGAAATAAATGTACATTTTTTTCTAGAGTGACCAATCCGTCGATCCAAACAGTACAGTTAAATATCTATTTTCAAGAAATTAGGGAATATTCAATTACCTATTATCTAACGTAATTGAATTACCTGCTATCTATTGTAATTCTGGCTACTTACTGTTGTGGAGTAATGCCCATTCTCATCTTAGAAGCAATTTCTTTTCTGCAATTTTCTGATAAATTGAGATGCTTTAATTCAGGTTTGTGTCCATAATGCTCTTTAAAATAGTTTACTTTAAGCTCGCCATTTTTCTTTGTTAATATTATTTGACTAGTACATCCCTGTCCAAGTTTTGCTGATTCCTGAACCTTTAGACTACGCTTCACATAGGTGGATTTTAAGTAATTAGGCGGCCAAAAATATTTTTTTGTTTTTTCACATTCAGAATAGGATATTTGATTAAAATAAAAGATAATCTTACGAAATAAAGCCATTTTTTATTTTTTTTTAATGATAAGTATAATAAAAATAATAGGGCATATAATTTTTATTTTTTTATTTTTTTTGTGATTTCCATTTACAATAAACAAATTTTAATATAGGTATTTACAGCTTAGCCTACAATATTTACGAACTAAACCGAAACTAAAGTAATAAATTTTTATTAAATCATGTGTTTTCTTGGTCAGAGTGTTCAGGATCTGTTTCTACATTTGGTTCTGCTGGTAATAGCAACGAAATTGTTTCCGATAGAAATGGATTATGTGGGCTTTTTTTAATTGGCCTCATACTGCTCAGTAGTGGATCAGAAGTTAATAGCAACCTATGATATATATCAAAGTTACATGTTTCTCGTGAAAACTTTCTGGCAAAATTTAGTCTGTAAGACCTAAAATGTTTATTACGTGCCTCTGAAGCTTCTTCCGACAACTGTCCGATTGGAAGCAGAGAGGTTTTTGTGATGCTGGCTCCATGTATAAGGATTTTATGCATAGTTGGTGTCATGGGGTGCCATCCGTAGAGCTCAACATACAACTTTGCAGTCTCTAGTGCATAAGTATCAAATTTATCGGTGTCAATTTTATGCCCACTGGAAATTGTCTCTAGGATGACTTTTAACCTATGTATTAATTCATGATTAATTCCTGTGATCTCGGCTGCTAGCTCAGTATTTTCAAAAAACCTTCTACTGGTGTTTCCGTCATTTGTGTTGCCGAAGTTGGCTTTGGGCATGTCGACTAATAAGCCAGTTTCAGTTCGGAATCGCTCTTGAATTTCTTTTTTTCTTTCTTCTTCGATTTTCTTTTCTTCTTGAGTTTTCCTTTGCCTATATTTTTTCGTAGACAATTTATAAGCCAGGTGCAGAATACTCTCAAAAATTCGAATCCTGGCGTGCAAAACAGAGATTCCAAATTCCAGGGCTTCTGGAAATTCTTCATTTTTTTTATTTAAATTATTGAAATCTTTTGAAGTGGCTCCACATATATAGCAGCGACTTGTTGAACTAGTGTTTGTGGCTGCATTACACACCTTGCCATCAATCATAGTCATTTTCATGATATGAGTAAAAGTGTATTCACAGCCATTCAGATTTACTTGGGTCGGGGTTAAGGACCTTGTAGCATTTTCCACATAGCTAATTTCTTCTTTGGTTACATCAGTAGATTCCTTAATAAAGCGGAATCTTATAGGACGGCAAAAGCGTGGCGAGGAAGGCGTTGGATTTTGCCATACAACTTTGTTATTGTTTTTCCCGCAAACGATTTGTAGAGGCACAAATGAGCTTAAGAAAATATTGGCATCCGAATCGCCACCTTCTGTAAATTTCTGTTTATATCTTGTTTGTTGAGAGCCGTCACAACCCCATTTGTTTATGATCTTTAGTAAATGCCGCTCATTTTCATTAAGTGTTACTAACACTTCTTCCAGGAATTTAGATAAGCGCGTGGCTGTCAGATCCAATAGGGTTTGTAAATTCATTTCTGCACAGGTAGCTGTTACCCGAATAGCCGATTCTGGTGAAAAACATTTCTGTTTTTCTTTCAACAAAAGATCACAGCACGGGAAGTGTTTCTTGTTTGTGGCCCTTATTATTTTATACTGTCGCTTTGTAAGATCAGCCTCAACAAACATCTGAAGTGCTTTAAACGGAGTCAACGGAGGAATAGTTTCATCACATTTGGCACTAGTTTTTCTATACCTAGTCGCTTGCGTTGGAGAATTCGTAATCTCTTTGAGGACTTTGGACGCGTTTCTTTTTCCATATGTCTGTAAAATCGTTTGGGCAGCATGAACTATGACTTCAGGTTCTACAGAGGAACGTATTTCTTCGGTTTTTCTCCGTTTGCTCCGTTCACTTGAATCGGAGAATGATTTAGACGGACGACCTTGTTGTTGACTTGTTTTGATTGGAATTTCAAAAATACCTTCCAACCAAGACTCATTATTTTTAAGAAATACTTTCTCCATTTTGTGCGCACGCAACCATCTTTGCTTCATCTGCGATTTGAAATGAGAAAATGTATGTTTTAAGACCATTTTTTTGTCATCAGAGTCTCCGTAACTCATGATAAAATAATTTTCCAAATACTCCAATTGTTCGACAAAGCTAAGTTTTGAGTTTTCATATGGTTAAACAAATATTTTCGCGTTACGACTTTAACGCCAGAAGCACTTGATGTCCCTTAAACAAAGAAAACCCTTTTTTAATAAAGTTGAAATACAATGAAATTTTAGGTTATTTTTTACAAATATATTCGAAAAATATTTTTTCGGAAACTTGCGGGATTCTGCGGCGGATTTTCTTAAATATGTAATGTCAACTACATAACATATTCAATAAAAAATTAAACAAGACGGGGACGAATAGGGATGGATCATAAAAATACCAATTTATTCTTAGAATCGTGATGATTTTGTATTGAAAACGTCAAAGGTTTGACTTGTCAAAAAATAAGGAAAACTATGTCGAAATACAAAAAAATATATAGTGTTTGAAGGATACATACCTGTATTTCCTGAATCCATCACTGTCACTGCTGTTTTATGCTTCAAAACAAAAATATTGGCTTTGAAAATTGTATCACTTTGAGAGTGCCGAGAACAGGTGCGTGCACTATGAAAAACAATCAAGTTCCGACTTCATGCACGGAAGCGGGGACGTACGTTCGTGAAAAATATGGGTGGGGGGTAATTCGCGGAAGTGTTAACTATACGTAGACGTCAATATTTTGTGCCTACATACATTTTAAGATTTTGACTTTTGGCCGCCTAATTACTCAATATCCACCTATGTGCGCTTTCGAACATCCTCACTTAGAATTCTTTGTTTCCCTGAAAATGTTGTTCATTATGTTTCAACAAGACAATTTTTAATGAATGCATATAAGCGTTGAGTGATAATTATCACTCAACGATATAAGTCAGTTAGATAGGTTCTCCATTACCTGATCTGCTACAATTAAAATAAATTATTTCTTCATCATCCAATTTTCTTTTGATGCCTCTATGCTTGGAATATTTTAAATTATTATTAATTTCAATTTGTTCTAACCAATCTTCGAACTCTACAAATAAAGCCCAATCACCAACAAATTATCTACTTCTCATTTCTTATGACAATAAATATACTGGGTGGTATTTTCTAGGTATCCTAGGCCTAAACTAATGTTGCCATTACTACCCAGCATCCACTAATATACAAAATATAATCTACTCACCATTAATGTTAACAAAAGTTAATGTCTCTTTGGTTGTTTCGAAATTATGAAACATTTTCAAATGATTTCTAAGATCTTTATTAAATTTAAAGGACCTGTCGCACCCTTCAAAACACTTGAATGGAAAAGCTTCATAAGAATAGTTTATAGTCGTGTCAATGTCCACTTTTTCTTTTTATCAAAATGAACTTCTCGTACATGCCTGTTGAGATTTGGCCGAGTTGAGAATAACTTGTTACACTTAGAACAAAACACCGGCATTGTTATAACTTACTCAATTGTTTAAAAAATCAAAATAAGCAACAAACTACAAATCGTAAAAAGCGGATGAATGTCGCGAGAAGCGGACGTTGCTGTCAGTTTCTTCAAAGTTCAATCTGTTCGCAATCACAAAGTATGTGCAGTGGTTTCGTCTTCTTCCTAGCAGAACCTACATAGCCTGTCATCAATCTGTGATTACGAAAATATGAACTGGCAACATTGGATTAGAGAGCTGCAGGCAGGTGCTCCTCGTGGTATGCAGAAACTTCAATGGTGTAATTAAAGACAGAAACTCTTACGATGTAGAATTTATTATTATTTAATTGTGGATTATTTTATACAATTTACTGGTTGATAAGACTCCCTTTTTACAAGTGGTGTGTTACAAAGTTTTATACTAGGATTATTTCTGATATAAGGTAAGTCAAGCTTCTTATATTAATTTAATACTAACTTTTGTATCATTAAAATTACAGTTGAAACTGTTATATTATAAGATTACTCTGCTCGATTCAACAAACCGATTTTCGATTCAAAGTCGAATACTGTTAACTTATAAAGTTAATAAAATTTGTGACTAATCAAAGTCTTTTTTAAAAATGTAGATTACGAGTTGAATATTATAATAACTGTTGTTGAATGTTTTGAGAATGAGTCTTGAATCTTTTTTTTTTTTAATTAAACTTGAGTATTGAGTTGTGAAAGTTTTTTAAAATTAAATCTTAAATGTTTGTTGAAAAATTTTTTTAAACGAAGCTTTAATGTTTTTATAAAGGGTCTTGACTCCCTTAAAATTAGGCTTGAATCTCCTTTTATTCTTTCTGACTGGTTCTTTTACGTAAAGACTGAGATCCCTCTCTCATTATTCTCTGACCAATAAAAATGCTTCATTTAAAAACTCCACGAGAACCAATCAGAAGGAACTATTTCTTAATTTGCTTATTTCTAACTAACTACTTATATTTTACAAACAATTTTTTTACATAATATATACAATAATCATTTTTAATGTTCAATAATTTTTATATAATTTATTATGGTCGGAAAAGCTCTCAAATTATATTTACACTGAGGCTTGAAGTCATAAATTCGACCGATACATTTCCGAGTAACTCTTACGTCACAACGTGCAGCTGCTATTCTAAGCTCTTGGATTTCGAGGAAACTAAACATTTCAAACACGCGATGTGTTGTGTACGAGCACTCGTAGTTCTGATAATTTGACGTCACACAGGCACAGGTGCGTTTCTAAGGTTTTGGAGTTCATGGAAACTAAACATTTCAAACACGCGATGTTGTTGTTGTGTACGAGCAGTCGTAGTTCTGATAATTTAACGTCACACATATGCACAGGTGTTATTCGTAGAAGAACTTTTTATACACTTTTTGTAGATCTTTGAAAATCCTTTTATATATTTAACAGAAAAATATTTTACAAAAATTTATAATTTGTTCGTTTGTTTTATTTTACATTTTGAATTATATTTTCATTATTATTTATTTTTTTAATGGTGATTTTGATTATTTTTATGTAATGTGATTACTTTTTTATTATTTATTTTGCTTTTAATTGACTTAACGATTTTGTTTTTGATTTAATCATCATAATACACATTCTTATTGAAATTAATATTTTCTTTAATGAATAAATTTTTTATGATAATAAAACTTCGTCTCAACTTCCCCCCAAACTTGTAATAAATTTATCGACGGATAAATTTTTATAAGTTTCCATTTTCTACTTTAACTTCAAACTATATCCTATTTTATTTTATTTACATATTTATTTACACTTAACTACTAAATATATTACTTGAGTGAACTTACATGAAACACACCACGTGAAATTTTTGTGTTAGGAAACATTAGAATTTATTTTCTACTTTTTAAAACATAAACGCATCGTATCATCTTTTTCTTACCCACTACTATAGGATTAATATAGAGTGTAGTACTATAACTTATAATTCCATCTGCCAACAGTTTCTTTAAATGTTTATCTACCGCTTCTTGATATTTATAGGGAATTGGATAACTTTTTGACTGAAAACTCTCTATATTTTTAACTTTTATACTATGTGAATAATTTTTAGCTACTCTAGATTCATCATTAATTAAACTTTTATATCTTTCTACCAATTTTATAACTTCATTTTTCCATCCTTTATTGCAATTTATCACTACCTCTAAATTCTTTTCATTAACACTATCATCGGCATCAATTGCCCTTTCATCATAATCATAATTTAATTTATTTTTGGTATCTAAGACCCTTTCTAAATGATTATCATTTCCATTTTTATTTAAATTTAATTCGGCATCTATGGCCACATTATTAAATATATTTCGGCACCCTTGTACCATTAAATTGCAACTGGATTCACAAATATTTTTCATTAACTTTTCTTGGCAGAAATTTTTATTACTATTTTCTAATGACTCGTCGAATATACTAATTATATTATAATTACTAGTTAATTTTAAATCATTTATTACCTCAAATTCTATTTCATTATCCCCAAATATTACTGCATTTTTGATATAATTTATTATAATTTTATTCTTTGATAATTCATCGTTACCCAATAATATATCATATTTTAATTTATTAACTATCAATAACTGAACATTTAATTTTACATTATTTATATTCAAAGAATCAAAAACTGTTTTATTAGAATATCCTAAACTTTTATCATTTATCCCTGTAAAATTTACTTTTGGAATATTGATTATATTGTTTTTTAACATTGAGATTTTATTTACTGTATTTTCTGATATTAAAGAAACTGTAGACCCTGTATCTATTATAATGCTTAATAAATTGTTATCAATATTTGCTTTAATTAATACTAATTCTATTTCTTTATTTTCTAGATGCAGATTATCCTTGTCCATTAAAAATTCACGTGGGTGTACAAAGTCACATCTAGCGCTAT
Source organism: Ophraella communa (assembly GCA_035357415.1). NCBI lineage: Eukaryota > Metazoa > Arthropoda > Insecta > Coleoptera > Chrysomelidae > Ophraella > Ophraella communa. Next base: position 22,059,776 of record CM068984.1, read on the forward strand.
TTACATTGTGCACCCCTATTAAAAATTTGTGGTTTGGGCATCATCTACTGGAGATCTGGCCCTAGGAGTTCTACTACCTGAACGTGCAATGTCTCTCGGTGTATTATTTGTCTCATTTATCCCCTCATTACTGTTACTCGTATTAATTGCGTTTACTTGTCTATTATTATTGTTTGTATTTGCTCGATTATTGTTATTTTGTTCAAATCTATTAAAATTTCTATTATTATAATTATTGTTAAAATTTCTAGTGTTCTGATTATTATTGTAATTTCTATTATTATTGTAATTGTTCCTATTTTCATTATTTTGATTTCTGTTTTGATTATTGTAGTTATTGTTAAAATTATTATTATTATTTTGTCTGTTAAAATTGTTATTGTTACTTTGCCTATTAAAACTTATATCATTGTTATTAAAGTTTCTTACATTACTTTTATTCTGATTGTTGATACTATTACTTAAATTTCTTTCAATTCTCTGTAAATATGTTATTAAATGATCAAATTTATTAATATTTTGTACTGCAATTATCTCAGATATTTCAGGTTTGAAATGTCTTGATAAAAACATTACAATTTCTGCTTCTGGTATAGGAGGAGTTAAATATTGACAAGTAGCATAGAGTTGTAAAACATAGTTGGATAGATTATTCTTTGTATTATCAAATTTGCCAAAATACAATCTTTCCCTGACTTTACTCTGTTGTAATTCTGACCAGAAAGTATCTAGAAATACTTTTTCAAAGGTTTCAAATGAATCTACAAACATTTCTTTGCAATTCCACCACAATAGTGCATTGCCTGTTAAACTTGACCTGATAAATTCTTTAAAGTCTTGTAAATTTTTAATTTTATAGTATTTATTTTTAATTGAATGTAAATAATTTATAGGATGTATCTTCCTATAATCCCCACAAAATTTTGAACTTTCTTCAAACTTCCCCCCTATATTTATAATTTGAAAACCCAAGTCAGGTGTTACGCGATTGTCTGATAATTCAGAAATATTTTGATTCACTTGTTTTATTTTATTTTCGAGTTCCTCCTTTAATTTCTTGATTTCTTCACTGTTTCCCACGTTTATATTTGTATTTAATTTTTCTTCTATTTCTTTTCTTAATTGTCTCTCTGTTTTTCTGTTTTCCTGTTCGGCTATGTCCAAATTTATTTGTATTCCTCTTTTCACGTTATCTTCCATTTCTGATATTCTTGAGTTTAATTTCAGATTGTTTTCGCTTGTTCTTTCGTCTATATTTTGTACTTGTTTATTTAAAAATTCTTGTTTTTCCTCAATTACTTTAATCTTTTTCTCTTGATTTTCTACTTTCTTGTCCAATTTTTCCGTTATTTCATTCAATTTTCTCCTTATTTCCTCAGAATTTTGTCTATTTTGTTTTTTCATTTCTTCAGAGTTAGCTTCTAATTTTCTTGTCATCTCTTCCGAGTTGGCTTCTAGTTTTTTCGCTATTTGTTCTGAATTGGCTAGGATGATGCTCATCAAATCTGCCAATGTGACATTTCCTCCAGTTTGTGAAGAAGTACCATCTTTTTGTTGAGGTTCATCTTCTTGTTCCCCCCTTTCTTCTGGTTCTTCAGCATTGTAGTCTATGTCTATTAATTCTTGACTTTTTGTCAATCTGTTTATCAAATTTTGTTTGGTTCCTTTGTCGTCCAAATCTCTGTTTCTCAATTCTTGTCTGAGTTCTTCTACCTTCCATGCATCAAAATTATTTTCTTCTTTACCAGACATTATGTTTCGACTTTTTATATTTATAATTAAATGTTAGAAATATTTATTTTATATGTTAATTTCAGTTACAATAATCTATTAGTATTTTTATTTTTAAATAAATTTTAATGTAATGTTTATTGATTTATTTTTTGTTATTTAAACTATTAAAATCTGTGATTTTAATCGAGCCCCACGTTGGGCGCCAAGTTATTATGATTTTATTATTTTATTGTTGTTGGGTTCTTATGTTTTCTTTTTTGTTTTATTATTTTAATTTTTTCTGATGATTGAATGTTATTTTAGTAAATTCACGTTAATTTTGACATGATATTATTAGTGGTTTGTTTTATTTGATTTAACGTAATTGTTGAAGTTTTTTACTACAATAATAATGTTTTTTAGCCCCTTAAATAATATGTTGTATAATGATGACTAGCTCAAATAAAATTAAATGTTTCTTGAAAATAGACACTATCGTTAATCGAAAAATTATATCTCAGGTCGTACAGGTTTCACCACAGATTTACGCTCAAACAAATTATAAATTTTCTATCAAAATGAAATTCAAAAATCTTTACAATAAAGTAGTATAAATGTTCTCTAGCGGCTAATAATTATTATCGCTTTAAAACAGTTTATACGCACACTTAATACAAATCAAATAACGGTACCTTTTTTAACTTTGTCTCTCGAGTGTTCGCCATTCACATGTAGGTGTCGCTGGAACTGGTGGTCTATCTTCTCTTCTGGTAGACACGTGGTATAGGAGCACCTGCCTGCAGCTCTCTAATCCAATGTTGCCAGTTATTATTTTGGTAACATCTAACCTAACCTCACCTTTTGTTGACAATACCATAGACAAGTATATTTCTCTATGGACCATACGATTTGTGAATTGTGGCAGTGGCACGGACTTGTTTTTATTATAAATCTTCCTTAGCTCTTAGTTCAACTATGGTACACTATTAAAATATGATTAAAACAATGTTTTTTCCTGAAATGAAATTATCATTGTCAACAGGCATAATAAACTTCTGTATGGTATTCTAGTGTGGGGCAATGCCAGTCACGGCTTGCTACAAAAGGTATTTGTCTTACAAAAAGCAGCTGTACGCTCCATTATACAAGCAAAATATCATGAACCTTGTAAAGAGATATTTAAACAGCTTCAAATTATGAGTTTGTTCTCCTTAATTGTAAATGAAAATTTAAATTATGTGAAAAATAATAGAAATCACTTCACAAGTCATGCAGACATACATAATTATGATACTAGGGGAAAACATTAAATTGTCCCAACACGAGTAAGAATAAACACGATTCTTTAATGCACTCTCTGAAGAAATTCAAAACTTGCCTACAAAAATATTTAAAACCAAAATAAAAAGTATGTTGAATGTGTCTATACAATATTAACGACTATTTTGAAGAAGTTGAACATGTCACCTAAGTATAAATTTTGGAAAATATGTATGTGCGTTATTTAAATTGTTAAAACTTTTAACTGTGAATTGTTGGTGTTAAATGTTAATTTTTATATATATAATATATATATGAATTTAATGACGACCTTTATGCATAAGAATAAATATTTCTATTTCTATAGGGGAAGTTAATTTTTATGAAAAGTAAAAAGTGGAATGGACATGACCAAAAATAACTCATGAAATGATCATAAACTGGCAATAAAACGAAAATGTTGACCAATATATTTTTAATCGAAATTATTACAAAAATGTCATTCATTTCTTATTCCTAAACCATATAAACCTTACTCAGTTGTCTAAGTCACAATTTTTTAAATTTAACAAATTCTAACTTAATTTATGATATAAAAGTATATGCGTGATCATGTTCGCTATTGTTTGAGGTAAATAAAGACTCTGATAATACTTCTTTAATAATACTTTTCTCTTTAGAATTCGGCTTAGAAATTGTTTTATTAGCATCTTTTCTTTTCCTTTTAGTTGAAAAGAACTTTTGTTTTTCGATTTTCTGATTAGCAGGAAAAACAGAAATGCTTTTGAATAAAGCATCTTTTGATCGGGATGTTTGAATATCCATTGTATCACCCATATTATTTAAGACTTTCAAGTTTTTTAAAATAAAGTCGCAATCTTCTGACAAAAAACTTTTAGAATCCATATTAGAGATCAGCTCTAGAGCAGCATTTTTCACTAATTCTTTTTTTCTTTCTAGTTCTGATTTTGAATCCAAAATCAATTGGGACATACAAGTTGGATAGGTATCTTTGTTTATGTTTTGAAGAACTGCATTAACTTTACTATTTTCACCATCTGATTCTAATAGCTGAGTTTCCACTTGTAATGGATTAACATTTTTCAATATAATGTAATGAATATGTTTACATATCATATTTTTTATTTGGTAATCTAAGCATGTGCATTCAAATGCATGCCAACATACGTTGCAAAAACAACATTTTAGTTTACAACAAACAGCAACGTCATTTCTCTTGTTGACTATTTGAGACTCCTCACCAGCTGCTGTCTTTAAAATAAAGCAATTATCTTCCATGAGTATTTCAAAATGACTGCATAATGCATTACGGTGTCTTTTTCTAATATTTTGAACTTGTCTTGAATGTTTTCCTTTAATTAAGTTTATTATCCTATTCGCAGATTTATCTCGAATATATTTTTGTAGGCAATGTAGGGTCCTATCTAGCCTTTTAACCTTTTTGCCTTCCAAATACGAGTATTTTATAACTTTATGCATGCTTTCTAAGAACATGTTCGTATTGATTCCCCTACTTTTGCGGTAACAATAAGCCCATTGCTTTCTGTTATGGAAATAATTATTTTTAGATACTTGTACATTTCATGTGTCGTCGCATCTGCATATAAGATATTTAAAAATTCACTGAATTCTTTTTCAAATTCGATTTCATCTAACAAAGATTGTAAATATTTCAATGATTTGTAAACCCAACTTCTCTTTTCAACATCACTGATTTTGGCTAAATTGTACTGCCATGCTTTATCAACATGCCAGGCACAAAAGTAGTGATTGGTGGAAAAGCAGCCCATAACAGATATCCAAGCATTATAATATACAGTTGCCATGTCTGACATAAATGTTTTAGTATTAATTACCTCCATATTTACAGCCTCTCTAACCACCTTGAAAAAAACCTCAATTACAAACTGATCCTTTCTGTTTGAAAACATAAAGGCAACTGGAAAGCCCTCATGAAATTCATCCAAAATAAGAATGGTTGTCATCTCAAAATCATAACTGTTAAGACCGTGGGTTCCATCTACACAAACTATATCTCCTACAAACTGTTTAAAAAGTTCTTTTTGTATTGGATACATTATAATAAGACACATATCTATTTCCTGAAAACTGTGAACATTTTCAAGCTGGCCTTGTTTTTTGTAAAATAGAATGGGATTATCTACCCCTAACATTTTACATTCCTGAATATACAATTCTATACTTGTAACATCATCTTTGTGCCTCTGTCCATAGCTTAATGATATGTTAAAGGATGCTTTTATGTTTCCTATATCCTTCATAGTGACTAAATCATTTCTTCTTAAAGGTTCTTTTATTTTTTCTCTGATGGTTGTCAAAATACTGAAAAAAATTACATGGTAATTAATAAAAAAAGACAAAATGAAAAAATGTTGAAGGGAAACTACTGCACTTTCCAAACCGAGAGGTGGCTAACACCAGAAAATACCTTTACACATGACAGAACTTCTCCAGGAAGTCCCGGAAATCAATTGAGAAATTCATTCGGAAATCGCCACTCTGGAAAATACCGGGAAATAAATGTACATTTTTTTCTAGAGTGACCAATCCGTCGATCCAAACAGTACAGTTAAATATCTATTTTCAAGAAATTAGGGAATATTCAATTACCTATTATCTAACGTAATTGAATTACCTGCTATCTATTGTAATTCTGGCTACTTACTGTTGTGGAGTAATGCCCATTCTCATCTTAGAAGCAATTTCTTTTCTGCAATTTTCTGATAAATTGAGATGCTTTAATTCAGGTTTGTGTCCATAATGCTCTTTAAAATAGTTTACTTTAAGCTCGCCATTTTTCTTTGTTAATATTATTTGACTAGTACATCCCTGTCCAAGTTTTGCTGATTCCTGAACCTTTAGACTACGCTTTCGAACATCCTCACTTAGAATTCTTTGTTTCCCTGAAAATGTTGTTCATTATGTTTCAACAAGACAATTTTTAATGAATGCATATAAGCGTTGAGTGATAATTATCACTCAACGATATAAGTCAGTTAGATAGGTTCTCCATTACCTGATCTGCTACAATTAAAATAAATTATTTCTTCATCATCCAATTTTCTTTTGATGCCTCTATGCTTGGAATATTTTAAATTATTATTAATTTCAATTTGTTCTAACCAATCTTCGAACTCTACAAATAAAGCCCAATCACCAACAAATTATCTACTTCTCATTTCTTATGACAATAAATATACTGGGTGGTATTTTCTAGGTATCCTAGGCCTAAACTAATGTTGCCATTACTACCCAGCATCCACTAATATACAAAATATAATCTACTCACCATTAATGTTAACAAAAGTTAATGTCTCTTTGGTTGTTTCGAAATTATGAAACATTTTCAAATGATTTCTAAGATCTTTATTAAATTTAAAGGACCTGTCGCACCCTTCAAAACACTTGAATGGAAAAGCTTCATAAGAATAGTTTATAGTCGTGTCAATGTCCACTTTTTCTTTTTTATCAAAATGAACTTCTCGTACATGCCTGTTGAGATTTGGCCGAGTTGAGAATAACTTGTTACACTTAGAACAAAACACCGGCATTGTTATAACTTACTCAATTGTTTAAAAAATCAAAATAAGCAACAAACTACAAATCGTAAAAAGCGGATGAATGTCGCGAGAAGCGGACGTTGCTGTCAGTTTCTTCAAAGTTCAATCTGTTCGCAATCACAAAGTATGTGCAGTGGTTTCGTCTTCTTCCTAGCAGAACCTACATAGCCTGTCATCAATCTGTGATTACGAAAATATGAACTGGCAACATTGGATTAGAGAGCTGCAGGCAGGTGCTCCTCGTGGTATGCAGAAACTTCAATGGTGTAATTAAAGACAGAAACTCTTACGATGTAGAATTTATTATTATTTAATTGTGGATTATTTTATACAATTTACTGGTTGATAAGACTCCCTTTTTACAAGTGGTGTGTTACAAAGTTTTATACTAGGATTATTTCTGATATAAGGTAAGTCAAGCTTCTTATATTAATTTAATACTAACTTTTGTATCATTAAAATTACAGTTGAAACTGTTATATTATAAGATTACTCTGCTCGATTCAACAAACCGATTTTCGATTCAAAGTCGAATACTGTTAACTTATAAAGTTAATAAAATTTGTGACTAATCAAAGTCTTTTTTTAAAAATGTAGATTACGAGTTGAATATTATAATAACTGTTGTTGAATGTTTTGAGAATGAGTCTTGAATCTTTTTTTTTTTTAATTAAACTTGAGTATTGAGTTGTGAAAGTTTTTTAAAATTAAATCTTAAATGTTTGTTGAAAAATTTTTTTAAACGAAGCTTTAATGTTTTTATAAAGGGTCTTGACTCCCTTAAAATTAGGCTTGAATCTCCTTTTATTCTTTCTGACTGGTTCTTTTACGTAAAGACTGAGATCCCTCTCTCATTATTCTCTGACCAATAAAAATGCTTCATTTAAAAACTCCACGAGAACCAATCAGAAGGAACTATTTCTTAATTTGCTTATTTCTAACTAACTACTTATATTTTACAAACAATTTTTTTACATAATATATACAATAATCATTTTTAATGTTCAATAATTTTTATATAATTTATTATGGTCGGAAAAGCTCTCAAATTATATTTACACTGAGGCTTGAAGTCATAAATTCGACCGATACATTTCCGAGTAACTCTTACGTCACAACGTGCAGCTGCTATTCTAAGCTCTTGGATTTCGAGGAAACTAAACATTTCAAACACGCGATGTGTTGTGTACGAGCACTCGTAGTTCTGATAATTTGACGTCACACAGGCACAGGTGCGTTTCTAAGGTTTTGGAGTTCATGGAAACTAAACATTTCAAACACGCGATGTTGTTGTTGTGTACGAGCAGTCGTAGTTCTGATAATTTAACGTCACACATATGCACAGGTGTTATTCGTAGAAGAACTTTTTATACACTTTTGTAGATCTTTGAAAATCCTTTTATATATTTAACAGAAAAATATTTTACAAAAATTTATAATTTGTTCGTTTGTTTTATTTTACATTTTGAATTATATTTTCATTATTATTTATTTTTTTAATGGTGATTTTGATTATTTTTATGTAATGTGATTACTTTTTTATTATTTATTTTGCTTTTAATTGACTTAACGATTTTGTTTTTGATTTAATCATCATAATACACATTCTTATTGAAATTAATATTTTCTTTAATGAATAAATTTTTTATGATAATAAAACTTCGTCTCAACTTCCCCCCAAACTTGTAATAAATTTATCGACGGATAAATTTTTATAAGTTTCCATTTTCTACTTTAACTTCAAACTATATCCTATTTTATTTTATTTACATATTTATTTACACTTAACTACTAAATATATTACTTGAGTGAACTTACATGAAACACACCACGTGAAATTTTTGTGTTAGGAAACATTAGAATTTATTTTATACTTTTTTAAAACATAAACGCATCGTATCATCTTTTTCTTACCCACTACTATAGGATTAATATAGAGTGTAGTACTATAACTTATAATTCCATCTGCCAACAGTTTCTTTAAATGTTTATCTACCGCTTCTTGATATTTATAGGGAATTGGATAACTTTTTGACTGAAAACTCTCTATATTTTTAACTTTTATACTATGTGAATAATTTTTAGCTACTCTAGATTCATCATTAATTAAACTTTTATATCTTTCTACCAATTTTATAACTTCATTTTTCCATCCTTTATTGCAATTTATCACTACCTCTAAATTCTTTTCATTAACACTATCATCGGCATCAATTGCCCTTTCATCATAATCATAATTTAATTTATTTTTGGTATCTAAGACCCTTTCTAAATGATTATCATTTCCATTTTTATTTAAATTTAATTCGGCATCTATGGCCACATTATTAAATATATTTCGGCACCCTTGTACCATTAAATTGCAACTAGATTCACAAATTTCACTTATTTTTTCTTGGCAGAAATTTTTATTACTATTTTCTAATGACTCGTCGAATATACTAATTATATTATAATTACTAGTTAATTTTAAATCATTTATTACCTCAAATTCTATTTCATTATCCCCAAATATTACTGCATTTTTGATATAATTTATTATAATTTTATTCTTTGATAATTCATCGTTACCCAATAATATATCATATTTTAATTTATTAACTATCAATAACTGAACATTTAATTTTACATTATTTATATTCAAAGAATCAAAAACTGTTTTATTAGAATATCCTAAACTTTTATCATTTATCCCTGTAAAATTTACTTTTGGAATATTGATTATATTGTTTTTTAACATTGAGATTTTATTTACTGTATTTTCTGATATTAAAGAAACTGTAGACCCTGTATCTATTATAATGCTTAATAAATTGTTATCAATATTTGCTTTAATTAATACTAATTCTATTTCTTTATTTTCTAGATGCAGATTATCCTTGTCCATTAAAAATTCACGTGGGTGTACAAAGTCACATCTAGCGCTATTTACATTGAAAATTTGTGGTTTGGGCATCATCTACTGGAGATCTGGCCCTAGGAGTTCTACTACCTGAACGTGCAATGTCTCTCGGTGTATTATTTGTCTCATTTATCCCCTCATTACTGTTACTCGTATTAATTGCGTTTACTTGTCTATTATTATTGTTTGTATTTGCTCGATTATTGTTATTTTGTTCAAATCTATTAAAATTTCTATTATTATAATTATTGTTAAAATTTCTAGTGTTCTGATTATTATTGTAATTTCTATTATTATTGTAATTGTTCCTATTTTCATTATTTTGATTTCTGTTTTGATTATTGTAGTTATTGTTAAAATTATTATTATTATTTTGTCTGTTAAAATTGTTATTGTTACTTTGCCTATTAAAACTTATATCATTGTTATTAAAGTTTCTTACATTACTTTTATTCTGATTGTTGATACTATTACTTAAATTTCTTTCAATTCTCTGTAAATATGTTATTAAATGATCAAATTTATTAATATTTTGTACTGCAATTATCTCAGATATTTCAGGTTTGAAATGTCTTGATAAAAACATTACAATTTCTGCTTCTGGTATAGGAGGAGTTAAATATTGACAAGTAGCATAGAGTTGTAAAACATAGTTGGATAGATTATTCTTTGTATTATCAAATTTGCCAAAATACAATCTTTCCCTGACTTTACTCTGTTGTAATTCTGACCAGAAAGTATCTAGAAATACTTTTTCAAAGGTTTCAAATGAATCTACAAACATTTCTTTGCAATTCCACCACAATAGTGCATTGCCTGTTAAACTTGACCTGATAAATTCTTTAAAGTCTTGTAAATTTTTAATTTTATAGTATTTATTTTTAATTGAATGTAAATAATTTATAGGATGTATCTTCCTATAATCCCCACAAAATTTTGAACTTTCTTCAAACTTCCCCCCTATATTTATAATTTGAAAACCCAAGTCAGGTGTTACGCGATTGTCTGATAATTCTGAAAATTTTTGATTCACTTGTTTTATTTTATTTTCGAGTTCCTCCTTTAATTTCTTGATTTCTTCACTGTTTCCCACGTTTATATTTGTATTTAATTTTTCTTCTATTTCTTTTCTTAATTGTCTCTCTGTTTTTCTGTTTTCCTGTTCGGCTATGTCCAAATTTATTTGTATTCCTCTTTTCACGTTATCTTCCATTTCTGATATTCTTGAGTTTAATTTCAGATTGTTTTCGCTTGTTCTTTCGTCTATATTTTGTACTTGTTTATTTAAAAATTCTTGTTTTTCCTCAATTACTTTAATCTTTTTCTCTTGATTTTCTACTTTCTTGTCCAATTTTTCCGTTATTTCATTCAATTTTCTCCTTATTTCCTCAGAATTTTGTCTATTTTGTTTTTTCATTTCTTCAGAGTTAGCTTCTAATTTTCTTGTCATCTCTTCCGAGTTGGCTTCTAGTTTTTCGCTATTTGTTCTGAATTGGCTAGGATGATGCTCATCAAATCTGCCAATGTGACATTTCCTCCAGTTTGTGAAGAAGTACCATCTTTTTGTTGAGGTTCATCTTCTTGTTCCCCCCTTTCTTCTGGTTCTTCAGCATTGTAGTCTATGTCTATTAATTCTTGACTTTTTGTCAATCTGTTTATCAAATTTTGTTTGGTTCCTTTGTCGTCCAAATCTCTGTTTCTCAATTCTTGTCTGAGTTCTTCTACCTTCCATGCATCAAAATTATTTTCTTCTTTACCAGACATTATGTTTCGACTTTTTATATTTATAATTAAATGTTAGAAATATTTATTTTATATGTTAATTTCAGTTACAATAATCTATTAGTATTTTTATTTTTAAATAAATTTTAATGTAATGTTTATTGATTTATTTTTTTGTTATTTAAACTATTAAAATCTGTGATTTTAATCGAGCCCCACGTTGGGCGCCAAGTTATTATGATTTTATTATTTTATTGTTGTTGGGTTCTTATGTTTTCTTTTTTGTTTTATTATTTTAATTTTTTCTGATGATTGAATGTTATTTTAGTAAATTCACGTTAATTTTGACATGATATTATTAGTGGTTTGTTTTTATTTGATTTAACGTAATTGTTGAAGTTTTTTACTACAATAATAATGTTTTTTAGCCCCTTAAATAATATGTTGTATAATGATGACTAGCTCAAATAAAATTAAATGTTTCTTGAAAATAGACACTATCGTTAATCGAAAAATTATATCTCAGGTCGTACAGGTTTCACCACAGATTTACGCTCAAACAAATTATAAATTTTCTATCAAAATGAAATTCAAAAATCTTTACAATAAAGTAGTATAAATGTTCTCTAGCGGCTAATAATTATTATCGCTTTAAAACAGTTTATACGCACACTTAATACAAATCAAATAACGGTACCTTTTTTAACTTTGTCTCTCGAGTGTTCGCCATTCACATGTAGGTGTCGCTGGAACTGGTGGTCTATCTTCTCTTCTGGTAGACACGTGGTATAGGAGCACCTGCCTGCAGCTCTCTAATCCAATGTTGCCAGTTATTATTTTGGTAACATCTAACCTAACCTCACCTTTTGTTGACAATACCATAGACAAGTATATTTCTCTATGGACCATACGATTTGTGAATTGTGGCAGTGGCACGGACTTGTTTTTATTATAAATCTTCCTTAGCTCTTAGTTCAACTATGGTACACTATTAAAATATGATTAAAACAATGTTTTTTCCTGAAATGAAATTATCATTGTCAACAGGCATAATAAACTTCTGTATGGTATTCTAGTGTGGGGCAATGCCAGTCACGGCTTGCTACAAAAGGTATTTGTCTTACAAAAAGCAGCTGTACGCTCCATTATACATTATACTTTTATATATTTAACAGAAAAATATTTTACAAAAATTTATAATTTGTTCGTTTGTTTTATTTTACATTTTGAATTATATTTTCATTATTATTTATTTTTTTAATGGTGATTTTGATTATTTTTATGTAATGTGATTACTTTTTTATTATTTATTTTGCTTTTAATTGACTTAACGATTTTGTTTTTGATTTAATCATCATAATACACATTCTTATTGAAATTAATATTTTCTTTAATGAATAAATTTTTTTATGATAATAAAACTTCGTCTCAATATATACAAATATCAATATATATATATACGGCTTGTCCAGTATAAATATAAGTGCACGTCATCAAAGTGAACAAAAATCGCTCTGTTCGTTTGACTTCCTTCGTTTGTTTGCTACTGTCAATCAGTATTTTTTTCACTGTAAATTTGCTAAATATTTAAATTCGTAGACCGCAAGTTATTACAAATAATAAATAAATGCTTTAAGAAAGGCTATGTAATTAATTTTATATCAAATACAACTCCTGGACTAATAAAATATAAACTTCAAACGAACATACCTCGTGCTAAAATGTTTTAGATGTTGGCAAAATTGCGCTCTATTGCCGCGTTCAAAAATGGTGTAGTATTGTAGTGAAATAAAAAGAAGAATATTACAGAAACTTCGTTTGACATTTATTAGATTCTAATACTATTTTAAATGCTTGGCAACATAGTCCCGTTCTGACAGCTGTGACGTGCAATTATATTTATACTGGACAAGCCATAGATCGGAAACTGCCATTATAACCTCGACACCAAAGCGTTATTCGCGGCATTTCGCGTCTGGAACCAAGAACTGTAAGATATAGCGGGAAACTAAATGTATTTAAGTATTAATAGGCTTTGATTAATATTTTGATGGGAAAAATCTCGAGGTCTCTTCAATAATACACAAATATTTATTACATTCAATAAATTATTTACTGTAAAGAATAACCGAACTTAACTTACTATAAACACAAAATGGCAATGAAATTCACAAAACACGAAAATTCTTTGACAGCACACCAGCGTTTTTTGCGGCTGGAACCTCAACTACTAACAATGAACTTTCATTTACATTATAAGATTCCTAGCCATGTCTGAAGAATGACACTTGTTCAAAAAGTGTATTTAAAAATAGTTCATAGTTATTATATATTATACTTCGCGCACTAAATTTTTCTATTTGCAAATTGTGCTCAAATAGGAATATGAAGTTGTTAATTTGGCAAACACGAATTTCCTCAACATAATATTTGTTTTTTGTTTTCTCTTTGTGATGAAAATTGTTTCAGCTAATCGAAAGTGGTATCAACTTGGCAACCGCGCATATCCTCAATATATGTTTTATTGAAATTAAGGTATAAAAAATAACAGAAACTTAATATTCTAATAATGTTTATTATTTCAATTTTCATAATTATAAATACAAATAATTTTATATATTCATATAGCTAATCTTTTACAATGCAAATAATAAGCCTTTCAAATATAAAGGAAGAATTGCAACATTTGTTAGCATTGATAAATTAACCTAGATATATCAATCTAAACTAAAATTCATTATAAAAGAAAAATTGTCGTATATAGGTAATTAAGTTTAATATCTGTTTTATTTAATATAAGGCATAAAACAAATCTATGTCAAAACATAACATCCTAGTTATGTTTATTGTTTTAAATTTTTATTATTATTCATGCAAATAATATCATATATAAAATATAAATTTATATAATTAATATAAATTTATATAAATTTATATTAATTAATATAAATTCATATAAATTTATATTAATTAATATAAAATTAATGTAACTAAAAGAAAATAAGCAGCACTGACAACGCCGATAAAACGATAAAGAGATGTCGGAACTATATTAATTTGTGACCTTCTCTCCCTAGACATTTAGACCATTTTACAGTGTGATTATAACCTCTAAGTGTCAACTGAAAGAAATTGAAATTTTAGTTAAGGTATTAGGGACTTAAAGCAGTTCTAAAAATCACTACGTATCCGTATACGTATCGCAATGCGCATGTGCAGAAGCGATACGTGGGTTTTGTTACGTTACGTGAAGCGTATCAATCCGTCACACGTATCTAACGTAACGTATCACATTATTGTGTTCCGTGATCGCGTTTTTCAATAATTTAGCGATAAAAGTGATGTTGTATGCTCAAAAATCATAACCTTATTTTTTGTTCATCAATCATAACAAACATTTCTGTGATATGCGATAATGAATTTAAAAAGAAAAAATTATTTTACAGTGGCAATGATGACATTATTTTGTTAAAGTAGATATCGGGGCTATTTTTTTAGGTTAAAAATTAAAACATATGAATGGTTACGTTACGTTACAAACGCATTTGCTTTATGCTTCTTTTTGCTTAGTTACGTATCTCCTTTACGTTACGTATACGGATAAGGATACGTGATAAATTTTTAGAATTGCTTTCTGTCTCTATTAATTCGCTTTATTATAACCGCATCTGATGTTTTATTATCTTCATTTTTCAAACACTGATACATATTTAAAGTAACCCTCTGACACTGAATGTGTAAATCTTTATTGCAAAATTCGCTACTAACCTCACCTGTTGGCGATATCATATCTTCTGAATTTTAATTTTGATCTGGATTTCCATTTTCTGATTCAAAAGGTCTCCAAAACGCTGCCATAATATATGTAACTATAATTTAAGGTTATCAATTAATATGGACAAAAATTACAATACGTAAACCAATTATTAAAAATGAATTACCGAAACAAAGATATATATAAAGTTAATACTTAACTGCCCCAAATAAAAATCTGGACTCTCTGCCACCGCACTAGACACCGACTTTATGAGTTATAAAAAAACTGGCGCAAAAAACCAACCCGAGACCCCTGCACGCAACAGAGTACAACGGACCATTAAAAGCCGTCAACAAGTCGCGTGCGTACCGCACTTGTTGTCGCGCTGTACAACTACCAGTCTAGAGAGAGCTTGGGTTCCGACGATACAGAGTGGATGTTTACGGGACAAATCAGTTAGCTTTTATTCATCGTAGTAGTCAGACGTGCGTAGGAAAGAAGCTTGTTTTTAAAACCGGTGGTTTTATAAATTAGGTATATAAATAAACATTTTGTGAACTTTAAAAGTAAATTAATTACACCAAACAAAAAGCAAAATCGGAATAAAGACATTAAAAACTTATGAGTGCAGTTAGCGGGGGCGAAGCCCCAGAAAAAAAATGTTTTAGAAACCCAAATGGATACAGAACTTGCAACATCTTCAAAAAATGAGCTATTAGGATTTCAAAATCATGTTCCGGTTACACAGATAAGTACCACAAAACTTGTTAATAATAAACCCATTATCGATAATGACTTTGCTAATGTACATACTTTAAAAACAAACAAAGAAGTAGGAACAAAAAGGGAGGAATTTCTTTACCGACAAAACGATTTAGGGCCTTTTTACGTTTATTTAGAAAATAATTCACCCGAATTTAAAGGCAGATTAAACGCATTAAGGATAGGTGACATTATTATCACAAACTTCAAAGAAATTGATGAAAAAATTGTAAGCATTGACGCAGTAGGGAGAAATAAAATACGTATAAAATTTAAAGATTATAAATCGGCTAACTATATCATATCTAAAAAAAATGAAGAAATATTTGCAAAAAATAATTTAGACATATACATTCCTAAGTTTCTTTTAGTTAGACAGGGAGTAATAAAAGATATTTCCACACAATTTTCAGTAGAGTATGTTAAAAACAGAATCAAAATGTACGATTTACACTGTAAATTTGAAGTCCTTCAAGTCACAAGATTAAATCGGAGGCAAGTAGATGAAAACGGTACTCAATACATTCCAACAAAAACATGCGTAATTAGTTTTAAGTCACAAGTGCTACCAAAATATATAACAATCAACAAGGTATTAAAGGAAGTCGAACCATATAAACAAAAGGTGCTTTTATGCTTTAATTGTCTCCGATTCGGACATACAGGTGGGCAGTGTAAGAGCAAGGCTAGGTGCGACAAATGTCAAGAATCTCACAACTCAAAAGAGTGTAAAAAGACCGATCTCACTCCAAAGTGTTTTAATTGTTCGGGAGATCATTTCACGAAAAATTTAAGCGCGTGTCCGGAATTTCAGCATCAAAAGCTTATTAAAGACGCTATGTCCTCTAATAATATTAGTTATCAAGACGCCAACAAACAGTTCCCCAGAAACTCCTATGCTAAAGTAACATCCATAACTACGGAACAAACTACAAACCTCTCCTGCCTAAAAACTTTCCCTCCATTAAATCCCAATAATTATACAACAACCCAACTCCTATCAAATTAAATTAACAAAATGTCAACTAATAATATATTCTACAATAATAATAATTCAAATAGTACAAATTCTCGAACATTTAAAAGACAGAGACCAAATAGCCCAGATCCAACATCAATTTTGCATAAAGAAATTATATCCTCCCCTAGATCCCAATTACCTACGGGAGGAATATTAGACAGTATTAACTATAAGGGAAATATTAATAATAATACAGTTGCATCTCCCTCAGACTTGAGCATAATAAATCCAATATTAGAATTAGTTATAGAAATTGTCACAAAAGTTTTAGTAACAAAAAGTATAAATATAAATAAGGAAGAACTCGAAAACTTAGTCAAATTAACTATAAATGGAAATACTTCGTCACATTCTCAGACCTCAACCATGCAATAAATATTCTTCAATGGAACTGCCGTTCGGCAGCTTTAGATTTGACCCTCTGTACACAGGATCTGACACAAGTAATTACGTGGTCTACTTTAGAGGAACCTTATGGCAGTAACCACTTACCAATACACATACAATTTGGAAGGAATATCCCGCTTGCGGAAATTAAACAGACAAAACACAATATATGGAGACTCAAGGCTGCTAATTGTATACACCGTTACACTTGAAGCAACAGAACCAAAATCATCACTAATGGGAATTATCGACAATATTAACAAAGCTGCCAACAAAGCAATTCCCTTACGAAAATTAAACACACAAAATAGAAATCATTGCTCGAAGGACTGGTGGAACGAAACCTGTAACATAGCTGCCAAAGCAAGAAAACAAGCTTTCTTAACATACAAACAGGCTCCAAATCTTAATAATCTAATAGAATATAAAAGACTTGATGCAGTAGCAAAAAAACTTTTAAAGAAACCAAGAAAAAAAGCTGGATAAATTATTGCCAAAATCTAAATCAAAATACACCAATTAAAGAAGTGTGGAACAAAGTAAACCGATATAAAAACCGAAAACAAGCAAATAAACCGCCAATAAACCCCAAAGAAGAATGGATAAGCGAATTCCACACAAAAATCTCGCCTCCATGGGTTGAAAACAACATTACTCAACAAATAGCTACCGTAAATAGAAACACTTCTTTTCTACAATCGTTATTTCAATTATGGGAACTCGATCATTGCATTAAATCAACAAATAATAAATCTCCTGGGGCGGACAACATTTCATACAACATGTTGCATAAAATGCCCTTAGACCATAAGAAGGCTCTGTTGGAATTGTTCAATTCGATTTGGATGGGTAGGATTCCTTTTCCACCGATGTGGAAAGAATACATCATAGTACCTATCAAAAAACCTGGAAAACAGAACGGAAATGCAGATTCATATAGACCCATAGCTTTATCATCGTGTATATTTAAAACCATGGAAAGAATGATAAAGAACAGGCTTGAATATTGGCTAGAAAATGAAAAAATATTACCTGACTCACAATATGCTTTTAGAAAGGGAAGATCTTCCTTAGAACCCCTAACGATACTAGTAAATGACATCTATCTAGGATTCACACACAAATACAGCACTTTGGCCACATTTTTGGATATAACTTCAGCTTATGATAATGTTCGAATAGATATACTAGAAGAGAAGCTTATCAATATTGGTTTGCCAACCTCCTTTGCCAACTTCATAAAATCAGCTTATTCTAATCGATCAGTTTCCTTAAAGATAAATCAAGAAATTTCGGAATCCAGAATATGTAGATCTGGATTACCACAAGGTAGTATACTGAGCCCAATCCTCTACAACCTGTACACAATGGACATAGAAAATGTTATATCACAAAAGTCCAAAATTATTCAATACGCCGATGATGTTATTTACACCAGTAGCAAATCAGAGGACAAATGTATAGAAAATATCAACACTGAATTTATAGAAATCCAAAAATGCCTAGACAACATGGGACTTTCCATATCCGAGTCCAAAACCAATATATGTATTTTCTCTAGAAACAGAAACAACTATCAAAGACAATTAACAATAGGAAAATATAAACTCGGTATTAGTAACTCTGTAAAATATCTTGGTCTGCATCTAGATAGAAAACTATTATGGAAGGACTGTATTCACCAAATAATCAAAAAAACAAGTAATTCTATAAATATTTTAAGAGCGTTTTGTAGAGCTAAGTGGGGGGCAGACCCAAACACGGCTTTACTATTCTACAAAACAATGGTACGATCAATAATGGATTATGGTAGTCAACTCTATGGAACAGCAGCAGATACACATCTAAATAAAATCGAGATACAACAAAATAAATGTTTAAGAGTTTGCCTGGGATATCTTAAGTCAACGCCCATAAACATTATGCAAGCTGAAGTCGTAGAACCTCCTCTTAAACTAAGAAGACAACTATTGAGCAGAAAATTCATGATAAAAACCATTTCCAAAAAAACTTCTTACCTCAATAGTATACAGTCACTAACAGTCCAAGTTTTGACCCATAGATACTGGCACTTCAAGAAAACCCCCCTCATAGTAGAAACTTTCTCAGAAATAGCTGACATTACAGATATACTATATTCCAACCAACTTCCCCCGGTTTTAATTTACTCACCTGAACAAATTTTTTTATGTGAAATTAGAACGTATTTTTTTGAAAGTCAAGAAGTAGCAAGTATCAATCAAACAAATTTCAACGAAACAAAAAACAAATACTGGCCAAACTATGATTCTATATTCACTGATGGATCAAAGTCAAAAGAATATACTAGTTGTGCCTTTTACCATGTTGAGGAAAATACTGACAAAAAATTTATTTTACCAAAGGAAGCTTCCATATACACTGCAGAATTAACAGCAATAGTGCAAGCTATGAAATACATACTCTGCTCTAACCACGACAAATTCATAATATGTACGGACAGCAAAAGTGCAGTAGATAAACTTAAAAATGTAAAAATAAATAGATCAGTTAATCATATTGAAGCAAAGATCTTGTATTTACATAATGAGATACACATCAAAAATAAAGTCGTCATATATCTATGGGTAAAGGGACACGCAGGTATAACAGGTAATGAAATGGTGGATGCCTTAGCAAAAACAGCCCCAACATCAGGAGAAGAACTAAATCTTAAACTACCCCCGTCCGATTTATTCTTAAATCAAAAAAACAAAATAAATGAGATGTGGCAAAACCTATACAGTGCATCAACAACCGGAACAAACTTTTGTAAACATCAGCAAAGAATCCCCAGAAAACCATGGTTTCATAAAATACCAAACAGAAACTTTGTCACCACAATAAATCGAATACGTGCTAACCATGCACTAACACCTAATTATAAGCACAAAATGAAAATTACAGACGATCCACTTTGTAGTTGTGGTAAAATGGGTACATTGGTACATATTTTACTTGAATGCCCAATAAATAATGTAAACATTAATAATCTTTATAAAAACTTAATTCACTACAAGATAAACCTTCCAATAGACTTAAATTGTATTATTTTTTCGGAAAATAATGATATACTTTATGTACTGTATCAACACATCATAAACTGTAAACTAAAATTGTAAAATTACTAACCAATTTTGTAAGCAATTCTGCGAAAGAAACTAAATGTAAAGCATTATAAAAAAAAAAATTAATAAAAATAATAATAATACAAAAAAAAATTAATAAACCCATAAAAAAAATAAAGAAAAAAAAAATTAAACACCAAATTAATGCTACATATTACTAACAAAACAAATGAATACATAATGCTCAAAAATGTTCTCAGGTTTATAGCACGAGACATGCATCCACATCAGCCGCCTTTCGAAACGGTATTAATATATTGTAGAAACAATCAGAAAGACTGCTGGTTGAACAAATGCTTCTGAGGTATTCAATAAATTTTATAATAAGCCAGTAACTCAGGCAGCTGAGGACCTTGCAAGAGCAGTCTTGCATACGATCTCAAAATGTTGTTCTTTTTATTTGTTTATTGTTAATAAATAATTATTGATAACTATTACTATGTTACTGTTTGTTAGTTATAATCGCATTATATTTCTTAATATAGTTAATTAATTAAATACTTTACTTAATAAATTCTTAATTCTATGCTTCAATTAAAATGTGGGAAAAATAAATTATGATAATTCAGATAACTTAAGTTTACTTTAAACATCTACAGGTTGTAAATATTGAGAAAGACCAGTGAAGAAAAATTAATAGATTGATTGACTTACCTGTAAGGATAATCAATCCGAATTTTTCGAGCTGTTCTTCCGAAAATAATTACACACCCTCCCTCCCAGGAACCCTTGTTATCTGAATCATTGTTCCGCAGATCAAACGAAGTGATTTGTAAAAACTAGTGGGTATTTAGATAAAACAAACCAGTCCAGTGAATCAACTTTTGACTGCACCGATAAAGGTGTAATAAACGATACTACAGGGTGTAATTATTTTCAGAAGACCAGCTCGAAAAATTCGGATTGATTCTCCTTACAGGTAAGTCAATCAATCTATTAATTGTATTTCAAAAGACAAATTCAACATATATACATTTTCTCAATTAAATACAGCATCGTGTATAAATTATATTTATAAACTAGCACATGCTATTATAAACTGTTATTTATACAGGGTGGTCCGTAAGTAATGGGCCAAACTGAAATGGAAGATTGTCGGCCTCAAAATATTACGATCTGACGCAACTTGCTTCAATAAAATATTGATAATAAAAAAGATACAGGGTGGTAAAGTTGAAATGTAAAAAATAAGTTTTCGCAATAATTTGAAAGATATTCAATGTATAAACTTAAAAATTTAGTATAGAGTGTTTTATTGTATGAAAAATCATAAAATGATATCCGTTTTAATGTCATTACTAGAGGGCGCCACATGAGCCATCTAACTGGTGCAAAAGCTTCCTTAACTTTTTTACCCTTAACGTCAGCGTCTTTTTGATCAAAAAATATTAAAACTACATCATTTTTATGAAAATAGTGTATACCTATCATTAGTCTCAAAAGTTACTAGTTTTTGAGATAATCGCAGTTTAAAAAACCATTACATAATTTTCATTTTCTTTATTTTATCACTTTAAATTCTTATTAACGTAGTAGGCGCTGATGCGATGTCGTTGAAATTATGACAAACATTGATCTAGTGGGTGCCGATGTCATAATTTCTACTGTCAGTTAATCACTTGTGAGCTGACAGCTAAGTAGTGTAATTTTCATCGTGCAAATTTTAATTAGTATCAGTTAGTTAAAGAAAATTAAGAAATGCCGAGGCATAATAATTTTACAAATCAAGAAAAGAGAGATATGATAACTATTTATTGTCAACAAAATTTAAATGGGAGAGCTGCGCAAAGAGAATATCTACGAAGGTTTCCCAACAGATTACAACCTAGTAAATGCCTATATCAAAATTTGTATAGGAACTTAGGGGAAAGTGGATCTTTCCATCCGAAACGGGACATTATTGGTCGTCCGAAAATTATTACGCCTGATGTTGAAGATGAAATATTAGTTCGTGTTGTAAATGATCCACAAACAAGTTCAAGGCGACTATCTGCAGCAACAGGAATAAGTAAAACGTCCGTTCTGAAAATATTACACCAAGACAATTACCATCCATTTCATTTCACACCTGTTCAAAATTTGTTACCGAGAGATCTTCCTTTAAGATATCAATTTGCACGTGATATTCGTAATAAACAAAATATTGACCACACATTCGTCAATAGGATATTATTTACCGATGAAGCGACATTTACTCGCCGAGGAATTTTCAATTTAAGGAATAACCACTTTTGGGACGTTGAAAATCCTCATGTAACTAGAGAACGGCATTTTCAGCATGAATTTAAAATAAATGTTTGGTGTGGGATCATTGGTGAACATTTTCTGGGACCATATGAGTTACCCCAACGATTAAATGGTAACAATTATTTACATTTCTTGCAAAACGAATTTATCGATATGCTGGATGATTTACCCCTAAATTTGAGACATAATATGTTTTTATGCAGGACGGAGCTCCTGCACATTACACCCGTGCAGTACGGAACTACTTGAACACCCTTTTCCCTGAACGCTGGATTGGTCGTGGTAGTCGGTTTCCTTGGCCACCACGTAGTCCAGAATTTAATCCTTTGGATTTCGGTATATGGGGCACTATGAAGGAAATAGTATACAAAAATACTATAAATAGTCGAGTCCAACTTTGGGAAGAAATCAGAGCAGCAAAAGATTTTTTACGCCAATGGTTTTATTTAATAATAGGCGATCTTTCATGAAACGTGTCGATAAATGTATTGAAGTGAACGGTGAACATATCGAACAATTACTATAAATTAATATTTAAATTTTTGTAGTTGTATACTGGATGAATTTTTCTCCTGTTTTATTAAATAACAGTTATTTATAGTTTGGCAAGTTTATCTGTAGCTACGGGGCGTCGGTAAGAGGAGGAAAAACATGGCGTATATCTGTCAAACGTACAAATGGCGTACGGTACCTATTTTACCAAGTAAAACTGAAATTACAAAGGTAACTGACAATACGAACACCACTGGATAAATCAATATCACTCAATTGACGAAGTGAGATAAACTTGCCAAAGTATAGTTCATAATATTTCCTTGTTAACAACAAATATCTAATATTTTTAAATAATATGTTTGAAAAATTATTATGGCTTGGTATTTTTTAATTTGACTAACTTAACTAATAGCTCCTATTAGAAACGACATCGCATCAGCGCCTACTACGTTAATAAGAATTTAAAGTGATAAAATAAAGAAAATGAAAATTATGTAATGGTTTTTTAAACTGCGATTATCTCAAAAACTAGTAATTTTTGAGACTAATGATAGGTATACACTATTTTCATAAAAATGATGTAGTTTTAATATTTTTTGATCAAAAAGACGCTGACGTTAAGGGTAAAAAAGTTAAGGAAGCTTTTGCACCAGTTAGATGGCTCATGTGGCGCCCTCTAGTAATGACATTAAAACGGATATCATTTTATGATTTTTCATACAATAAAACACTCTATACTAAATTTTTAAGTTTATACATTGAATATCTTTCAAATTATTGCGAAAACTTATTTTTTACATTTCAACTTTACCACCCTGTATCTTTTTTATTATCAATATTTTATTGAAGCAAGTTGCGTCAGATCGTAATATTTTGAGGCCGACAATCTTCCATTTCAGTTTGGCCCATTACTTACGGACCACCCTGTATATGTTACAGTTAAAGTTGAAAATTACTAAATGCTAACAATTACCAGTGAAAGTCAACTTTCCCTGATTTGTCGAATGTTAACAGTCAAAGTTCAATAAAATAGATCTATTCCAACCAAACAGACAACCGTTCTAAAATGGTAATTTTTGTGCGCAGTGGTGTGGTGAGTTGCGTAGTGCACTAATTTGGTCTCGTGAGTGGTAGTATTACTGTTCTAGAACGGTTCTTTGCTTTGTTGGAACAAACCCAATGATATTTGAAATTAACTGTTACTAGTTATTGCTAACATTCACTAAGCTTCGTCAGGGAATGTAAATAAAAGAATTGATGCAATGCGCTGTTGCTAAAGTTGCATTCGCTATTTGAATATCGTTTTGTTTTCTATCTGCTTAATATGTTAGAAATATGATGCGATTTTATGAAGATACTTTATTATAGATGAATATTGGCACCGTTATAACTAAAATTCCCGCTTATTTGCGAGATGTTTATTTAGGTAGTGTTTAAATAGGGTGGCTAGTGTTTAGATAGTAGGTATTCCATATAATATTTATGTTTCTTTTAGGTCACAATTTAGTAGCTATTCTGAAGTCATGTTATCTGCAGAAGAAGTACCTGATGTAGAAGTTACTCTCAGAAAAGTAGCAAATCTACAGTCAATAGGCACAGGCCAAGGATTTGCAAAATGTCAATGTAAAACAAAATGTGCATCAAACAAGTGTTTCTGCAGAAAGAGAAATTCACTTTGCACATCAAAATGTCATTTGGCTTTGCCCTGTACAAATAAATAATATTTTTTTAGACCTGCTTATTTATTTTTAATGTTAAATTATTTTGTTGTTTATACATAGCAGCCAATTCGTTTTTGTTTATTTTCAATTTTATTTTTGTTAAATAAGATATTAATATACTTTTAAAACAGTAAGAATAATACTTATTATTTTAATACCATGCATCTAATTTATAAGTATCATAACCTAATAATAACTTTCACTAACACCAGTTAGTAAATGTTACTTTAACTAGCGAATGCTAACAACCACTAGTAAAAGTAAGAAAATCTCTTCAATATTCGACATTCACTGACCCAATACGGAATTGTTCGCATTAACCAGGGATTGTTAGCATTCACTGAATTTTCAACTATCACTGTAACATATATATGGAATGAAAGACTTCCGTAGACAAAAGAATGATTACTTAGTTTTCTGGAAACATCAAGTTCAGAAGAATTTTTGTCATTATCAAGACAGAGTAAAGATAAGTTAGGAAAGGTAGGGTTTAGTACGATTTCGTCGTTTCAATCTCCACTAGTCGTACTATACCCGCTTGCTTCTCTTATTATTCGAGGTTTTAAGGAACGAATATTGGCTAAGGTTCGGGTACTAGGGAAGTCAATAGTATGACCTCTTTGAATTTTATGTTGGGCTAGAGCATTGTTTGAGTCTCAATGTTTTACGGATAGGGAATGTTCAGAAATTCTGGTTTGGATTCGACGGTTGGTTTGACTTATATACACCATGACTTTCATTTGGAAATTTGTCTTTTATAGACAGGACCAATTGGGAGATTTTTTGTGTTGTGAAGATGGTTTGCTTATTGGCAGTTCTGAAAACCTTACTAATTTTGTCAGTCATGGAAGGGTAATCCTATTTTGCCTAACAGAGTTTCGTAATATGATACAATATTACCATATTCTATTAAATATTAATTATTTTCCCTTTGGTATACAGGGTGGACGATAACTCGTACCTTTCAATTTCTCTCTTCTTTCAAAAGGAACACCCTGTGTATAAATAGAATATCCGATTACGTAACTTTAATTTTTGTTAAGCATTCCGTATACCCAAATTTTATGAAAACAGAGTTATTTTGTAATATTTATTGTAAACCATAATTATTAACCTATTATGTGAAAGGAATAAACATTGAATGTAACAAACAATCCTTAAAAATAATAAATTTTAATAAACAGTTTATTCTAAATAGTCACCAAAAGTATAACTCTAACCATAATATGCAAAATTTAATTTAAGTACCATTTTTTGGAAAGTTTCCTTAACGCAGCTCAAAGGCTTAAATATTGGCTCAGAAGAGCATTTCCACAGATAAACTTGAGCTGATATTCTTAAATAGTGTAACAATCCATCAGAGGTGCATATTATTCTTGTCAAATTTAAGGCAAAGTATATGTTTTTGCATAACAATTTATGCTAAATACCATTTGCTGCTGTTTGTTATTTTGAAAGTAAGTCCAAAACTTTATCAAGATCTTTAAAGTGCTGACTAGTACTAGTCAAAAGCCCATTATCCAACGCGGAAAGTGCATCATGACCAAAATCTAGGTTCACGGGGTTGATAATTTGTTTTTTGGTACCTATGCGACTTGTGGTGTTGCAACCAGTTAAAGCATGCAATCCAGCTAAAGCATGCAATCCAGCTAGAATATTTCATGCATTTTTACCAACACGTTGTGCAGCTAAATAATTTAATTGAGTCTTCATTTTTTATACATAGATAAGACTTACTTGTAATACAAATATATTAAGTTATTGTAGGGATCAGCATTATATATGTAGTTTTTTCCTGCTTTTTCTATATCATTGTACAGTTACACTGATCTTAGAGGGAAATACATCCAAGATAATACCTTAGAGCTAATAACATCTAGGGATTTAATTTTGTTAAGTCCTATTGATTCCTTACTTGGTCTAGTCTTAACACTACTTAATCAAATTCAGATAGCGATAGCTATCTGAACGGTGCTCGTTGTAGCGAAAGATTGTCATTGACATTTAAAAAGAAATTGGAAGAAACAAAGGGGAAGTTTTGTTAAAAAGTTTTATTTTTTAATGTACTTATTGTATTATCTTCCCATCTAAAGTTTGTAAAAGGACCTTTGAACAGTAACCTGTAATTGCTTCGGTATTCACTAACTTCCGAAACAATAAGTTACTCATATCAGCCATAACAGTTGTTTAAAGAATTTCTGCTACGAAATATTTTATCTCTGAAATTATATTGAACATGCCAGAGACTAACTTCATTAATATTGGTAAAGTGCAGCTAGAGGTAAAGTAGGTTAATAACAACAGATGCTTGTCAGTGCAGGAGACACGGTGATTTTTTGAGATATTAAAATAGGTTAAACTTTATCTTCATATTACTTTTTTATAGAAAACTTGTTTCATTATATTTATATTGCGATAACATGATATCTCTGTTTTAAAAGTAGAAATAAGCAAAAATACGATAGGTAGTTGGTGTTTTCCCAAAAATGGACACTTAGCTGCAGGCGGTATGATTGTTAGTAAAGAAAATAGGTAAAAAGAACTAAATTTCGATTAGGTATAATATCAAATCTAAAAATTCATGATTAATAATAATAATAATAATGTTTATTCGAGCAAAAAAATGTTTACTTACAATAATTAAAATACAAAGGTAAATATACAAAAAGGCATTTAATATACCAACCTGTGAGCGGGGGTTTATTTCATGAAAGTGTGCGTGAGCTATATTATTCATATCACAAAGTTGCTATACCATATAACATAATAACAGAACAACAGAACATTAATAGAACATATAAGGATACACAGAATGCAAAATTTTCTTATCTTATAATATATTAGACAAGAGACAAAAAGTAATGTGGATAAAAGATCATTTTCAATATCTAGTGTATTTTTCCTTGACCATAATTGGCTGTGGGAAAAATTATTTACATGTGGAATAAGTGAGAAAATTGGAATAGTCAAAACCTTATATAGCAGATCAACAATCTTTATGGAACAAAATGGCCAAAAATCCGAAAAAATAAAAATTACAAAGGGTGTATTACAAGGGGACTCTCTAAGTCCGTTAATATTTTTCTTATTTATCTCTGATATAGACTCATACTTTAAAAAACACAGTGCTAAAGGGGTTAAGCTTGACGAAAGAGACAACATAAATATGTTACTTTATGCCGATGACATAATTTTGTTTGCAGAATCTCAAATTGATCTAATAAGAAATCTCAAGATTTTAGAATCCTATTGTGACAAGTTTAAGTTAGAAGTTAATACATCCAAAACAAAAATAGTTATATTTAGTAGAAGTTCTAATATTGGTAAACAACCACAGTTCAACTATAAAAACAATATAGTTGATATATTGAAGACGTACCAATACCTAGGTGTCACATTTACCTTCAATAGCTCATTTATGAACAATCTAAAACAACGTGAACAAAAAACAAGGTTATTACAGGTAGCAGTGTTTAAAACTGTTTATAACTCAAAAATAAATTCGATTGATGCTATTAAGATTCTGTATAATAACGTAATAATTCCCATATTTACTTATGAAAGTGGCATATGGGGTCTTCGATACTTAGAAGAAGTAGAAAGAATCCAAAATTATTTTTGGAAAAACTGCTTCTTTCTTCAAAAATCGACAGCTGGTTATTTGATAAGGACAGAAATTAATCTTGTTAAAATGGGCTACTTTATTTTAAAACAGAGTATAGAATTGTTACTTAGATTAAAAAATACAAATCCAGATAGATATGTTTACAGAGCACTCATGCGTCTGAATGCTCTGCAAAAGTCTAGTGTAGGCTCCTTAAAATATAACTGGTTGTATCTGTTAAAAAACTGTATAATGCAATACTGTAAAATAGATCTAAATATTAATACCATCAATGATACAATTAAGAAAACAATACTTACAAACTTCAAAAACAAAACTGTCCAGGAAGACTTGTATAGAATTCTTAATAGCACATACTATCCCATATATAAATTACTCCTACAACGTGAGCTTGACAGTGAAAAAAAATATATGACCAATACAATACCATTTTATTTAAAAAGACTATTAGCGCAACTTAGAACAACCAATACAGATACAATCTCTTTATATATAAATAATTGCTCTTATAAAATCAAACAGAGATCAGCTTGCACAATCTGTAACCTTTTAAAACCTGAAACTTTAGAACACGTTCTTCTGGTCTGCCTTTATACAATAGCCTATGAAAAGAACTTATCCCCATCAGTCACCACTCAGATGACCTAGAAGCCTTACTATGTACCTATGAAAAGTCGGAAGTACTCAAACTGCATCGCTACGGAGTAATGAAACTTCGAGCTTATATTATTAATGAATAAAAAAAGGCAATCCAGTTAGATACTCCAAACTTCACTCTTATTATACTTATACTTCTAGGGTTCTCCACAGAATACATACATATATATTTTTTTATTTTTGTAATATAGTATGTAGGTACTTATATATAAAATGTTATGCAATGACCAAACTCCTTGTTCATGTTTATTAACGATAGAACAATAAACTTTATGTATTATTTATTTATTTATTTATTTATTTATTTATTTATTTAGTGTATTTTTCCTAAATTGGTTTATAAATATATGTTTATAAATATTATTATTGTAGATAATTTAAACCAATTAAGTTATTAAAAATACATCTTCCATTTTCGGAAATTCAGTTTCTGTACGTTTATATCGCTGAAAATTTTGTATACTTTTACCAACGTCCGGCAGCATATGTAATCTTGGGCCGAAATAATTTGAGCAGCGCTGACCAATTGTTTTGGTGCTTATTGGTACATAAGAAATTTTTCTGCTCGTACAATAGCTGTGTTTTGTGGAAGCAATTTCTATATTGTTCTTACAGACGTTTAAAAGAATATTTTGGCAATACAGCTGTCTAATATTAGGTAAAGAGTTTACTTTCATCAAATAGTTTCTCACTAGGATAATCCTAGATTGTCTTTATATAATTTTTATTAACCATTTCTGAATTGTATTTAAGCTTTTTAAGTGACAGTCTGCAACGCAGCCCCATCCAATATTTCCATAGGTAAGATGCGATTGTACGAGAGAAAAGTATACTGTTTTCAGCTGTTTTTCGTTCAAGAAATCACGTAAGTACTTGAATTGATAAAGTAATCCCCTAATCTTATTAACAATATTTTTAATTTGCAGATCCCACTTTAGGTGCCGGTCTATAATAATACCCAAATACTTAATTGATGTTGATTCGGGGATTAGAGTATTATCGTCTATATTTAAAGGACCAAAATCAGGTAAATTATTTATATACGAAGTAAATGATAAGTATGTAGTCTTTTCCGTATTTAGTGTCATCTTATTTATTTGGAACCATTTTTTAACCAATTTAAAATCTTCTTCAATCACTGTTTTTAACATATTCCAGTTTTCTGACGTATACGTTATTACCGTGTCATCGGCGAAACTAATAATATTTCCCCTTGAGTTTAATTTCATTAAGCTATTTATATACAGAGTGAATAGAAGAGGTCCAAGTATTGTTCCTTGCGGAACCCCATAAGTAGTTGTTCTTGGACCACTACGTACTCCATTTATTTCCACATATTGTTTTCTATTACCAAGGTAACTTTCGAATATCTTATAAATTTTCCCGCGCATACCATAGCATTTTATTTTCTTAAGTAGTCGCTTATGACACACAGCATCGAAGGCTTTAGAAAGATCGACAAAGATGTTTATAGTATGTGTTTTTGAATCTAAGGCATCGTATAATTTTGCAGTTAACGCGTGTATTGCATCCTCTGTCGACGTTTTTTCTTCATAACCATACTGGTTATCAGATAAGACATTAAATTTGTATAAAAACTTAGTTATTTTTAACTTAAGGACTTTTTCATAAGTTTTTTAGAACAAGAAAAAGATATAGGACGATAATTCTGAGGTTTTTGTATAGAGGTTTGATGATGCCAATTTTTAAACAGTCTGGAAAATATTCGTCATTGAAACTTTTGTTTATAAGGTGAATAAGGGGTTGAATAATTTCGGTTTTTATTTTCTTTACAGTTTCCACTCTTATGTTGTCCCACCCTGGTGATTTTTTATTTTTGAGCGTATTTATAATCCTCATTATTTCATTTTCATTTGTGTTGTTTAAATACATTGTATTTTCCACAATGTCTATATGTTCTTCAAGTACTACTTTATCAGCGTAATTCTGCCCCAGGTCACTATCATAATTATTGAATTTATTTGCTATTTCATGATTATCTGAAAGTTCCTGTCCGCTTTCTATTATTAATTTTTCAATTTTTGTTTTTGGTTTTCTCGTACCACAAACATTATTGATGCTTGATGTTTGATTATTAAAGTATATTTAATAAAACGCGTACTATGTTAACTCCTATAGGTCACATTAGTGTGACATCACTGTTGCCAATGCTTGAGATAAGTCAGCATTTTATCAAAGGTAATACCACGAGTCCTAAAAAATGTATCAAACGTAATAGCAAGAGTCATAAAAATTTTTAGTTTCCACGAAAACTTTTTTATTTGCAAGAATACGAAAACAAACTGAAATGTTATTAAATCACGAGTCCTTAGGGCGATTGACGATTTTTGATAGTTTTATGATTTTATTTATACTAAGCATTTAGCACAAACCATTGATGATTAACCAAAAAAAAACAAAACAAGCTTTGGAAAAATATTTAATTAGAAATAACGGAAAGGGGGTACGTTTTCATTTATACTTTTAATTTACTAAATCAATACCAGACTATTCGGTTACAGGAAAAAATCATTTCCCTGTTGGCACCTCGTCGTAAAATTCATGTAAATTTTAAATGGCCGCGCTTGCTCCTCAGGGGAGACAGTTATTATACACCATTAGGGTTTTAGTTATATTTAAAGAAGTTTTATTTTGTTTTGAGGTAAGGAAAAATTAAAATTAAATTTATAAAGATTATTTAACCTTAAAATAAAACTTTTTCATATAAAACAAAATAGTACTTCTTTAAATATATTCTATTCTATTCTTCTGGGGTGCGTTTCATGCATGTACTGGAGCTCTAGGCTCATTGTACCCCCCTGAAGTAATCATACCAGGTTCGTTTCCTTCATGTATTCTAGAATGTCCCTGATATTCGCTTTCACGATTTCCTCTGGCTCAGGAAACTGAATGCCAAAGTGTCTCTGTCTAAGCCACTTAAGGCTCGGACAGTGACATATTACGTGAAGAGGAGTTTCGTCTTCCTCACCACATTTTCTGCATAATGGGTCCTCAGCGAGTCCTATTATGTTCATGTGTTTTCGGAGATGGCAGTGTCCTGTAAGCAGTCCCACTGCCTTTCTCAATTGGGTTCTACTTAGGCTGAGTAGTTCTGTAGTTTTCTCCCTGGATGGACCTGTTATGAATAATCTGGATTGCCTGAGTCCAGGCAGTTCCATCCAGAGTTTCTTATGTTGTTCCCTTAGTCGTTCCTCTATTGTTTCCCTTACATGTTGGTATGAGACCCCACATGTGGGAAGAGGTCCGATCAGGGTTCCTTCTGAAGCCTCCCTGGCTAGGAGGTCAGCTTTTTCATTTCCAAGAATCCCTGTGTGTCCTGGTACCCATTCAAGGATAACCTTGTGGCGTTTTGCCAGTTCAGCTACAGTTCCTTGGCAGCGCTTCACTGTTCGTGACGCAGTGTGCACGCTCTCTATTGCTTTGAGAGCTGCTTGGCTATCACTTCTGATCCTGACTGTCCTGTTAGGGACTGTCTCGCTCAGGATGATTTCCGAGCATGTATTGATGGCAACCACTTCAGCTTGCAGGATAGTCTCTACTGAACCCAGGTTGAGACTATACGTCTTCCCTGTATTTTCATTGTAGATTCCAATCCCAGTGCTGGTGCTTGTTTTGGATCCGTCTGTGTACCAAACGGATTCATGTTGTTTCCTAATCTTGGTACGAGCCTCGTCCCTATCCGGAATGTGAACCGTATATGGTTTGGAAAGGTCGTAGCAGATAGGTGTTCTATCTGAGGGCATGCTCAGTAATTGATTATGTTCAATCTCTTTCGAGATTGTGGAATGGTACCTAGGGATCGCCCTGCCCCATTCGTTGTTTATTTTCAGCCTGTAAGCAGCTGCCAGTGCTTCCCTTTCCACAATAAGATGTAGTGGAGGTAGTCCCAGCATAGCTTCCAGGGCCGCCGTGGGCGTTGTTCTCATCGCCCCGGTTATGGCTAGACAGGCTACTCTCTGTACCCTGCCTAGCTGTCTAGATGCTACTGAGCATCTCGCTTTATGCCACCACACAACAGAACAATAGGTTATGATAGGTGCCACCACCCTCGTATAAAGCCAGTGCATCATACTGGGTTCGTATTGCCCACAGCTCTTCTGCATGCCCAGAGAGCTCTTAGGCCTTTATCTGTTGTGTTTCTAATGTGGTTGGAAAGGGTTAGTTTGCTATCTAGGGTTACCCCTAGGTATTTGACTTCCCCTTTAAACTTTAGCGTTTGGCCCCACATACGAAGTTCCCTCAAGTCAAGGTTCCTTCTGAGGGTGAACGCTATCACGGAGGTTTTTGCCGGATTAGTTGACAATCCCTCTTGTCTGCACCATTTTTCGGTAATCCTCAGTGCCAGCTGCATTCTCTCGGACACAGTGGCCCCGAATCTACCGTTTACAACTATGCTGACGTCATCAGCAAAGGCTTGGGCATAGATACCCTCGTCATTGAGTCTACAAAGGAGCTCGTCAACCACCAGGTTCCACAGAAGAGGAGATAACACCCCTCCTTGCGGACACCCCTTAGTGGCTGAGACCATCCTCGTCTCCCCAAAGAGCGTACCTATTATTGTTCTTTCCCGTAACATATTACCAGTCCATCTTACAATGTCCTGTTCTATGCCACGGTTCTGCATGGCCCTAAGTATGGAATCGAAGGAGGCAACATTAAATGCCCCTTCAATATCCAGAAACGTACCTAGGGCTATCTCTTTATTTAAGAGTGCCTGCTCCGCTTTCAGGAGCAGCTTGTGTACCGCGACTTCGCAGGACACCCCACTCTTATACGCAAACTGGTTTCGATGCAGAGGTTTTACCCTCAAAGCACCGTCCCGTAGGTATCTGTCCACCAGTTTTTCCAAAGTTTTAAGAAAAAAGGAGGTCAGGCTGATAGGTCTGAAGGAGCCCGTCTCAGCATACGTGGCCTTACCAGGCTTCGGTATGAAGACTACTCTTCCAGACCTCCAGTTCATAGGGATATAGCTCAGTGCCAAGCTAGCCCTGAGTAGTCGGCACATTGGTCCCTCGATGATTTCCCTGCCCTGTTGCAACAGTGCCGGGAAGATACCGTCTGGTCCCGCAGCTTTGTATGGGTGAAAGGATTTTATCGCCCATGCAAGTCTGGTTCTGTTCACGATTTTGTTGGCAAGGTGTCCTTGGATGCCCTCCTACGGAGTGCCCCTGAACAGATGTGCCCCTGCTCCGTGACAGGTTCACATCCCGGGAGGTGTGATTTTAGAAGAAGATCTAAAGTCTCCTCACCGGTCGTTGTGTATTCCCCTTTTTCATTCTTCAGAGATCCTACCCTACCCATGGTGTCCCTCTGGAGAGTTTTTCTCAGCTTGGAGCATTCTGGAAGGCTGTCAATGTCCTCACAGAATTTTCTCCAAGAGTTTTCTTTGGCTTTGCGAATCGCATAACCATATTCTCTCCTTTTAGCCTTATAGGCTTCCCAGCCATTTGTTCTTTTGGCCAGGTTGAAGAGTCTTCTCACTTCTGTCCTGAGACTCGAGAGGTCTTTGGTCCACCATACAGTGTCCCTATTGGCCCTCTTCCTTTTCTCTGGGCAGTTTCTGTTATAGGCCTCCATAAGACCTCCAGTCAGTTGTTCTGAGAGGAAGTCTATTTCAGCCTCATTCTTTGGGGCTGGGAGGCATTCGCTTAGACCCTGCTCAAGGTGCTCCCTGAAGGAGTCCCAATCACAGGTTCTAGGGTTGCGATATGTGACCTCCTCCTTCCCCGTTTCACAGGTTAGGTTGTAGAGGACATGCCTATGGTCGGACATAGACATCTCCCTAGAGACATGCCATCCGTCCACCCACCTGCACACCTCTCTTGTACCTACTGTGATATCAATGACCTCCTCCCGCGATTCAATCACAAAAGTGGGGTCATTCCCAACGTTAGCCACTTCTAGATTATTGCAAGCAATGTATTCCAGAAGTGACTCCCTCTTGAGTTAATGTCTGTGCTCCCCCATATGATATGGTGAGCATTGGCGTCGCACCCCAGAAGGAGTTCGATCCCTTTGTCCCCACAGTGTGCAACCAGTTCTCTCACCTCTTTGGAAGGAGGGGACCTGATTGGTCGTACGGTAGGTATGCCGAGCCAATAACAATCTGCCTCGACATATTATTTCTTTTAATCTTGACTGTAATTGCCACTAGGTCTCCTGTGCACAGGTCCCATTGTGGAAAAACATCAAGATTTCTCTTGGCTACTATACATGCCCGAGGGTGGCCATTCGTCGAATAGATCAAGTCGTAGCCTCCCGCGCATGGTAGCCCTTTGACCGCTCTCCCAACGACATAGGGTTCCTGCACAAGAGCAAGATCTATGTCTTGTTTGAGTAGACATCTCTGTAGTACAGCCGTGGCTGCCTTACAGTGATGTATATTTGCTTGTATTATTTTTACCACCTTTTCAGGTGGTGTTCGCCCGTCCGGTTTGGGCCTCTTCTGAGTCCCTGCCGGTCTCGGTTTTATGGGCTTCTCAGCCCTCTCGCCTCTTCCGCTGGTTCCTTGCCCCTCGATTGAGGTGCCGGACCCTAACGGAGTTGGTGTCAATACCGGAGCTGGCTGTCCCTCTACGGTTCCACCATCTCCGGTAAGAAGTCTTCGGGCGCGCCCCATCTTTCGACGGTGCGCTCCCGATCTTTTCGTCTTTTGTTTGGTATCCATATCTGGTCCCACGAGCAGCTAGGGAACAGAGCCCCGCATGCCAGGGGAAGGCTAAATACAATGGGGTTTCGCCCGGTGCCCCAAGGTGACTACCAGTCGCTGCTGATCTTCTGTTCAGCCACGCATCCCCTTGGCCTGGTGTCCCACCGTGAGATTCAGGTTTTTATTGAGGTTGTCTCCTCTTGGTCCAGGTTGTTAAGCCCAGACCCCCGTAACCCTATCCGCGAGACATGGTTACTGGTTTTTCGGTTCGGTCAATGGACCTCGCCGGCATCGTGTACCCCTGTGCAATCCCTTAGCCACGACACGACAGCTGGGAAGGGGTGGTTGGTCCGCGGTGCGACCTTAGGTACGACTCGTCCGACAATCTTGCGGGTTTTACACCGCTCATGCAAGACTCGCCGTCAGTATAGTACGCACAACCCCAGTGTTGCATCTAGCCTGCCATGTTGCAGTGTTAGCTGCTCAAGCAGACCAGATACTTTTCTGGGGGGCCCCTATCCGCCACCTGGGGACGCGCCCGATAGGCTCCAAACCCACGGGTCTTTAAATATAACTAATGAATGCTATTCAATGGCAAAAACTAGACTTTTAGAAAATAGTTAAAGAAAAAGTATTACTAAAGCTAGAAATAAAAAGATATAGGTAATTGAAAATAACCAAAAAGCATGGAAGTGCAAAAAATAAATTAAATAAATAAAAATGTTTTTCTCATTTTACTGGATTATTTTTCTTTTCAATATAATGCTGTCTTTTAGCCAATGTTTAAATAGATAATGCATTAATATTACCAGTTTACATATAATGCATTTTACATAACATTATTAATATTTTGTTATGGAATGGATTATCAATATTGATCACTATTAAAAAAAGTAACCACCAATCTGACTTTATAGGTATCAATTTTCAAAACAATTCCCTTTGTTTTCCATCATTGCAGTTTATTTTCAGCAATGATTTATTTCATTGCTAAGTTAGGTACATTGTAATTATGTACTATTATTGATATCCACTGTTGTCATAGTCATAGAATTATTAGAGAATACAGGAACCCAGAATTTTGACCTCAACTTAGGGTAGAATCTTTCTGTTTTTGGTTCTAATAAAAGTTCTGAAATATCACAATCTTGGTAGGTACTTAAAACTAATTTCATAATTATTGAGAGCTTAAATTATTAATGAATTGGGAAGAACATTTGAAAAGTTTATAGGACACTATTTATATTATAGCTGGTTTATCAAAATAAATAACATGGTGATCTGCCGATAATGCATTTTTGTAATAATTGTTTTATGTTCTATATAAACATTATTTTACAAGTAAAATATGGTAAACTACACATACCAAGTAGATGTTAGTAAAGTTTTCTTTATTATTAATTTCACATTAATATTAATTTTATAATATTATGTTTAGAAAATGTTTCCTCAATATGTATTTATTGATTTCAACATTTATCTATAGGATTTTTACGATAAGTTGAACATGACGTCATTCCTAGTTAATTATATTGCCAACAAAGTAACTTTTGACATTTAGAATTAGCACAGCACTACCAGTTAACCTAGATGAAGGAAACACAACTCTGCGTTACAACACCGCAAAATTTTATGCTCTGACGTCATTGTCAACTTATCGTAAAAATCCTATATATTGTACATTTTAAACTGAAAACGAATTTTAAATTTATATTCAAAATATCTAAAAGTACATTATATATACATTAACATAAAGTGAGGTTAACTTTATTCACTTTATTCGAAGAATAAATATTTTTCCTACATAACAGAGGAATAAGTTATCTAGGAGTTCATTTGTAAAATAAGCGTTATTTGCCCTTGATGAAATGCAAATTTGTCAGATTTTTTGGTCAAATAAACCGGGATTCAATTTTGTTAATATTTTCATCTGACACTGTTGTTCTCCTCATAGCCTGATGATGGTTAGTTGTACGAAACATGTTGATGTAACATTTTACCGCTAAAAATTATATAGTGTGGGTTTTAATAAAGCGTTAGGCGATTGCTAATGCAGAGAGGTTGAAATATTTAGTACTTAGCACTGTAAATAGAACTCATAGAACTTTTGTTAAATATTTTAAATTTTCTCCGATTTTGAAAAATTCATCAACCTAGGCTCCAGCATACTCAGCCTGATGATAAGTTCGCCACTGGGGGGTAAAATTATAGGCGGTAAACTATACAGTGTGTACCAAAATACGTTAATCAATTCTTTTTATATCTCCAGTTCTACTGTTTAATTTCCTTTTTGCCGTAAATGGAAATGGTTTTTAGAGAAAAAGATATATTTGACGAAGTTATATTTGTAATTTCCACTGACTTTGAATTTTTGAATTTTGAAACACCTTTAATGTTCCGTCAATGTTTTCTGTTCCTAACTACTTCCATCAACATGAATGAAACCCAGCCACTCAGTCTCCTTTAAATTTTCTTGATAATGAAGAAAGCTCGTCTGAGAGATGGCTGCTTTAAGCCTATTTTCCTTATTACTTCATTTTTAAACATTAATGTGTACGTTAAGTTAAAATCACAAGGCAAATTGCCAAATTTATCATGTCGTTTTTAAAACACTTGAGAGATGATGGCGCGACATCGTGTCTTTGACAAAAAAATATTAAAATCTAAATTTTTTTCAATATTCAAAAGTACAAGAATAAAAAACTAAATAATAATATAATAACAAAGATTTTGCATTTTAACAAGAAAGTTTATGCTCGATTTTTGGTTTTATTTTATAGCAAAATTTTATTATTTATTTTGGGGCGTAAAAAGTTCAACTCTTGTCAGAAATTTAAAAATTACTCGTCTTTATACCACAAGTTGCCAATAGTCAAGAGTTATTTCAATTCCATCTTTATATGTACTGTGTGGAAAAGCCAAATGGAATAAATCCATTATTTCGGTTACTCTACATTGTACATATGTAAATAGAAAATCCTGAAACACGTCAAACTTAAATTAAACATTTACATTCCTTAAAGTGAAAATTTGTTCCCTACCTTCAACCCCCTTTGAGTGATAGTTACAACTCTCAATATTTTAAATAGGAAGTATATACCTCAAATAAACATTTTCAAATCGCTGGATAGGTAGGCGAGGATCAATAAAATGGCCAGCAAGATCACTTGATCTTATCTCATTGGACTTTTTTTTATGGGATTATGTCAAAAATATTGGTTACAAACTAAACCACATGATTTTGATGACTTAAGAGAACATATAACGCTTGCGATTAGATCGGTCACGCCTGATATGTTAATTAACGTTAGAAGACATTTTTATTTAAGATGAGACTGATCGGTCTACTTTTGCCCATCTCAGCCGTTTCTCACTGCATATGTGTTCTTCCATTGCAGTGTCTTCCCTGGTAGGTCTTTTAGCTTTCTCACTTGTTTTTCCCGAAGGGACTTTTCCTCCGGGAAAGTGAGTTTCTAACAGGAGCAGAGCTCGTTCTTTTTCACTTTCTGTGAAGCTTCCATCTGGTTTCCGTAATGCCATTACAATGTCTACTTTTCCTTTTGTCAAGACTTGTATAGCCTTGCTGCAGAGGGTGTAGCGTCTGTTTCTTCGCGGAATTTTCTGAAGCCATTTCTTTTAGCTTTTCTGATCTCCTTATTATATGTTGTAAGTTTCTCGGTGTAGCTCTACCAATCTCCGTTTGGCTCTGTTGAAGAGCTGTCGCGGCGTCTCGGATCTTAAGTTTGACAGATGACTGTTCCACCATATCGCATCTTTTGCTTTTCTAGTCCTCTGGAGAGGACAACTTGATTCATAGGCATCGAGTATTGCCTCGTTCAGTTCAATGAGATCATTTTCTAATGCCAGGTGATTCCTGGCATTTTTTTTAGTCTTGTGACTTGCAAGATTTGTGTTCAGGTTAGTGTTGTAATTTTCTCAGTTAGTTTTCCTGGGATTTCTCCTAAATGCTGGCTCAGGAGGATTACACTCTAGTCTGAACGTAATCATTCTATGATCAGAGAGGGATGGTTCGTTCAATACTCTCCAATCTTTCACCCGATCCTTAAGATTCAGTGTACTTAGTATTATATCTAGTACTTCCTTTCTTGTTCTGGTTACAAAAGTAGGGGTATTCCCTATATTGTGTATAACAAGATTCTTATTAAATATAAAATCTAAAATTTTCTCACCTCTTTCATGGGTGTCTGTGCTTCCCCATACGGTATTGTGACCGTTAGCGTCGCATCCTATGAGAAACGGCAGCTTCTGTTCACAGTACTCGACTAGTCTTTGCAGTTCTGTAGGCGGTGCAGTCCCGTCCCCTGCATAGTAGCATGATGCTATCATGACTTCTTGACGTCTATTCTCGAACTCGAGGTTTGCTCGAATCGGAACAAGGTCTCTCGTCAGGAACTGTGAAACACAAAAGTGATCAATGCTGTTACTTACCAAGATGCATGCTCTGGGTATGTCTACATTACTCACTTTATATATTAGTTTGGCTTTTCTACTTACGAGTCCTCTCACCTGACCATCACGGACCCTGGATCCTGGATCAGTACTAATCCCATTTGGTTTCTGATAAACGTCTTTGAAATAACTGCCGATG
Source organism: Ophraella communa (assembly GCA_035357415.1). Classification (NCBI taxonomy): domain Eukaryota; kingdom Metazoa; phylum Arthropoda; class Insecta; order Coleoptera; family Chrysomelidae; genus Ophraella; species Ophraella communa. The sequence continues at coordinate 22,100,072 of CM068984.1, forward strand.
ATCCCTTGGCGTGATGGGCGTTTACCTGAGCTATATTAATTCCCACCATTTTTCTTATCATGGTTGTTCCCACGAGTAGCAAGGGAATGTCGGTCCACTCCGGCAGAGCCCCGCATGTCAGAGCAAGGCTACATACAGGGTGGTTTCCCCCGGGTAACGTTCGCGACCGCTTATACCCCAGCGGCCATTCATCCTTCGGCACGTTACCTTACACCTTGGGATTGGGGGGGTTGGTCCCCGCGGTGCGACCTTAGGAATGACCAATCTGGCAATCTTGCAGTTATCAGCCGCGACACCCGTATAGACGCACACCCCCAGCTTCGCCGCTTCCCTGCTAAATTGTAGTGTTACCTGCTAAAGCATTTTAGCGACTCTCCTGGGAATCCCCTATCCGCCACCTGGGGACGCGCCCGGTAGGCACCCAGGCCTCGTCAGGAAAATAAAAAGATAAATTTAACACAATCTGTTGTGTGGGCAAATTTGTCAGTTGGAATTGGAAAAAGCCAATGCGAAGAATTATTTTCTTTGATGGATATTCCTTTTATTGCGCAAAAAACTTATTCTCGCAAGACCGTTCAAGTAAAAAAGGTAACTATATTTAAAAAATACTTGTTTTATAATATTTTATTAATTGTTAAAAAAATTTTAGTCGTGGGAAACGTACATGTCTCACCAAATGAAACAAGCTGTAGAAGAAGAAAAATCCATCGCTATTGGCAAAGGAAATCTGTTCTCTGATGGAACGCTTTTCATAACCGTTATCGTAGATGGAGGGTGGAATAAGAGAAGCTACGGACATGGCTATAACGCTACATCTGGTGTGGTAAGAAAATTTATTTTTCTCTTATATACATATTTATTTTATCAAATAATTCTTATTTTAGGGGATTATTATTGGTTCTGAAACAAAAAAAAAACACTTGTTCGTAGAAGTCTGAAACAAAACTTGTTCATCCTGTTCTTATTATAAGGAAAAACATTTGGAGCCAAAATTACACTGTTGTGCTCTAAATTATAGTGGTCCTTCAACAGGAATGGAACAGGATGTGATTGTAGAAGGATTTTGTAAAAGTGTGGAACATCATGGATTGGTGTACAAATATGTTATAAGTAAGTAAATTATCAACAATTTTAATTTTACGTTTTCACTAATGGTCAGATACTGTGATGTCAGTTTAGGTATGTATATTAGGAATCGGCTTCCGATCAATCCATTTTAGGTACCTATGTTATTCAATTACTAAATACTTTTTTTGGAAAAGCCGATTCCTAATTAGTACTTTCTTCTAAAAAGATTAAGCTCTGTCTGGGAGATTAATAAATAAAGATAAATGCTTATTGGAATGTCCCCTAACAGTTTATTTTTTTTTTCAGGTGACGGAGATTCTAGTATTTATGCTAATATTATTGAAAAAGTGCCTTATGGTCGTCAAGTCATATTCCTCGTTTGCGTTATATGGCGCTTGGCGCTACATAGCTCGAAAGCGTGCTCCCCGAACACACCCTATATAGAAAGGACAAGGAGTAATAAATCATTCATTTAAGTAGATTTCATAGACGTACCAAAATATATTTTAAGAGGGCATACCGTAAGGTACATTTTGTATTGAACGAATGAGTTGCAGCTATGCTAAAGAATATACGATTTAGGTCAGAGGTAACGGGATGTACTAATTTTAATAAAAAAAGTGATAGAGGTACATAAATTTTAGTAAGTTTGATAAAGAAAGGCAACACAGTTTATTCATAATAGAAAACAAACCAATCTTAACAATAATTATTTTATATATTTTTGTTCTTTTTGTAAGAAGATTAATTCAAACTTTAAATATTGCCACAAATAAATTACAATGAAATATATTTTAAAAAAATTAATTAAAGTCAAGATAGCAAGATATCGTTACAATTTTTATTAAATTCAAAGAAGCAAAATGAATATTTTTTATTTGTATAACTCCTATATGTAGTGTTTGGGAAATTTTTCTCAGAAATTTTAAATGGCAAGTGGCCTACTGTAATCGGCTTAATACGATTACACCTATTTACAGATTATTCGATTATTGAGAGGGATTTTCCAAACAACCCAGTTTTCTTAGAAACATTATCGGGAATATTATTTTAAAAGAAAGTAGGTACATTAAATCAGTACTTAGTATTAGTTCTTTGAGTAAAGTTGTATGAAGTTGTATGGTTTTTATAATATTGTAAACAGATGGAATATATTTAAAACATTTGTTGAATGTTAATTGTGGAAGTACCAAACAATGTCGATAAGCCTAGGACCATCTAAACGACCAAAAACAGGTCCATTATCTTTAAATGAAAAAACTCTGATATTGAATTGTTATATATCATTGAAAAACAAGGATCCAAGTGCAAGTGTTGATGATATTGTGGAATTAACGGCTGCTATGTTGTGTGTTGCTTAATCATCAATTTATAGATTACTAAAAGAAAGCAAGAATGGAACTCTTCAACCCCCTAAAACTCCTTCAGGCCGAAAACTAATTGAGATCGATGAGTCATTAAAACAAAGACTAGGGCGTAAAGTCCATGGATTTTACTTACGAAAGGAAATTCCAACACTTGACAAAATTATGACATCAGTGCAAGAAGATACGGACTATACAAAATTCTCCAGAATGACATTATGCCAACTTTTGAAAGATGTGGGTTTCAGATATACAAAACATAATAGAAAATCTCTCTTGATAGATAAACCGGAAATAGATTTTGGAGAAGAGACTATTTAAGAAGCATTCGACATGCCAGAGAACAAAATTTGAAAATCTTCTACTTAGACAAAACATGGATAAATGCTGGATATACAGTTTCCAAATCTTGGCAAGATGAAAACATTAAAAGCGGAAGGCAGGCATTCGTGGAAGGTTTGTCGTTAGGTTTGCAGCCACCATCTGGAAAAGGAAAAAGACTTATCATTGTCCATGTTAGAAGTTCTGAAGGTTTTGTTGATGGTGGATTATTAACTTTTATTTCAAAACGCACGAGGGACTATCACGAAGATATGAATGGGGATGTCTTCGAGGAATGGTTTGTTCAAATGTTGGATCTGATTCCAAATTCCAAATTGTTATGGACAACGCAAGTTACCATTCACGGTTACGAGAAGCATTGCCCACAAGTCGTTGGCGTAAAGCAGAGCTTTTGGAGTGGCTTATTTCGAAAAATATTAAGTTTCCAAAAGATCCACTAAGGAAAGAACTTTACAGATTTGCAAAAATGAACAAGAATAAATACAAAACCTACATTGTAGAAGAAATGGCTTCTTCTCGTGGTATATCAGTTCTTCGACTTCCCCCTTATCAATGTGAACTTAATCCCATAGAATTAATATGGGCTCGGGTAAAGGGGAAGTTGGAAAAAAATACTGCTTTTAAAATAAACGATGTTGTGAAATTGTTTGAGAGTGCTGTAAGTCATGTTAGTAAGAAAAATTGGACAAACTGTATCGAACATATTATCAAAGTAGAGGCAAATATGTGAAAAATTGACAATATTTGTGATGATTTAATCGACCCTATTATTATTAATGTCAACAACGATTCTTCCTCTTCCGAGTCGGATATATAATAAAATGTAAGTAATAAATGTATTCCAATAATTATTTCTTTTTATTTTTTATTATATTATAATTTAAAACGTATTTTTTTCCCAAAATACACATCACTGCATTGCGTTATTGCTTATCTGCTAATCCTTTAACAATGAAAAAACCCTAAACTTTGCTACAACTGAAATAAATACGGGGTCGATCTACCTGGTTTTTAGATTTACGGAAGAAATGTAATTTAAAGTAAGAGATTTATCAAAAATTTCATGGTGCTCCCTGTAAAGGTTTTGCATACTTAATTAGGGTTTATTACTCCTCGTACTTTTTGTACATACTATAAACCTGTATATGTAAAAAATAATAAATGTAAATTTTTATTGATTTTAAAATTATATTATTGCTGGAGTAACAAACATTCAGTTCTAAAAGATTTATATTTTTCTGAAATTAAACTATTTAGCATTAATTGTATTTTAGGGATTTCAATTGAACAAATAATCTTTTCATTGTCCATTAAATATTAATTCGTTTATTGCCCTCTGTCCAACCGTTTCTGGAAATCTTAAATAGCGGTTTCCATTACTTACAAATGTTTTATTGTTACTGTTTTTCAAATATACCTACCTGACAGTAGGTAAATATCTTGCCGGGTTGCGAAATTAAAAAAATATTTAAGCTAAATTATTTTTCCCCCACAATGCCTGATATCAACTTCGCGCAGGTTGCTGATCGTCGATATTATCATTCCTAACTTTGACTTTAATGTTAAACGCTCTATACCTAGTAGCTACTTGTTAAATGTAACAAAAATACGTAACCGTAATCCGAATCGAGAGCCTCGAAAACGAAAACAAAATTTTTCGTTGGATATAAAGAAGGATAAGTACAGGAGGAGCTTTGTTGGATATGGGTAGTGCATGAACTAAATTTATACAAAATTTACCTAGACCGACATCTAGCGTATTTCAGTTGTCTACACAAGGTATAGAACATCCTTAAGGAAAATTTGCGACGGAAGTCGGCCATCTTGAAGCTCATCCTAGTAAAACTCATTGTTTATGTTTACAGTATACTGTCAAAGCAATATTTGCATATAAATGTCAAAAAAGAGCGCATAGGCACAGAGTATATAATACAAACCAGAGTATCGACTCGCTGTCGGCACCTTTGATGTTTATAAGACAAGAGCGGCCATTTTTTGGGAGTATAAACCACAAAACAGAAAATTGATTAATCTGTTTTGTGGTAACCAATATTCTGTTTTGTGGTATAAGCTCAGGGCAGTACTAAAAAAATTGTTATTATAAATAAGACCCGTACTTGAAATTATTTTTTATTGTTGAGATAATTGTTATTTTAGAAACATGGAATAACTAAACGTTGATTTATTTGTTTTTAAAAAAAGAAAAATTGGTTTTTTAGGTTAAATAATTATATAAATATAATTTCTACGCAAAATAAATGACCGAATATGTATGTCTTGCACGCAATTTTCCTCGTTAGTAAGGAAGGATATCAATAATTAAAAAAACACACATCAATCTGTATCTTTATCAGATACAGAACACTGAGAAGGAATACATGCATCAGTAGCATTTATTTTAATGTCATTTAAAGTAAGTAACATTTGTTCCGCATCTCCTTCGCAGTTTTCTGTACCTGAATTAAATAGTTTAATGCACTTTTCCACACAATACAAACGCCACCACTGATTTATTCACATACAACCAACTGCCTACCTTAACCAAAACTAACGGCGACGGCTATGGATACTCCCAAAGTGTCATGGCGATACCTGAAATGAATGCTTACCCCCTCCATATAGAGTTGATACTCTGGTTTGTATTATATACTCTGTGGCATAGGCGTGCTGAAGCATTAGCCCGCCTGTCCCTGAAAATTTGTAGATTTTATAATTCAAATTTCAGCCACCAGCCGCGCTGCCGTCGGTAAGTAGTATCTGCGAAGTTAGCTGTTTATGAGTACAAGTAGATGAAGTTAGTTGAATAATGTACAAGTGGTTTAGCATCTGATCGAAAAAAATAGACTAAAAAACAATTTGCGTCAACCAACGTTATTGGCGTGTCATTCGGTTCTTATAAATACTAAATTATTTAGAACACTAATTGTATTCACACACTTGATTGGTTGAAATTTATTAAAAATAAAATCCTTGATACTATATTTTCTAATACAATTTCTGGGTTCCAGAATGCGATATTCAAGTCTTCTTCCAGATTGCCCAACATATTCTGCGTTACAATCAGAGCAAGATAATTTGTAAACTACAGATTTGTGTAGCAAAGGTGTACTTAGGATCCACATACTTAAAAACAATATACCGCGCAAGAGAGAGGTCCGACAGCCGGAATATAGGGCGCCGCCATACTAGACTACCTTTAAGTACCGGCTTGGCCCAGAAGGATCCAAATTAAAATTTTTATGTTTAAATTTTTACTTCCAAAAAATTGCGAAAAAATATTTATTAATTAAAGAGGAAAATAATAGGGAACCACAAAATTTAATTACATGTAGTATAAAATTAATTAAGTGTTTGTTAAAGATAGGAATTATATATTTATTCTAAATAAAAAAGTACAATAGGCATGATGACAGTCAGTAAAAATCATTAAAATATTGATTTGTTATAATTATATAAGATACGGAGATTCTAAAGAATTTACTCATTTTTATATTACATCTGTGATTACATTTATTTTAGTAAAAATATAAGCACTAATTTTAACAATCCGCCATATTAGCTGAAACACCAATCAGAAGAGAGTGACGTCGTACTTTCGTAAATATTGTTGACATTGACATTGGAACGTAAACAAATATTTTGTTCGGGGTTTTTATTGATGTATTCTTACATTGTGGAACCGCACACCATCGATACACATTAGGATTCATGACTATGATAACTATTATAATCGCACAAAATAAGTAAAAACAAAATAAACTTTTTCAACCACCCTCTTTTAACCTACAAAATGTTTGAAGTTTGACGTTTTTACCACAGATCACACGGGTCGCAGTGTAGTATAATAGTATATTACATAACGAGTGTGGAAAGTGAAGTATTACGCACGAGCCGCGTAGTGGCGAGTGCGGAAACGTAACGAGTGCAAGAAATACACTTTCCAACGCGTTGTGTACACGATTTTTCCTACGACCCCAATATTTCTTATAATAATAAATATTTTAAATTTATTTGTAAAATTTATTTTAATTGTTAGTCATGTTAAAAATTAGGATTTAAACGAGTTGATATATTGCATGGAAATATAATTAATTAAAATCAAATAACCACCTTTCTCAGGAATTCACATCAAAATTCTTTATTAGCTAAATGACACTTTAATTTTTTTTGTGGGCTCTGTGAAAATTAAAAGTAAAATGGTCAGTCGGTGAAATTAATTGAAAAGTAATGTAATAATAATAGACACAAAGATAATTGTAAACAGAAACACAAACATAACTTCAAAAATCCACATTCGACACATGCACGGAACATAAACACAATATAAAAAAGAAGAATAAACTGTTCTTCTTTCTAAAAGTGTTTTTATAAAAATAATAATACTGAATAAAAATATGTTTATTTTTTTTAAATTTAAAAACCTATAAGAAACTTTTTTCTTTATTCTTACTTTATACAGAAAAAATTGTATTGGCAATTACAATACAATATTTGACACAAGGAAGATTTAAAAAAAATTAAATGGTCCTTGCTTTGACATTTATGTGTTTTTACTATTGATAAATTTGACGTAAATGTCACAGATCATAGAACTATATTTTTTTACTTTTCAATACGTGTATTGATATTTACTTTTCAATACGTGTATTGATATTAGCTACTTTCTTAAGTACAAATAAGTGTGCAATCTAGCACTTTCATATGTGGTCGTAGGAAAATGGTATTTACGAATCGATGATGTCATAGATAGACGCCATTACTATTTTAGCGTTTTGGCGTCAAATTTAAAATGCATTTTTAAAAAGTAAATTTCTCATTTAAAAACTATTTTTTTGCAAAAATAACATTTATCATAGATAAAGTATATATGTGAAAACATCGTGGATCAGTTTTTAAAAATCAGTCATCATGCCTATTAAAGGAAGGGTTGTGTTTAGTGTTTTTAAATAATTTAAATTAATACCCAAAAGAATTAAATCCAATCCAAATACATAATAAAATAATATATGATTTTACTACTAGTTAATTATTTAATGAGTGTTAGAAATATTGTTAATAAAAACGGAATAGGTAACTTAATCAACATGTTTGCTTTTTAAAAGTTTATTAAACTTGACAACATTTAATATTTTTAAGGTAATGACCGCTGTTTCAATCAAAATCATCGTCAGATTGACATATTAAAGTTACATTTTGTTTTGATTTATTAAATAGTGTCAAGACTAGACCAACTATTGAAGTAACCATAATGTAATATTAAGTTGACAACTAATGACAAGTATACCAACTATAATAAATGCAACTTGCGTGCGTAATTATTAATTAATTTTTACATAGGACAGCTATATAATTAAAAAGTATAATGAACATTTTTTCTATTTCCATTTTTAATCTTAACTAGTTCTTGTTAATTTCTACTGGTGCCGAAAAAGAATTAATTTACTAAGCTGTTTCCTAATTAAATCAGTTTGTCCTAAAGCTGTAAACTGCTTTGCCAAATTATTTAATCTAATTTTACAATAACAGCTTAAAATCTGCTTAATTAAAATAAATGAATGATCTTCGTGTTTAGAAAATATATTTTTTCCTAAGTTAGGCTTTATTCTTCCTGCCACGTTAATAATAAGGTTTGGAAGCAAATTTTCAAGGTTACCTAATCTGAAATCCATCTTAAAATTATAAATGAAAATTTACAAATTAGGCACCGAAATCTTCTTTAACCATAGTTTACACACCACTGAGTATTAATTTGCATACATAGTTTTTACAAAATAACTATGTTTTTTTACTATGTGAAATGATATACCGGTTACCTTTTTTCCGCTACTACTACTAGAATTGTAAGATGAGCAGTTTACTAGGTTTATACAGATGGTAGTTTATTATCAGTGATGAACATAAACTTCCTTATGAATATCTCACTCTCATAACAAATCTTCACTAAACTATCGGAAGGAAATATATATGGTCCTAAAATAACTTTTAGTACTCTTACACTGTTTCACTAAACAACTCATTATCGTACCTAATCTCTGTCACTAAAATTAAAACATAACACAAACAGAATTTTCGCAATAAGTTCAAAATCACTATAAGCTGCTATAATCATATAAGCACGATGGTCAATGATCACAATTGCATAAGCCGGTCCTGAACCTAGATAAATTGTCAAAATTACTACTTTGTTTGAGGTTAAAGCAAGCAAACCCCAGAACCAGTTTGCTCAATTATCATTGGCTGACACAGGCAAGAGTGTTACACAGATTACTCTGATCTACACTAAAAAACAAACTAGTCACGTTGTCTATCTGCTTTTATTCCATGTGCAGTAAAATGCGCAGTAGGACTTTACTCGGTATATTGTTTTTAAGTATGTGTTAGGATCTTTTGTATTCGCGAAAATCAATGACCACTAGATGGCGCTGTGAATTTTCAATATGGCCGCCACGAGGGTGAACAACAAAATTTTAGTTCATGCTTTGCATCTATGGTTGTTACTGTGTTGATAGGTGTCCTATTTTTTGTGATCAATAAGACAATCAGTGGTAGAAGGTTTTCTAATAGAGATCAAAACAAAAAGAACCATCAACTAAGTCAATGGGTAGTTATCAAAATATCCAAGAAATAAATATGGTTATTAATTTCCATTTCAATAGAAAATGTAATTCTAGGGGGGAGAGAATTTATATAAGTAAGAAAGTTGTCTATATCAGAAAGAGTACCTATAAACAAGACAAAACAATCATCAACATATCTCGAGTAGAATAAAATGTTATTCTTAAAATTAGAATTCAAGAATACACCCTTTAAATCAGACATAAAAACGTCAGCCAAGAATGGAGAGAGATTGGAACCCATAGTTAAACCAGAAGATTGTTAATAAAATGAATCATTGAATGTTAAGAAATTGTGTTCCAAACATAAGCCTAATAGAGAACATAAATCAAGAAGAATATGTGTAGGAACATTAATAAAAATTAGCAATTTCCTAACTAGTGAAATACAATCAGAAGAAGGAATACTAGGGAATAAGTTAATAACATAAAGAGAAAAAATAAGAGAATCTGTAAATGTAATAGTACAAAGTCTAGGAGAAAATTCAAGGGAATTTTTAATTGAATAGGGGTTTTAGATTTTTCAAAAGAGAATTAAGAAAAAAAGAAAGTTTAGACGTTGGAGAATTAATGACAACAGGTCTAATGGCAATGTCTGGTTTATGTATTTTATGACCGAAACTAGTTGTACTTTTTTATTATTTTAACATTATATTTATTGATATCAGCCACATTTGAGTTATGGATCATTCTTTCGATTTTATATAATCGGTATAACTAATAAAATCATTATATGGTCACAATGAAACAATTATATTTAAATAAATTAATTACAATATTTTTTAAATCTATTATTTTTTCCAATCGTCCTTATCGTAATCCCATTTCGATGCTATCCCTGTTATAGGTTCGTTTCTCATATCAAGGTATCTACGAAACTGTGCTCTTCTACTTTCTTCACAGAAAGATTTGGGAAAAGGATTATATACATATATTTTAAGGAAGTAAAATATCCAAAAGGAACATGCCATCAATGCTAGGCCAACACCGATCACTGATTTCCATTCTCCTGTTGGGGCCTTTAAACAAAATAACATTTTATTAACTTCTATCCAATATAATTTAACATATGGAAATCCAATTGAGATAATCAACAAAAAAAATGGATTTTAAGATAAAATTGTATTATACAACAATAGGCTATTTGATGAATTTTTGAAATCTATTTTATATTATGTAGTTCTAAAAATTCAATATTCAAATAGCATGTCAAAACACCATTTTGACAATATATTACTAGCTTGTATATCACTTACATATAGTAAAAGACAAAATAAAGTTGCGTGCATGGTACCAAGATCGTAATTCTATTGTATGTGTGGACACATTTCTATAGAAAAGTGTATGTTACTTAAGTTTGCTAAACAATCACTTCTAAAAATAACCCCATCAATAAAAAAACTTTTGTAACAAAATAATGTATATACAATATAGCTTTTTTGGATTTAGACGTCCCTCATTGTAAAATTTTGTGTTAAAATATTCATGAATTATTGACGGAATATTAGTCACTTCCAGAAATATTGTCTTGCTGCCGCGTCGTTTGTTGAGTTTTTAATCAGTGTTCTGTGACTTTTGTAGTTGTAGTGTCATCTATTTTTGAGTGAAAACCATTTATTATTCAAACTGTTTTTTTCAAAAGCAACAAAGCATTTTTTTTTTGATTGTCAAAATGCCCAAACAGCTAAGTAATCGATGCAAAGAACTTGTGGCTTCATTAATTAACTATTTTGAAGAAGAAAGGAAGAATAATGGACCTCTGTGCAAGAGGAAATATGTGAATAAAATATCATTACTTTACAAAAATTTGTATTACATTAGCGAGTAGCTGCTGATTTAAAAATCAGTGTAAGAATAGTAAGCAGCATAATATGCCAAACGCAAAAAAAAGGTGAACAGTTCGAGTAACCAAAGAAAAAGCGTTACGCTCATAAACGAGTAAAACATACAACAACTTTAAATACAAGCTTTATTCGTGATACCATTTACAATATCGTCGTTCATATTGCAATTCGTTCTATGTCAAAAATGATAAGTTTACAGGAGAGTAAAAAAACAGCGTACTGGAAATAGTTATTTATGATAAAAGTGTTAAAAGGTTTGCAGAATGCAGAATCTTTAAAAAGATTGCTCAAAGAACTTGGGTTTAAGTGGATAAAGGATCATCCATGACTAGGACTTATGGAATTACCTAACGTCTTTAAAAAAGTACAATTCTTGAGAAGTTATAAAGAAGCGAAGGATTAAGGTATATATCAATTCGTGTTTCTCGATGAAACGATGAAAAACTATTTTGTTCACAAACTCAACTTAGTGATTATCATGGGGAAATGAACCAGGCGAATTTCTTGAAATGGTTTGAATATCAGTTGCTTCAAAACTTAGAGAATCCTTCTCTAATTTTACTTGATAATGTACCTTATCACAGTATGCTATTGCATAAAACTCCGAATACAGGATGGTCAAAAAGTGCTATTGGGGAGTGGTTAACAGAAAAAAAAATTTCCTATTCCCATATGATGTTCAAAACAGAACTGTTGTACATCGTTTCTCATTAAATATACAGATATAATCTTACATAATTCCATTTATTTTAAACATTTTTTTTCGAAATAAACCACCAAAGTTTTACGTCTTCCTCTTTACCATTGTATCTTTAACTCAATTGAATTAATTTGGGGCATAGTAAAAAAATATCACAATAGGCACATTGGTAGAGATGGTAACAGCGCGAACAACTGCCTAAACATGTAGCATGAGGCACTTAACATGATTACTCCTGATATTGTGAAAAACCGGGCATTGCCGGTTAAGAAGCCACATGAAGAAACTAGGGTTAGCAGATGAAGCAAAGTGCAGATTCTGTGAGGAAGAGGATGAAACCTCAATACACATACTCTCAGAATATCCTGCCTTGCAAAATTCTAGGGCTAGATACCTAGGAGCACATGAAATAGAGGAAGGGTATCTACCTGATTTGAAGCCCGACGATGTCCTAAACTTCCTCAGGAAAATAGAACTCGAGGAGCTGATATAAATCTGAGAAAACATCAGAACTTGGCAAGTATGGGGGGACACAATAGATCCTATAGGTCGCAGTGTACTTATCACCCCCAATTCATACATACAATACAATACATACAATGATTACTCCTGATATTGTGAAAAAACTCTATAAATCATACTGAAAGAGAAATATTTAAATGGTAGAGAGAAAAAATATTTTATCGTCAAGAAATTGGTCCAATAGTAATAAATTTTAATAGTGAAGAGAGTGACACTAATGTGCAATCAGATTCAGAAAACGTTAAGTTCGTTGATGTTAATTTTTTTTATTGTCATGTTTTGTCTTTGAAAATACTTTCATTATTATACAATTTTGTTTATATTTTGCACTTATAAAACGCATTTGCGTATCGTAATGTAACTTTTACCCACGCAAATTTTTGTTTTAAAGGGTTGGCTCCATCAATGAAGTATCTAATGATAAGACTATTGACAATGACATTTGTGGCTAATAGCAACTTATTAATTATTTTATATTGTTCTTTAAGAAAGCATTTATGAATATGAATATCTTCTTTTACTTATATAATACATTATTATTGGTGTATTATTAATTTTAAAATATTTTAAAACATTAACATTTGATAATTAAAATTTCAAAACTGTCAAATGTTTTAAATTACACCGTGCTACCAACATACTTGTTAAAATCAAAAACTTCCGTAATTTGCATACAAATAATACATTAATTTAAAAAATAATAAAATGGCAAAATATAAAAAAAATTATAAACAACTTATTTCATATGGCTGTTGTGACACTCGTTTTTTTTTAAACTCATCGCTTTGCGATTCGTATTAAACTCGTGTCATAACAGAAAGCCATATGAAATGGGTTGTTTAATATACTATTATTTTATTGCTTGTGGTTTTATTTTGATTATATTTATTGTTTGGTAACTCAGTAATATGAATGTATGTATGAATGAGTTAGGGGTGATGATTACACTGCGACCCATAGGATCTATTGTGTCCCCCCTTACTTGCCATGTTCCGATGTTTTCTCAGATTTATAGCAGCTCTTCGAGTCCTATTTTCCTGAGAAAGTTTAGGACATCGTCGGGCTTCAAATCAGGTAGATCCTCTTCCTCTATTTCATGTGCTCCTAGGTATCTAGCCCTAGAATTTTGCAAGGCAGGACATTCTGAGAGTATATGTATTGAGGTTTCATCCTCTTCCTCACAGAATCTGCACTTTGCTTCATCTGCTAACCCTAGTTTCTTCATGTGGCTTCTTAACCGGCAATGCCCGGTTAATATTTCCGTTAGAATAGGAAGCCTTTTTTTACTGAGGTTGAGGCAGAGATCTCTTCTGGTCATAGTTCCCCAGTAGTATCTTAGATTGCCTCAGTCCTTCCAGCTGATTCCAGTACTTGGATTTTTCTTTCTCCATTTCCTCCCTTAGTTTTCCTAAGATTACTCTACTGCTGATCCCACAAGATGGTTCTGGTCCCAAATGTGGGGTTTCAGCTCCTTTTTTTGCCAGCTTATCTGTTGTTTCGTTCCCCTCTATTCCTATGTGTCCCGGGACCCATAGGAGGGTGACAGTGCTCTTCTGGCCTAGTTCATTTAGTTTGCCTAGGCATTCCCAAACCATCTTCGAACTGATTATATTTGAACTCAGCGCTTTGATGGCTGCTTGACTATCCGACATGATCACAATCTCTTGTCTGCGGTAGTTTCTTCCAATATTGAATTCCACACATCTTTCGATGGCGCGGACTTCTGCTTGAAAGATGCTCGGGTATGTGCCCAAGCTTTCTGAGTATTTGGCTCTCGGTCCAAAAACTCCTATCCCAGTTCCCTCGTCTAGCTTGGAACCGTCCGTATACCACTTTATGGTATTCTGGTTTAAATTCTGTATCGTGTCTTCATCCCATTCAGATTTATTACTCAACTTTGTGATGAATTTTCTCACAAAGTTGAATTTCTTTGGCATATCATCTTGGGGCATTTCCCAAGTTTGATCAAAGTGAAGTGATCGAGGTTTTTCCCTGATAATTTCTTCTTTGATCATTCTATATATTGTTTTCTTCCTTACACTTTCTAGCAGAATGTGCAGTGGGGTCAAGTTTAAAATCACCTCCATTGCAGCAGTGGGGCAAGTTCCCATTGCTCCAGTGATACATAAACAGGCTAGTCTTTGAATCTTCGAGAGGTTTTTCCTCGTCGTATTCAGATTAGCCCTTACGCCCCAAGCCACTGCCCCATATGTGATTAATGGTCTCACTATTGCTGTGTACATCCATTGCAGGATACGTGGGTTACATCCCCAGTTCTTCCCTGCAATGTTCCTACACACCATAAGGGCCTTGGTTGCTTTGTGTATTACTTCGTCTTCGTGTTTGTTCCAGAGTAACCTGCTATCTAGAATTAGCCCTAGATATTTTACCTCTATTTTCCACTCGACAATGTTCTCCCCTATTTTTACGATTTTTAGATTAGGTTTCTTTTTCCTTGTAAAGGCTACTAGTGTGGTTTTGGTGGGGTTGATGCTGAGTCCCACCGAGTCACACCATTGTTTCGCAATGTTCAATCCTCTTTGAACAATATCACAGAGGACGTTTTCATACTTCCCTTTTGCCAGGATAACCATGTCGTCGGAATACCCTTGACATGGTATGCCTTCCCTAGTCAATTGACAGAGCAGACTGTCCACAGTGAGACTCCACATAAGCGGGGATGCAACTCCCCCCTGTGGACAGCCTCTGGTCACATTAATGGAGATAGTGTCTTGTCCTGCCTCCATTTCTGCGATTCTCGTAGATAGCAGTGGCGACATCCAACTGGAAGTCGTTCTATCTACTCCTTTCTCAATCAGTGCTCTTTTGACTGCCTCATGTGGCGTATTGTCAAAGGCCCCTTCTATGTCTAGAAAGGCACATACCACGGTCTCTTTTTTGTTCAGTGCGTCTTGGATTTCGTCCGTCAACTGTGTTAAAGCGGTTTCCGTGGACTTTCCCGCTTGGTACGCATGTTGACGAGTAACTCAGTAATAACCTTACCACTTTTATTGTGGAATCTATTTATGAATGTAGTTAACAAAAAACAAATGAAAAAATATCACTAATTTTCAAGTTCCCTTTAATATAATGTAAAATTTTCTACCCCCACATTTTTTATTTACTTAATTTTCATACTTCATGATCAATCTGAAAACGCTGCAAATGTTCACAATGATGACGTGAACTCAACATAAAACTAAAGAGCTATCAGATTTACATTTTATTAGTGATTTATATAAGAAAATGGGTTAAAAATAGTGTGCAGTTTCAAAATGTACAAATACGTATGTAAAAACTCCGGAAAACCTATTTGTAAGTGTTCCAAATAATATTAAAGTGCGTCGAAAGTAGTTGTAACTTTCTCGGAGGACTCTAATGATATATCGAATAGTAAAAATTTTACAACCTATAAAAGTTCTTGCTTTCTGTGCAAGTTCCTTATTATTTCACTTTTTATGATATAATTTAAGTTACCACTAACTTATTATTATACTTTACTGTTTTTACATTTTTTAATTCCCAAACATAAAAGTTGGAATTGTTTATTAAAGATATTCCCACCGTGATTGCGTCGACTTGGAGCAGGTTTCTGCTGTCTGCTTTTAGAAAATCTTTTTGCATTATAAAGTACTTTTGTTCGGATATGCCAGTTCTCGTTTTCAAACCATCCTCAAAATTTCAAAAGATTACGCACAAGATCGTCCGAATACAGAACTTTATAGTGCGCAGGCTTCTAACGGTTTGAAAATGTAACTGACGAAACCCGAACAAAGGTGTATAAATGCTACAAGTAGGTGATATCATCAAGTCAAGGACCGACTCTGGAACTTCTGCGACACTCACAATATCATCCCACAGTTTCAATCAGGCTTCAGACCAGAGCACTCCACCCTCACTCCATTGGTCAACTTTCAAACCATCATTTCCAGGTCCCAAAACCAACGCTTCTGCAGTGCCATCGTATTTCTGGATGTTCAGAAGGCTTTTGACCAGGTCTGGCACGCCGGACTTGTTAGAAAGCTCATGAGCATCCAGCTCCCTATTCCTTTTGTAAAACTCATTTACTTCTACCTCACAAACCGCACTATCAGAGTCAGATCTGGTAGTTTACTATCCTTACCATTCATTCTCCTTGCTGGAGTCCCCAAGGATCCATCCTAGCCCCACTACTCTACCTCATCTACACCCACGACGTTCCCACTCCACGGAACCCCCACACCCACATCCAGCTCTACGCAGATGACACTGCAATTTTTACTTCTGCTCCCAACCGAGACCGCCTTCAAACCCGCCTCCAAGAGGAACTTCTTCCCGGAAACTTCCGAATAATGCTTTGGGGGGAGAGGCTCGAATTCCGGAACGAAGCCGTCTACCTCGGGGTGAGATACACTCGCACCCTCTGTTGGACGGTAGACGTAAAGTCCACCCTGGACTCAGTCTGGCATTAGGAGGAAAATTTGGTAGAACCCACCCCTCCACTCTTCTGCCCACCTACAAAACATTTATTAACCTACTCTTAGACTACAAAGCTATTCTATAAGCACCTCCTCCACCAGCATCACAAGCACCATCCAATCTTGTGAACGAGCCATCCTCCGATATTGCAAATATCAAAACTGACTCACCCCAAGCAATGTAGTCTACCAAAACACAAACATCACCCCCGTCCTAGATCGATTCAAAAACCTAAAATCGCGCTGTCCACCGCACTCTTCTCTATGACAACAAATTAACCAAAAACTCCTCAAAACTCCCTTGGCACGTCAATCGCCGCTCCCGAAACCCAAGAGGAAAACCCCACATCTACCACTTCGCTTACTCCAAGCAACCCCCCGAGACACCCTCCCCGACGAATACGACGTATTTCTCAACACATCACACCTAGCGATTCGCTAAAACCCACCCTGGGGATCCCCCCGCAATCTTATCCCTCGCTCCCGGGGGATGCAACAAAACATCTATCCTTTTACAACTAAACCCGGGTAACTCCTTCGAGGAATCTTGAAAACTCTTCGAACTACCCCGTTAGCCTAGCTAACCCCTCTCCAGCGCTCTGTTAGGTTATAGGTTTTCTGTGGTTTTCCTTAACACTTACCGAATGGATGACTGGAAGGGAACAATACAGCCACAGCTCTGTACTTGATTCCCCTCAATGTACAACACGCCGCCCAAATTTGGGCCCGTTGTCTACGAATTCTTCGAAGCCACACCCGACAGATCTAGCTACCCCCAACTGGCACTCTTCTGCCACACCGAGCCATTATTTCCTAACCTCAACTCAAATTCTCCCAGGACAATACGACTTCCACATAAAAACAACGCCACCCCAGCCCTGTAGAGGATCTTAAATCCTAATCTGGGCTCATCTATTTTTATTCTCTAACCCGTTGTAGAAAAAAAAAATCAAAATCTCCACCAAAATTTCATGCACATTTCGTTCGATATCATCAAAGAAGCATTTTATACCACGTGACAAATACTTTTAATAATGCATTTTTATTTTCGGATCTTTTAATAAATTAATTATTATTTTCAACTAAGCTTAACAAATAATCAATTCTAAAATCTTAATTTATGCTAATGACAGTAATTGATAATTCACTTTTGGCATTGTCATATGGCATATTCATTTAAGGTACTCGTACATTTCAGCCTTTTTCCTGCAAGTCTATTTTGAATTGCTAGCAAATTTTGAGCATGCCTTCGTACATTGCCGCAACTTTTGAGATTTTTTTTCGTCATTTGACAAGTGTTGTCAGTTTCTGAATATTTGAGGTTACGTTACCTTTAATTTAAAACATGAATTTTCATACAAATACAATAGGTCGGTCCAATTAATTGTCAATGTCAAGCGCTGTCATTGTTCTGGTGGTCAAACAAAGCGTTTTTCCATAAGAATACGTGTTAGCATTTTTGTGTTTTTCTTAGTTTTATTGCGTTTTTTGTACATTTTTATAGTTATTAAGTGTTTTTTATTAGTTTTTTTATAAGTTCTTATATAAAGTTTAGTTATGTCACAAACATTTAGTGAATATTTTAAGAATTTGCAAAGCCATAACACCGAAGCTGCTGAGCGGTATAAACATAAAATTAAAATTATAAATGGTGTCGATCCCTTCACATTGGATTGTAAAAATTTAAGTTTTGATATAATTATTTGATATAATTAATTTAAGTTTTGATATAATTTACTTTCATATTAATAAATATAGGTTGATAATTTACCCGTTAAAAAGTGTTTCGAACATACTCTACCATTTTTAATTTTTTCATTTGTTAGGTCTATTCTGTTTAATGCGGCGATCCATTTATCTCTTCTTATTCGAGAAAGTTCATTTAAATGATTTTTACCTTTTTTATTTAAAACTGCAGGAACCCTAAAAAATTTTAGCTTGTCCCTGTTACTCTTACTACCACAATTTACCACTAAGCAATTCCAAGGCATATTGAACAAAATAAACTAAATAACAATAAATATTGTTACTAGCCATGCAATTCCACTAAAATAAAAGATATTATAAAATATTGAAATGATTAAAATAATAAAATCAACTACTTAACTACCGCTAACAGCTTCAGGGTTTTGGGTCTCTAAATTAATAAATACTATACTTATAACTATATCTTGGCTAAGAAAAGAACTAATACAAAATATAAAACTTTAAAAAGGCACGAAAACCACAATAAAAATACTTAAAACAATAAAAAACACAAAAAAGCTAACATGTACACTTATGGGAAATCGTTTTGTTTGACCACCAGAACAATGACAGCGCTTGACATTGACAATTAATTGGACTCAACTATATGTAAGTTCACATGAACTTCGGACTAAACATATAGATATTATCATAAAATACTTCAATGTTTATTATGCTTATAGGACAACAGGATAGAATCAGCTGACGTAAACTGACATTTCTGCCAACATAGATTTTGGGTTGTTCGATCAAAATTCCCTAAAAACAGGCGAGATTTCGCGGCACGAATACATATAACAAGGATGTGAAACTCCTATGCCGAGCTATATGCGCCCGTGGCTGAATTTACGGCTCCTATCTGGGCGGAGTCTAGTCCACGGTCGTTGCGTACTTTGTACTGCGCATGGCTAGGAATCTTATATGTAAATAAAAGTTCATTGTTATTAGTTGAGGTTCCAACCGCAAAAAAACGCTGGTGTGCTTTCATATGTCGCATCTGTCAAAGAATTTTCGTGTTTTGTGAATTTCATTGCCATTTTGTGTTTATAGTATGTCAAGTTCGGTTACTCTTTACAGTAATTTATAGTGTATAAGAAGTATTTGTTACAATTTGTGATTAATTAGAGATAAAAATGGGTTTTCAATGTTGTGTTCCTGGATGCAATAACTCCGATAAAACAGGATATCAAATGTATCGAATTCCTAAATATGAACAAGTAAGTTGAATTAAAATATATAAAATAATAAAAGCCTTAAAATAATAACTTTTTAATATTTCACGGTTATTCAATTTTTAATTTAAATTAACCGTGAAATTTAATTTTTTAAATAAACCTTGAAAGTTTTATTAAACACTTCTTTATTTAATGTTTGTGTTGTGTTTAAAATATTTTAACTGTGAGAACTTTGGGATTAATTAATAATTTTAAGAGAGAAACATCTTATAAATATTAATTGAACATTTAATTTCAGCTATGCAATCTTTGGTGGTCATTAATTGGATGGTTAGATTAAAAAGAAAAACCATTGTCTAGAATTCATGAATTACATAGAGTTTGTCATGCACATGTAAATAATTTATTGAATGTAATAAATATTTCATAAAAATGTATATTTGTGTATTATTGAAGAGACCTGGAGATTTCTCCCATCAAAATATTAATCAAAACCTATTAATATTTAAATACATTTAAGTTTCCCGCTTTATCTTATAGTTCTTGGTTCCAGACGCAAGGTGCCGCGAATATCGTTTTGGTGTCGAGGTTCTAATGGCAGTTTCCGATCTATCTCAGTATATATATATCTCATATCTATGGTACTGCGCATCAGTTCGAACATCATAACTATTCGAAAACACATGTAGTTGGTTATCTCGCTCGCACAAAGAAAAAGACAGCCTGTTGCGCAGTACGGAGTACGCAACGACCGAGAATTTAACCCTGCCCAGATAGGCGCCTTTTCTCCTGCTACCCTCTCCACTCGAGTTTCACATCCTTGTTATATGTATTCGTGTTTCGCGGATTTGACCATGAATTAATAAAAATGTTTCTATACTTTTGTGCGCCTTTTTGTTGCAGTCAAAAGTCTGAAACGCATGCGCAGTTGTTTCACAAAAAAAGCTAGCAATATAATTGCGAGCAAAAGGCTGAAATATACGAATACCTTTACAGCTATTGCGGTAGAGTTTGCATTGTGAACAATGTTATCATGTAAAAATTTCTTTTTAATTTATTTATTATCAAAAACATATGATTATTCGCTATTTTTTATATAAATATAATATAAAGGTTTTTTAAATTGTTTTATACCATAGGAAAGAGAAATAACAAAAAAACAAATTTCCTATAGAAAAAAAAAATAACTTAGTACCTAAATAACTTTTAGGATATTAAGAATACATACTTCAAATTCAGCAAAAGTCTGACAAAAAGATGCTCTGTATAACTGCTTTTTTTCGCTTATGCTTAAGTCGTGCCAGTCGCCTTTTTCCTTTTCCCTTAATGCAGTTATTTCAGAAGTTGTTTCTTTCCATCTTATTGCAGGCATAGGAAAGTGAACCCTGTTGGTAATAAACTAAAATTAATTTTAAACCTCCTGCTGACAATAATAAACTAATATTCCAGGACAGACACTACACTTTTAGATATTCTCTGTTGAAGGATTGGAATGTATGAAACACCAGGCATTGTGAAGCAGATTAAACAATTCCGTATAAAATCTGCTATAATGGAGAATTTACAATGGTGGTTACAAAGTAAAAAGAAAAACTACATTGCTCAACAATTGAAGTCGATATTACAAAAATCTCTAAGTTTCTTTTGCCATTGGTTACGTTACAATATACCCGAAAAAATAAACAAATTTTTCATGAAAAAAGGGATTTTTCACGAAAATTAATATCGTGTGGGTCCACCCCTAGCTTGCCTTAGTGCTGTCACTCTATTTGGCATGGTCCTTATTAAATTATTAATAAATTGCTGAGGTATGTTTTCCCATATTCTCTGCAAGGCATTGGCGAGCTGTTCTAGGGTTATGGTGGGCTGTTCGAGTTGGTTTAATTATTTAGACATTTAGGCCCAGATATGCTCAATGCTATTTATATTGGGTGAAAATGGTGGCCAGTTCATTCTTATAAAACCGTGATATTCAAGGCGATCATTTACAATTCTCGTACGGTGCACGCGCGCATTATCGTCGATACAGACAAATTGTTCGCCAATTGCACAAAAAAATGGTATAATTATTGGTTCTATAACCGTGTTCCTATATCGTACAGCCGTTATTGTCATATTCATTAACACCACTAAATCAGTGCGGCCATCATAACATATGCCTCCCCAGACGCAAACTGAGCCACCACCAAAAAGAGTGGTCGGCGCCATCAAACGCTCATTGTATCGCTGTCCTCTTTCTCTCCACATCAATTTTCGACCATCACACATATTCAGCCGAAATCTGGACTCATCCGTAAACATACAGTACCTTCAGCTCTGAAAATTCCAACGAATGCGTTCTCTCCCCACCGATATCTGCATGCACGCTGATCCTCAGTCAACCGTGGATGTAAACTACGCCTTCTGGCTCTTAAATTACATGCATGCAACCTTCTTCTAACAGCTTGACTACTGCTGCAATGGAGGTGATTTTAAACTTGACCCCACTGCTAGAAAGTGTAAGAAAGAAAACAATATATAGAATGATCAAAGAAGGAATTATCAGGGAAAAACCTCGATCACTTCAATTTGATCAAACTTGGGAAATGCCCCAAGATGATATGCCAAAGAAATTTAACTTTGTGAGAAAATTCATCACAAAGTTAAGTAATAAATCTGAATGGGATGAAGACACCATACAGAATTTAAACCAGAATGCCATAAAGTGGTATAGGGACGGTTCCAAGCTAGACGAGGGAACTGGGATAGGAGTTTTTGGACCGAGAGCCAAATACCCAGAAAGCTTAGGCACACACCCGAGCATCTTTCAAGCAGAAGTCCGCGCCATCGAAATATGTGTGGAATTCAATATTGGAAGAAACTACCGCAGGCAAGAGATTGTGATCATGTCGGATAGTCAAGCAGCCATCAAAGCGCTGAGTTCAAATATTATCAGTTCGAAGATGGTTTGAGAATGCCTAGGCAAACTAAATGAACTAGGCCAGAAGAACACTGTCACCCTCCTATGGGTCCCGGGACACATAGGAATAGAGGGGAACGAAACAGCAGATAAGCTGGTAAAAAAAGAAGCTAAAATCCCACATTTGGGACCAGAACCATCTTGTGAGATCAGCAGTAGAGTAATCTTAGGAAAACTAAGGGAAGAAATGGAGAAGGAAAAATCCAAGTACTGGAATCAGCTGGAAGGACTGAGGCAATCTAAGATACTACTGGGGAACTATGACCAGAAGAGATCTCTTAGCTGCCTCAAACTCAGTAAAAAAAGGCTCCGAATTCTAACGGGAATATTAACCGAGCATTGCCGGTTAAGAAGCCATATGAAGAAACTAGGGTTAGCAGATGAAGCAAAGTGCAGATTCTGTGAGGAAGAGGATGAAACCTCAATACACATACTCTCAGGATGCCCTGCCTTGCAGAATTCTAGGGCTAGATACCTAGGAGCACATGAAATAGAAGAGGGGATCTACCGGATTTGAAGCCCGACGATGTCCTAAACTTCCTCAGGAAAATAGGACTCGAGGAGCTGCTATAAATCTAAGAAAACATCAGAACATGGCAAGTAAGGGGGGACACAATAGATCCTATAGGTCGCAGTGTACTTATCACCCCTAATTTATACATACATACAACAGTTTGACTAGATATCACACTTCCTGTAGCATGCCTAAAGAAGCTGTTAATTCTCGAAGCAGTAAATGTTCGGTTTCTTCTTGCAGTTACAGCTACAAAGCGGTCTTGAGCAGGAGTTTTAGCTCGTTCTCGTTCTCTTACATGCCTGTACGATACAGTTTCCAAATATTGATTCCATGCACGACTGACAACACTTTGGGACATATTTAGCCGTGTAGCAACTTCTTCTTGACTTAAGCCTTCGTGTATCCAACGTACTAATTGATCGATTTGCACTGTTTCTAATCGCCGTAGCGACATTTTTTTCAGGTGAACAGATTTATGGACTACAGTAACAATGTTAAGTTACTGCAAGCACTTCTACGCGACTAAAATGTTATATTTTGAAATCAAATTCCTACAATTCTCATTAAGGAGATAACAGCGTATAAAAAAACGACAAAAACAATTTGCTATAAATAGAGTTTACATATATTTTATAGTTTAAACATATATTTAAAATATTATTTTTGTACGTTATTTTCTGAAATTTAAAAAATGTCCACTTCAATTGTTGAGCAGTTTATTTATTGGCACAATAGATATGCAAATGCATAAATCAAATTGATCAACTGTTAAAATAATAGCAGCTGTTAAATATATTAAAAAACAGTTGATTTTTACATAAGTAAAAAAAAAGTATTATTTTATATTTATTTGTTATTCTAATACTACAAATTGAAATATTTTCTAGTTTACAAACTAATTTTAAGTAATTTAGCAAATTTTTTGTATCTCACTCATTTTATATAAAGATTAATTTTTGAAAAAGTTTTTTTGGTTGATTTCTTACCTATCAGCATAATTTGGTTGTCCGTTATATCCAAAACCAACAATTTCTCGGTTACCTATAATATGACGTTCTTTACAACTAATAAAAGCACATTGATATTTTGGTTTTAAGACTTCTTTTCCCAATCTTTTAATTATAAAACTTCCAAACATTTTATTTTCAAATGAATGACTCTCATTGACAGTTTAGTTTTGACAATTTGTGTTTGTAGCAACAAAAAATGAATTAATGCCACTTTTTATTTCACTTTGTAATAATTGTAAAATTTTATTGGAATATGTTACCACAAATCACTTATAGAAATATTGATATCCACCTTATTATGTCATACTCTTGGAATATAGTTTTGATTTATGTTCAGTTTTTATCTTTTTTACTGCATTCAATATAGTGGTATATATAGGTACCTACCTACTGTTTAGAGTTAAATTTATTCATTAGAGATCCGTTGATTACACAATAATCGTTTAAATTAAACAACTAATGTTAAATAATTGAATAAATACTCAACAGTATTTGTATTTAAATTAGTTTGTAATTCCGATGTTGACGCCGTTAGTGAAAAGTAACGAATTCAATGGGGCTTTGATGGTGAAGTGGTTAGGCGGTGTAATTGCATAACTTCGAATATTATAATCAGTTCAATTTACACAAATAGAGACCAAAGTTTAGAGTGAAATCGTTGAAGTTCAAAGCTCATTACCCCAATTTAGTTTAAACATGATTCGTCATTAGTGAACACAATAACATCCCTCTTGCTCTTACGAAGCTAATTCGTTTGTGTCAAATCCACTTCATGTATTACATAAAAGAACCCACTGTTCCCATTCCAGTTTAAGGTCAAGTTAATTCAGAAAAAATAACATTGCAATTTACATAGTGGGAGAAAATTTTTAAAATGAGGCATACAGCGGGAAATAGCTCTCCGGCGTGCGTTAGACAATAATTTTTATAATATATAAAAATAATTATTCTATTTATGTCAATTAACATTAGAAGAAGGTTTTATAAGCCCTAAAATATTTCCAGCCATTTTATTGGAGAAACATAAATGTGACTGTCTAATACAATTCTTTATTAATACAAGATTAATTATGATTTTTATTTGTCATAACTCTAAGGCCTGCCGAGTGGTTTGTGGCCTGCCGCATATTGAACCCAACACATGCACAGCACACACACATAGAATAAAGGTTTATATAAGTGGGGCACACCCAACACACGTGTGGACTATTCTATAGAACGTTGTTTGAGAGGGGGTGGCGTTTATTAAACCTATTCCACGGCCAGTACAGTTCCAACCTGTGTTCGCGTACTTTCAACACAGTTTCATGCCTGTCTGTGCATTTTTTTGCATGAGTGGGTTCAATATGCGGCGGGCCTTATTCTAAAAGATTCTTTAAAAATATTTTTTATATTTTGCACTTATCTTCTTATCTTCATTATAAAACGCATTTGCGTATCGTAATGTAACTGAGTGAAGTATCTAATGACAAGACTGTTGACAATGACATTTGTGGCTAATAGCAATTTATTAATTTTATATTGTTCTTTAAGAAAGTATTTGTGAATATGAATATCATCTTTTATTTATATAATATATTATTATTGGTGTATTAGTCATTTTAAAATATTTTAAAACATTAACATTTCATAATTTAAGTGTCAAAACTGTCAAATGTTATAAATTACACAGTGCTACCGACATACTTTTTAAAATTTAAAATTTTCTTAATTTCATAAAAATAATAAATTAATTCAAAACATAATAAAATGGCAATATATAAAAAATATTATAAAAAACTTATTTCATATGGGTGTTGTGACACTCGTTCTTTAAAAAACTCATCGCTTGAACTCGTGTCATAACAGAATTCCATATGAAATGCGTTGATTAATATACTATTCCGGCACTTCTCTTAAAATAAAACTCTTCATCTTTTGCTTTTCATTATTTTGTGATTTAACAAATTTAATAAAATAGGCATTGTGGTTCTGGTTCTGGATTGGGCATTGGAATGGGTTCAATCTGCGTTAGACAAGAGAAACGTGGCCGAGGGCTAAGCGTGTGTTGTGTCTGGGCTGTGAATGTGCTGGGTTAAGTATGCGGCGGGCCCAGATAAACAAACAACGCCCTATTTCAATAAGAATCCAACCTCACCATAAAGGTTCCCTGAATTTTTTTCTCAATCGACTTCAACATCGATTAGTTGACACAAATGAAAGAAACTGCTTGAGACATGCAGACGATTCTTCATTTTTTAAATTGTTATAACATGGCTTAAAATAAAGTTAAAAATTTGTATACAAAATCTTTAAAAATGTTCCAAAACTATAAAATATTTTAAAAAATTAAGAAAGTAACCTAAAACCTAAAAATTGTCAAGAAAATAAGGGGGAGGAAAAGACCGGTAGAGAAGTTGGAGGTAGAGGAGGGGAGACGCATTAAGATAAGGAATGCCCCAGGTGTGGATGGCTGGAAAGTTCAGGTTGTGGAGTATAATGGGGATTATTTCCGGGAGCTTTTCAACAAGGAGCTAAAGAGGAAGAACTCCCAGAAGTATGTAAGGTGGCCAGAAAGATACTGGTGAAGAAGGCGGCTAGAGAGAAGAAGGGGACTATTGGTCCATCAGTCTGCTGTGTGGTATGAGTAAAGTAATGGAGTTAATATTAATAAAGATTTGGATTGAGGAAGGAAAGGAAAGGAAAGGAAAGGAAAGGAAAGGAAAGGAAAGGAAAGGAAAGGAAAGGAAAGGAAAGGAAAAGGAAAGGAAAGGAAAGGAAAGGAAAAGGAAAGGAAAAGGAAAGGAAAGGAAAGGAAAGGAAAGGAAAGGAAAGGAAAGGAAAGGAAAGGAAAGTAAAGGAAAGGAAAGGAAAGGAAAGGAAAGGAAAGGAAAGGAAAGGAAAGGAAAGGAAAGGAAAGGAAAGGAAAGGAAAGGAAAGGAAAGGAAAGGAAAGGAAAGGAAAGGAAAGGAAAGGAAAGGAAAGGAAAGGAAAGGAAAGGAAAGGAAAGGAAAGGAAAAGGAAAGGAAAGGAAAGGAAAGGAAAGGAAAGGAAAGGAAAGGAAAGGAAAAGGAAAGGAAAGGAAAGGAAAGGAAAAGGAAAGGAAAGGAAAGGAAAAGGAAAGGAAAGGAAAGGAAAGGAAAGGAAAGGAAAGGAAAGGAAAGGAAAGGAAAGGAAAGGAAAGGAAAGGAAAGGAAAGGAAAGGAAAGGAAAGGAAAGGAAAGGAAAGGAAAGGAAAGGAAAGGAAAGGAAAGGAAAGGAAAGGAAAGGAAAGATCGTGTATCTCTGCGCTAGGGAGAATGGTGGATTTAATGGAAAGGACTAGGGAGCTGTTGGGACCGACGCTCTGGAAGTGTGTGCTTAATGGGGCAAAGACGAGGAATCTAATAATAGTAATATAATAAATAGTTCCCTAGAGATGTTAGGGTAATGGTAAAGGGTAAGAAAATCGCATTGAGGAGTGAAATATCTAGGTGTATGGTTGGATAACCAACTATCCCTCAAGCACAATATTTTGAAGGCAGCACAGAAGGCGAATGTACGGGCAGCATGATCGGGGAGATTGTGTAATGTGTAATGTGAAAAGGCTGGGAGAATGAAAGAGTTATTGGTAGAACGATTAAGCAGAGTATGCTCTACGCAGTGGAAATGTGGGTCAAAATGTGGAGATAAAGCCACGTCTGCAGGTGTAAAGAGAAATTTTGCTGAGGGTGGTGCAAGGCTAGAGGAGAACAGGTTAGGTTAGGTAGGTGCTGTCAAGGTCCTACCCTTTGGACGTAATGATTGGGGCAAAGAGGCAACGGCGAAAGGGTGTCACAAGAGAGGAAGTTCAGTATTGGATGGAGGAGGAAATGGAGAGAAGGTGGGAAGGGTATGGAGATGCATTAAAAGGAGTAAGTGGATGGACCCGAAGTTTGGGGAGGTTAGCTAATTCTTGACCTAGGGCATGTAGGATATCTACACAAGATTGAGAAGAGAGAGAGACTGGAAAGGTTTGGAGATCTTCGATTCGTAACCACAGCAAACTGACTGCCCTCTTTTCCTTTGAACTGCAATGAGAACGGAAATGAAGACATTATTTTATAAAATTTTCTTTTAAGTCAGTTGAATAAATCATTTGCAATACCTTTGCGTTAACTTCAATTTCAGAGCTTCTTAGATTCTTCAAGTTAGTAATAAAGTAAAATTTGCTGTAGAGTAATTCATAAACATCTCTGTTTTTCCATACGTCTGCACGAGCTGACCAACGAGTCTGTGATAGAAGTTGGACGGTGAAATGTTCTTAAATGAGATCCCAAAGTTGAGTTGACGCTGCAAAGATATTGAATAACTCTCGAAGTAAAGAAAATAACTGCTGCTTTCATCTGCGCATCTACCTACTAAATTAAATGAGTGTACTGATCAGGGGACATAGTCGGCAAGGGAAGACATTTTCTTTATTTTAGATCGACTGACATGTTTACCGCGGCAGCTTGAAATGTCAATTCATTCCCAATTGAGTGACACATAATGCGCTTGACTATTTCCTCTTCTTGTTCTTGTTCTTCTTGTTCCCTTTATTAGACCAAATCCAAAATTATAACAAAATGTACAGGGTGCTATTAAGAAATTTAAAGTTAGGGGTTGTAACTAAGGGATGAATATTTAGGGGATAATTTTTTCTCCGCCATATTAAAGTGTATTGGAAATGGAATAGATCAGTTTTTGTCCCATTCGAGAATCTATATTCGTTTAAGATATATAGCCTGGATAAATTAGTCTGGGACACCCGGTAGATATTGAATAAATATTGAACATCTAGTCAATCACATCCATTTAAAGCTAGCAGTAGGTATTTAAGTGAGTAGTAATTAATTCAAAGGAAAGACTAAATATGATCTTATTCATTTATTTAAAACTTTCTGTAAAATAGATTTCATGTAATAATTTGTAAAATAGTTTCGAAAATTGGAAATTTTCCTGACCGTACATTAAATAACAATTTAAAGTTTTATAATAAAAATGTAAAACTATCACATAGGCGGGTAATAAATATTATATATAAATCTAGATCGAAATGCAGACAGGTGTAAGAGACAAGACCACACATATTACTTTATTAAAGGAAAATAAATTGGTGATAAACACTCCAAATCAGTGTGACTGTTAACACTATGTAAATCTTTCTTTATTTCCACCATTTCTAGTTTCGTTTGGTTAAATCACTTTCCTTAGAGACTATTTCAACATTTTCGAAGTCAAAGTGGTGAAAATTATTGATGGAATGTTTGGATAAGGCATCATATTTATGTCAAACGTATTTACAGAATTTTTTTTTAATGTTTTGTACTGTTTTGTATGTTTTTACAATTTTACTTCATTTCTTCAAATATTTTAAACGTATATAATTTTAAATCTGGACTTTGTGGTGATTTTGTAAGTTTTTAAAAAAGAATATTATTGTCTGTGATTTAATTAATAATTTTTTAGTTTTATCTATATACACCTGATGATGGCCCATGGCCCAAACGTTGTATTCCAATTGTAATATATAAAAAAAATATTTATTTATTTAATTTTTTTTTATTTGACCGATACCCAGGAAAAAAACTTTAAATTGTTAAAATAGTTTCGTGTAGGTATATCTTAAACGAGACAGTTAAATAGTTTCTAGTAGTTAAGGAAAAATTGCGTTACAATTATTTTCTCTTTCGAAATTAATCTGTCTAAATCCCGATGGGTAATTTGGGGTTGTCCTGTGGGATATGTCATTCCATAAAAGTTCGTCTTCGCTTGTAGACAATTGCTGAATTGGACATCCTGTTACAAGAACGAAAACGACAATTCGTCTAAGGTCGACCAGCCAACCACATCCCGATCGCAATTGCTTTCAGACAAACACTTTACACCAGGCAAACTAAACGGAGTCACGTTAGTGATGGGAGCTCCATGAAAAAATACCGTTCCAAAATAATGTATAATTAAATTACCTAATAAAACGTAATCTCTTTTTATGCATTTTACACAAATAACTATTTAAAACAAACATTGTATTTTATAACGCAATTTGGAAAATAAAATTTCAAAGCAAAGAGAATGATCAAAACTACTTATTAATTTTGTAACATAAATAAATGATGGATTTTAATAATTTTATGAGAAAACATCTTGGCTACTTTACGTATAGTTGATAGGGGAACTTGTGTTAAATCAGATACTGCTTACATCAATTCAGCTCTTCATCAAAATCAAAGGTTTCTTTTTGATTTATATACACAGTGAAACAGAGTTTATGTGACTCCAAGTTTAAATGTCGTCGATTCCTGTTTTCATTACTTTTACTATTACATTCTTCACCATTTAAATTTTCGTCGTTGTTATAGGTACACAACAGGTATATTGTACCGAACTTGATACTTATAATCCAAGGACAAGTGTACATATTTAATTTTTAACTAAAAGATTGTAATTGCTAACAAATACATGTACTTGCCTATAATTTCCTTACAAAATACTACACTCCTTTTTGATGTCAGACTATCGACTAGAGTCAACGTCGTAAAATAAACATCACGCAAAAACAGTTTTAGTTGTCATAAGTGTAAAAAATAAAATTATTGAAATTTATAATTCCACTTCTTAATAAAATGAGA
This sequence comes from Ophraella communa, assembly GCA_035357415.1. Taxonomy (NCBI): domain Eukaryota; kingdom Metazoa; phylum Arthropoda; class Insecta; order Coleoptera; family Chrysomelidae; genus Ophraella; species Ophraella communa. The sequence goes on from CM068984.1 coordinate 22,131,001, forward strand.
TATAAGGTAAGAAATAAATCTCTATAAGGTGCAGTAAATAAAAAAATCATTCTGCATCCTGCTCTGCGGGGTGAGCAGAACTACTTACCTCGTACTGATGAGACACAATAATGTCGAAACCGGTCTATGACTAGTGTTCTTCCCGTTGCAAATCGATAGAAATGGTTTTAAGTATCGACGAAGTCGGTTGCCATGCCATCACGTTTTGTATTGGAATGTAATTCAATGTCCGTTGGTGCATATAGCCCAGGAATTAGTTGTTTTTTTTGATAGAAAACGGTCAAGCTTGGTATAGAAACTGTTAAGTTTCCTTACCCTGGGTGCAGGTGGAAACAATTTTCCACTTTTTCAGTTGAGATATAAGGTAGTGACAATAGTCTAGTATTATCCTTGAGATGTTTTTAAATATAAACCCTTTCATTAGAGTCAAACAAAAAGTCGACAACTTTAAGTTTGCACTATATTTATGTTTTATGTTGTACGTCAATGGAAGACAAATATATTCTCATAATGCCTGACCAGTATTGGTATTTAATATATTCCTAAATTTACGTTTTTTACTAGTGCCAAAAAATTTAGCATCCTATGACAAACGCTAATACTTTTAAAAATATGAAAGTAAAACAGAAAAAAAAGGTACAAATAAATACGAGGGTTGCCTTTTATATTTCGGGATTAGATAACAAAAGCAAATATTAATTATCGACAATCACTTTATCTTACACTTATGCATGGGTTTGATCTAACTGTCGAAGCACTTTTGCCACTCTGATTGAGGTATTTCCAAAACATCCATTATGAATGCAGTAACCGCTTCTTCAGGTGTCGAAAAACGTTGACCTCTCAGTTTGTTTTTTACATACGAGAATAAAAAGTAATTATTCGGTGCCAAGTTAGGACTATAGGGCGGATGACTCATCAAATCGATGTTTTGGGTGCTCAAAAATGCATTTGTTTGTGACGATGTGTCGGAGCTCGCATTGTCGTGGTGAAGAATGATCCGTCTTCGGCGGTTGGTTTTCCTGATTTCTTGGAAGACAACTGGCAAAAAAATGGTTGTACCTATACCACTCAGAATTAACTGTTTTGCGTTATTCTAGTGGTAAAGTTGCACATGTTCAGTTTTTCCGAAAAAACAGGCGACCATTTGTTTGGAAGTGCTTCGTGCGCGAACAACTTTTGTTGGATTGGGCTCATCTTGAAACACCCATACAGTCGACTGCTGTTTACTTTCGGGCTCATACGCATTTTCTTCGACCAATCGACACGAGCCTTTTTTTGAGCGATTGACATATTGTGTGGGATCTAACACGAACAAATTTTTTTGACCGTCAAATATTTATGCAATATTGAATGTATGCTGGTCCCACTAATGCCTAAGGTTATCTCAATCTCACGATAGGTCACATGACGATCTTGCAATACCAGTTCGCGCACAGCATCAATTGTTTTCGGAACAACAACTGATGTTGGACGACCTGCACGAAATTCTTCTTGGAGTTAACTACGGCCACGATTAAATTCACCATACCATCGATAAACACTGGTCCTTGATGGAGCAAAAACTGAATTAAGTTCATCCATGCATTGTTGCTGAGTTAATCCGCGTCGAAAGTTGTACAAAATAATCGCACGAAAATGTTCACGATTTAATTCCATTTTTGGGCCGAGATGAATCTTAAGTTACTGCATGTAAACAACACAAATAGCGCTCGTATGTCAAAACGTTCTTAGTACGTATAACCACCGAATACGGAACTACGAATAGAAATGAAAGCAAATATACTCCCGCCAAAACTTATTAATATTTTTAACACAACCATAGGATGGCGCTGATCGTTGCGTCTACTCATTTTAATTATTCTATTTTTCGGAAGAGGTCTCTCTGCTAATACTATTAACGACAATTCGCCTTTTCGAAAGTCTAGACGCCCTCTGGAGGATAAATAATAAACCTACTTTGTGAGTAATCCCAAATTATTTTTAATTTTATTTTGGATTGTTATGTGGAGGTTGATGTTTGATTCTTTTATTTGTATTTGTAAAATTACCACCAAACAATTAAAACACACAACTCAACCACTAAGTTCGACACCTCAAACAAAAAGATTACTCACAATCCTCCATATTTGTTTACGTTTCTTAACGCCCTCAACGGTAGTCGAAATCGCGAATACTTTTTAATTTAACAAATCTGTATCAATCTTTATTTGGTGAGAAACAGTTTTAAGAAAATTAAAAAAAGAGACAATAGTTCTCAGAATCAGGAAAAGAGCAGGAGTTTTGTCTTCAGTTTTTTTTAGTTTTGTTGGTGTATATCATCTTTGGTTTTGTGCTTCCAAATAATTCTGTTCCTAAAATGGATTCAAACTATCAACCACCCTTACCTAAAAGGAAATGTTGTGTACCTACATGTACAAAGGCAAAATGCATCGTTTTCCAAAAAATGAACCAAGTGTGTTTAGTGAGTGGATTTTAAAGATACAGTCTTTAAATTATAAAGACTTGTCAGTTAAAGACATTTATAAAAAATATGTATTTTGTGAGGAACATTTTTCTAGTAACTGTAAAGTTTTAGGTACCAAAAGAGGTCTTATAAGAACAGCAGTTCCAACTTTAAATTTACCTGGTAAGTGAATAAATCAAATTGTAATTTATAAAGAAAGAAAACCTGTACTAGCAGATCATGCAAACAAACGTTTTTATGCTGAAAGGACTGTATAAACAGTGGAAGCAACCATTAGCTTTTACATTTAGTGAAGGACCTCATAAATCCATGGCATTAAAAAATTTGCTGAAGGTTCTAATCTGCAAATGTCAAAGTTTAGGTTTGAAGGTAGTATCGACAGTTTGGTACCAAATTGAAAATATTGTCGGAGCTATTACACTGCTAATGAGTGAAACGAAGGAGGAATACTTAAAAAGGAAAGAAGAGAATAGAAATGTTGGTTTTGTGATCAATGACCAAGAAATTATTCCCATATTTGATGTTCCTCATATTTTCAAGTGTTTGAGAAATAATCTTATGAAACATGACTTGTATTTTAAGCAAAATAAATAAATAAATGATCATTTTTTGATTGTAAACATATATATTTACTTTAGTTTCGTTGAAATGTAGCTGTCTATTTTATCGCAGAGTACTTCTTATTGACAGATAGATGGCACTAGATATAAATTTAAGGAATCTATATTATCAACAATACTTTTTAACACAACCGCTGCTACTCGATGTCGCATACGGATCTAGACAGTAACTAGGTTCTTACCATTCTATTCGTAGTTCCGTATTCGGTGCGTATGACCTCAAAAATGCCCAACTTTACGATAGAGTTGTCAGTTGTCAGATTGCAAAACTAGGGTGCCAAATCCCGAACTATAAAAGGCAACGGGAGAACTGCGTATTCACAAAGTATAAAATAGAATGCACACAATGAAAATAAAATATTTAAGGTACCGGGAAACAATTAACGAGAAAATTTAAAATAAGGAATGTTCAGGGAAGCTTAAAGTGCAATTGATACTTAATTTACTAGATCGACAACAAAACAAGTGCTATGGGCAAATGCATACGATATAAATTTTGTAAAATAGAGCATTAGGGAGGCGAAGAATGGCCAGCATCATTAGAAATTTACAAAACTAAACCATTCGACTTAGAAAACGAATAAGGCTTGCAATTAGTAGTCCAGACAAAGTAGACTGAAAAAGTGATAGCAGAGAAATGTATAAAAGAAAGTTTGTTAAGTTTATAAATTTTTTATGGTATAGAGTAGATGTCCATTAACTAGTGAAAACAGATAGATCTTGTGTATATTTTATTTTACAGGAGTGTAGGCTTTCACGACCGACGTCAGTGTAATTACTAATTTTCGAACTATTCTACTGTGGTCTTCTTTGGTGATTTCTTACAAACGTTTTAACTGCCACTGCGGCAGTTATTTTCAGGGACGCGTTCGAAGTACTTTTCTTGACGGAACAACTGAAACTGAATTCTCTGTCGATTCCTTCACGCTAGTTATAGTTGTTTTCGTGGTTTATATTTGGCGCTTTTAAATTTTGTGTGCTAAGTTTTTGGTAAATGTGTGATTTATTCCTTTTTGTTGAAGTTCTCAGGGTGTTTATAAATTAATATTACCTTCAAATACAGTCTGGTTGAGTAATGTTTTGATATGTTTGATAGTTCTGTATTTTCAAATAGTGGGTGAGCCTCCTCTGATAACCCGTGTTCGGTGACTGCGGATTTTTCTGTATATGTCCTAGACGGCAAATCCGCTTATGTTCTGCCACTCTGTATGCAAATGTTCTTTTTGGTTGTCCTTTGTATACTTTACCATCCTGCTGATGTTTATCATCCTTTGGTCATTTGCTCATCTTAAAAATTCTGCTACTATTATTGTTGTTTGAAAAACAGTTTTGACTTTCTTTTTATTCAATATAAGTTAAACAGACTAAACCATGGGTTGGTTCTTCTATGCCCATTTTCCTTTCTTTTGCTTTTGCCACCAGACTGTAGTCTTTTTGTTTTAACCATTTTCTTGCAATGCCTTTGAAAGGTGTTCTATCTCTGCTTTAATACATCTTGATTCACATATCCTTAATGTTCTATTCATCGTACGTTTTTGTGTTGGATGGTTGTTGGATCTATAATGTAGGTAGCGATCAGTATGGGTCTTCTTTCTTAATAGTTTCTAGCCCATATAATTGTTTTCTCGTGTGACTAGTAGGTCCAAGGAAAATATTTGCTTGTTTTCTTCTATTTCCATAGTAAACAGAATATTTGGTTGTAAACTGTATAAATTATTCACAATCCCAGTGCCAAAACATCATGCTAGTCAATGACATGCTAGGCTAGTTTAAAATATAATATTAATATTCATGGTAAAAGTATATTATTACTGAGAAAGAAAATAATTAATATTTTTTATGTACATCTTTGGTGGTCAACATTTCGGCATTTTTTTAAGTAATAGTAAATTTTGTAAAAATCTTGTCTTTTGTGGAGCAGTAACGGTTATCTGAAAATAAAAAACCCGTTCCTATATTTCGGTGTACAATTGTACAAAACCTCTTACGGCAAACATAAACTGCAAGGGAAAACGAACTATGGCCGTTTCTAATTTTCAATCTCTTTCTGTTTTCAATTAAACGATTTCCGTGTAATTGAAATCTCTACCGAACATGGATAGAATTTAGTACGGATTAGTCGGTTCCAAGCTAGTACGAAATTAAAAGGATTAACTTGTTTTCGTGTAAATTGTGTTTATATTTTATGTTGAAAATGTTATTTATCACTTCACCTTTGAAATTAATCAATCAAGTTATGTCGCGAAATGCGATATTTAACAACTATAATGGGATAATCGGATGTTATTTTAGATTGAAAACCATTATAAACTTGTACTCAAGTGACAAATTAAATAAAAAACAACAGAGCTGGTGAAGTTGGTAAAGTAGATTAAACTCTTCGTTTCAACGTAACTTCCAAGTTTATTTGAAAAAATAGGTTTTAAATTACAATGACGGCCGTTTCGCTGATTAGCATCGTCAGATTGACATTTAAGTTACATTTTGTTTGTTTGTAGCTAGGTACCTGATGTTGTTTAGGTAGTTACAAGGCTAGACCAAGTATAGAAGTAATAAGTCATAACAATATTAAAGCCTAGATGTTAGTAGCCCTAAGGGATTATCCTGGATGTACTTCCCTCTAACATCAGTATAACTGTGCAATGATATAGAAAAACCAGGAAAACACTATATCATACTGATCTTCACAATAACTTAATATATTTGTGTTTTACAATTACGTCTTATCGTAAACAATTTAATAGTGGAGAACTTCCAAGATTTATTTGTTCAATAACAACTTTAAATTGTGGATCTGCTAGATGTCTTTTTATTTCAAGTTCTTCAAGGAAATCTAATTTTTGTTTTTTATCACAAGTGTGTAGTATTTGGATGTCATTGGTGTGTAAGAGTAAGGTTGGATGTTCAAGTAGGTGTTTTGCATAATTTGACTTATCTGGTTGTTTTAATCTATATGCTCTTAAGTGTTCTTTGAATCTTACTTCAAAATTTCTTTGTGTTTGACCTATATAATATATACAGCATTACATTTTGGACAATTAATTTTGTAAACACCAGATTTTTTTAATTTGGGTAATTTTGTTTTTACATATAAGAATTTTGTACCAACATTATTTTGTGTTATAAATGATATTAATGCTGATGTTGCCGAAGATATTATTTTTGAAATTGTATTGGAAATATTTCTACAATATGTAATATTTTTATAATTTCAATATTATAAAATCAAATCAAATAAGAGAACATGTAAATTATTCAATCTGACGATGCTAATCAGCAAAACGGCCGTCATTGTAATTTAAAACATATTTTTTCAAATAAACTTGGAAGTTACGTTGAAATAATAAGATGGACTTTCAAAAAGTAAGAGTTAGTACAATAGATTTAATAATAATTTGAAATTTAGTAATTCTACCTGAAATGTAGATTCACGATGGGACTTTTATGCATACAAGACGAATTTGACAGTTTTTATAATCCTATAGGTGAAAAATATTAGTTTTAGTGAAAAATGTAATTCTTAATAAAAAGTTTTGCTTGTTCTGAAACCCCATAAAATAAAACAAAATTCAAGTTTATCAAAATCCGTCTGATTTTATAGCCAGTTTTATTTATGAAAACCGTATAAATTTTTCGAAAATAATGTATTAATCTAGTGTGACGTTTACGTGACCCAAGTAACTGTCAACTTTTATAAACAATTGTCTCAATTCTTTAATAAATATTTGACAACAATGTTAACTATTCAACAAAGAGTATATCTTATTAAGTGTTATGGTATCGGGGAAGTTTCGTAACAGTATACAATTGCAAAATTTCACGAAAAATATCCAGATGTATCCATTACGCGGTGTGGATTAAAAAAAATTAATAAATAAGTTTGATGAGACAGGATCTGTTCAAGACAAAAAGAAATTGAAGAAGGCATTCGTTGAGGAGGATGATGCAGCTACTGCACTAGCTATGCATTCGTTAAGGGAAAATCCCAAGTTGAGTCTACGAAAAAGAGCAGTGGAGGTTGGTTTTTGTAAGAGTAACTTACAGAAAATACTTAAGCAACACAACATTTATCCATTCAAACCGAAATTCATTCATACCTTACAAGATTATGATTATGACACAAGGTTGGAATTTTGTACGATGATTGGTGAAAAACTTATGCATAACCGATTCTTTCACAATAATATTTTGTTTTCTGATGAAGCAACGTAATAGTCAATTTGCTAACAAAGTTAATGTTTGGTGAGCGGTTTTACCGGATCGAATAATCGAACCGTATTTTCTTAATACCTGAACTAGAAAATATTCCCTTGGAGCAAAGGTCTAAGATGTACTTTCAACATGATGGATGTTCGTCACATTCGACTTTGCTGGATGAATATTTTCCTGGGCGATGAAAGGGACGTTATGGACCAATATTTTGTCCGCCCCGATCCCCCAATTTAACCATTTTAGATTTTTTTTATGGGGCTACTTAAAAAATCTACGCAAATGATTTAAACCATAATATTGAAGACTTGAAACGAGCTATCAATGATGCCGAGCGAAATTACCCCAGAAATGCTGCGAAATACTTACAAAGAATTTAGAAAGAGAATTGAGAGAAGTTTTGAAGCTGGGGGAGGATATATTGAATAGATTTTTTTTGTTTACTTAGTGTTTCTTACATTATTATTCTGTATTGTTATTTTTGATAGTGATAATAATTCTTGAATAGTCAACATTGTTTTCAAATATTTATTAAAGAATGACAATTTGAAAATTATTTATAAAAGTTGGCAGTTACTGGTAAGCGTCACTCACTAGATTAATACATTATTTTCGAACTTAGTGAACAAATTCATAACGTTTTCTTACAACTGGCTATAAAATTTGACGGATTTTGAAATACTTGAATTTTATTATATTTTATGGGGTTTCAGAACAAGCAAAACTTTTTTATGAAGAATGACATTTTTCACCGTAACTAATATTTAAACAATTTTTACCTACAGGATACTCTATCCGTGGACACGCTGTAGGTATTATATAACATATCAATTTAAAAATTCAAAAAGAATTTGTTCCTCGTAAACCGCACCTCTCTATGGTTTTTAAGTTCCGATATATTTGCGGTTAAAATGGGTCAGAAACTTCTGGGACACCCGGTATTTGTCATTATAGTTCTTTCTACCGAAGAAAAAGTTTTTTTAGTAGTATATTATTTCTGCTTATAGGTAGTTAGATGGAATAATGGCCTTAATCAAAATAAGTGCCAGAAAAATATCAACAACATTTTTAAAAGGCGGCCCCACTAAAGCTGTAATACTAGCGGTTGTTTAGAAATTTCATCGCACATGTAGTGAATTATGTCATCGTAAAGGCTCTTCAGGTCGTCGAAGAAAACTTTGTACTAATGCTAATGAATGGTGCGTGTTTAACCAAATCATCCAAGTCTTGTACGAACAGTACGTAAACTGAATATAAGTGAAACATCTACACGTCGAATGTTCAAATCTATTGCCGGCAAATCGATTCTTTAGGTTTAAACATCCTGATGCCATTGCAGAAAAGCCTCTCCTCAGTGCTCGAGTTAATCCTTTAGGTTGCTCTGTCTGGTCTTGGTCCTTTTGTTGAAGAAGAGAATGAGCAATAAGGGGCAACAAGCCATACAATTTTGAGTATCTCCCTCATTCATCAGATTTAACTCCACATGGGGTATGATAAAGGATTCCCGTTTGGAAATCCGCTAGAAACTGTTAGAGAGTTACATCAAAGAATAATAACTTACTTCAGCATTTGCAGCAAGTTTCACTATTAGACCAAAGCCAGTATCGCCGTATACAGATTTTAATATTTTAATTATCAATTCGCATTTAGAAACGAATCTCTGCATTAACATAATTGCGGGTCGTTACAATAAAAATATACAAATGAAAATTTGAATTGTAAAGAGTTTCCTCGACGCGCGACGGTCGTTTGAATGAAAACTTTCGCTAAGTCGTTCCCGAGCTCTAAGTTATTCATAATAATATACCATTAGCATGTCATCGAATACAGCCCTATTTAAATAAGTAATGAAGTCGGAATAGTTGTTGCTCTTTCTCTCTTTATCGCGTTAAAAAAGTTTCCTCGTCTTGGCTTTAGACGGATAAATAGACATGCAGTGTGTAAAATGGAATAAATTTGAAAACAGATAAATGGTGGCATGTTTAAAAAGCTCTCGCACCCGTTGATTAGTATTTCTAGTGCGCCAAGTAAGACATAACAATTTTAAAGCCTAGATGTTATTAGCCCTAAGGGATTATCCTGGATGTTCTTCCCTCTAAGATCAGTATAACTGTGCGATGATATAGAAAAACCAGGAAAAAGTATATCATGCTGATTTTTGCAGTAACTTAATATACAGTGGACGGCTAATTTATGGAATATTATCATTATTTCGAGAACCGTCGAGTTTTGGGGGTAATCCCGAAACAGGTCGATTTTTGTTATAAAATACCCATGTTATAACGTACATGGAGTAAGGATGACGTCACCGGTTTGGGTGTAGTGACGTAATCGTTAATTTTTTTAAATAGAAATCGGTATAATGCGACACCTCATTTGAAGGAGAATTTATTTCTCTATTTAACGACATTACATTTGTAACTAAAATATTTTTTTAAGGGTACAAAAACCTTTCTTTTTTATTTAAATTCAACCAAATTACAACTAATGATTTAATTCATAACGTACCTTAAAGTAAGCAAATTATCCATAATAAATATTTTAAATTAAATGTTCGAAATGCCCTCCATCGGTTTCTTGACAATATGCGAATCTACGGACACATTCATCAAGTACATTGCGGATGACTTCTGGAGTAATGAGACTCATTTCATGCCTAATTCTATCTTTTAAGTTCTGTAAATTTTGGGGTCTATTGACATAAACTTTTGATTTTATGTAACCCCACAGGAAAAAGTCTAAAGGTGTTAGATCTGGCGACCTTACTGGCCACTCAATAAAACCTCGTCTTCCGATCCATCTCCTGGGAAAGCAATTCTTTAAAAATTGACGTACTTCACGTGCGTAATGCGGAGGGGCTCCATCTTGTTGAAACCAGATATTGTCACTAGGTAAATTTGCATTATTGGCATTTGGATACATGTTAGCAAGGACAGGTATAAGTTGATTTCTCAAAAAAGTTAAATAACGTTCTTCTGTTAGATTTTCTTCAAAGTAAAAGGGGCCAATGATTCTGTCATCAATCAAAAACTCTTAAAACGAACGCAACCATCCAACCGGAAACCATTATCAACCCCTTTCAATAAATTAGGTTACACTCTCTGTATTGTCCCTTTCTCTTGACCATAACCAGACCAGTCAGACGAACATTTATCATCTGTAATTATAATTCATTTTTTTGGGCTGTATACAGTACCTAATTAGTTCATTATTTTTTATTTTGTCTTCTTTTCATTTCATGATTATTCTATACTTTTTTAGAAATAATTGTACATATAATTTTATTTAATTTCGTTTTTTGTTGATGCCAAAATGAGTAACTTATGTATTAAAATTTAGGACGTGGATCCTGTAGAAATGTTATCGGATACTTTTTCTAGGTAAAATCATTTTATGTAACCAGTAAATACAAAATGCATTTTATTACTTATAAAAACATCATTGTTTTGTTTGAAAATTTATACATTTTCAATACTAATTCAGAGAAACACATTGTTTTAACATGAAATATATAACTGAATCTATGCAAAACATAATAAAGCAGCCTACACTTTTTTAGAACCCTTTTAGAATAATTAAAACCTTTTTTTGAATAACTACAACAATTATTTTTTATTTTTTTAGAAAAACTAATTGAAACAGCTTATAACTTTTTGATTTGTGCTAATAATAAAACTCGTTAATATCAGACCGACCAGGCTTCACCGCTCTGAAATTCAGTAAATTTATTATTTTAATTTCATTTTTTTTATTGAATATGGGATATTAATAGAAAGCTTTTAACATTGAATTAAACTTTTTTCTATAAAATATTTGCCGTCCTTTTGGCCTAAAAACTAACCAACATCCACGCCTATAACATTCTGACTCCTTCTGATCCACTTTACGACAGCCGTTCGTACGCAAAGATTCATCCGTTCGTACGGAAGTACACGGCAAGAATACCGCTGTGCAGTCCATCCTAAAGTAACCACTGTAGCAGTTCTTTTCTGGTGACATAGATGTAACCAAATATTGTAGCAGTCTTTCATGTGACGTAGATGTAACCGAATAACGTAGCAGTCCTTTTTATATCAAGTAGATATAACCACCACCCGCTAACACCACAAGTACGAATAGCCAGAGTGAATTAACCGAGCCCAGTCAAAAGCTCAAAGATAAATCTTCCAATTCTTTGACAAAATTACAATTTTTTGAAATAAACAAATATTCTGTTTATAACAGTTTAATTTATATACCCACTGACTATAAGTCTTAAGGATGTAGCGTGATCAGTTTTCATTAAAAAAAAAATTTCCTTTTTTTTTTAAATTCTGATTAAATACAAGGTGTTTCTGTCTTTCTCACCTTAGATTATTTGTGTATTTTTAGTTGTTTAATCGTAAACGTATAAAAAGATAGTGGCGCCCTTAACCCTTAGATACCACCAATCTTTTCTATAGTGAGTATTAACTTGGAGCCGAACCTGAAATCGTGAAAGGATTGCTGAATATGTCCAACAGAGGTTTCGTGTACCTACCTGCGCGAGCAATCTGGATTGCTATGTCGCTTGCTCGCACTTTGCTTGATTTCTCTACTTTTTTGAACTTTATATAAAGGCGGCAAGCGATATTACTTGACTTAGCATTTTTGGGCGCTGGATTCAATAGCGCGCACGCGAGATTCAAATAACTTTTCGAACATTTTTTTTGTTTTATTCTGAAATAGAATTAAATATTTTTCAAATGTACAAGAGTATTATTTTTGCTGACGTGCAGTACTCGATCGGCGAGTCGCGATCTCTGCATCCATGCTCTAGATCAGGGTCGAGAGTCTAGATGAACTAGCAAGAAAGCGACAATTACTACATTTTTTTTACTTTATATGGTATTGTACTGTTCCTTGCTAATAACCCATTATAGTTGAAGCAATTTAAAATAATAAAAAAGGTTCTGATATTCTATTAACATGTAGAATATTATTTATTTTTTGGTGTTATTCATCACGATACCCACTAGAGGAAAACGTCGACGTCTTGCGTCAATCTGCATTTACAAATTGCTTTTTGCAAGTTGATGTTCTTTAGATCACTCGGTTCAGGATCGCTTTGAAGTTATAACGCATTTTCATAAAGTTGGCCGCCGACAGAGAGGATATCTTGAGAGATGTCGAGCCTTGTTTGAACGTTTCACACGGGAGGATTAGCCGAAAGAAGAAGTTTTTTTTTGAATAAATATCGATTCGGGAAAAAGAAGTAAATATTACAAGACGAATGTAGAAAAGAGAGGTTGCAATCTTAAGAAACTAGTCTCTGATGAAAGTAAATAGAGCGATTTTATAAATAACCAATCTTACAGTTCATTTGTTTAGAGTTGGTAGCTAAGAAAATTCATTAAACTGTAAAATGTTGTAAACAAGACCCTAAATCAATAGCGCAAGTATTTATACGATACCATGCTGTATACCACTGTCAATTAAACCCTAGAGAATTAATATGGGAACAGGTAAAAGGTGAGGTGTCAAGAAACAATACAACTTTTAAATTGATTGACGTTAGACAACTTTTTGATAAATTCTTTTGGAAACGTAACACGGGAAAATTGGACCAATGCTGTACACCATATGAAGAAGGAAGAAGAACGATTGTAGAGTGTTGATATCAATGTTGAAGAACTGCTCGAACCCATTGTAATTCAGACCAGGCAACGAATCTTACTTTTTAATATGTAGCATATTTTTATTTTACTTTTAATTTTAATGTGAATTATGCTTTAAAAAAACTTCTGTCTACGGTCATGGGACCCAATCAGCTACCTGTTGTGACAATATTATCTAGGATTTCTATTGTTTTTGGGTTAGTTAATCCCTAATTACAGAGTGAACTCTTTGAAAAATAACAACTATGACTATCTTTCAATATAAATGTATACTACTTTTAGTTATATTTCATGAACCACCCTTGCTTGGGATTTGAAGGATTTGTATTTATAATAAATTCACTGTGCTGCCAACTACAAACACATGAACTATAATTCGTAATTGGTAATGTCCAAAAATTTTCAGCACAGAATTTTGAAGGAAATGTATTGTTTTTTTTATTTTCGGCAAAGCTACACCTATCTCAGCTCAAAAAAGGTACAAACGAACAAGCAAAAAAACTAAAGGGATCTCAATTTTAGCTTTTGTTTTCACTGTCCTGTTACCTAAATATATTGAATCTTCACCGACTAATTTAACAGCAATCCGCGGTTTCCTCTTCTTTTGTTTTGACCTTTACATGTTTGGGTTTAATATTTTCATGGAACTCGAAGAACACTTTGTGGCGATTTTTGAAGGACAACGAATTTAAATTGAAGACTATCGATAAACGTCAGTCTATTATGGAGAGCAAAAGACTAGTTGTATGGAGAAACGAATATTTACAAACCCTCACAAAATATAGAGAATGCGGCAGACCAATTTATTATCTGGATGAAACCTGGTACGACATACATGCATCGAACGATTCCTGCAAATAAAAATCTATCTTGGTTCCTTTTACATACATGCAACGGTAACGAAAGAATGGGCTGATCAAAACCAGCGAAAATATAGTGTAGATGTTCCTTCAAACAAAGGAAAAAGAATTAGCATTCTACATTGTGGCAGTTCTGACGGTTGGGTCGAAGGAGCGCTCCTTCCGCTAAAAACATAAAAAATTGTTTTCTGGATTACCATCAAGATATAAATAGCCTTCTTTTTGAGAACTAGATTTCTGAAACCTTACTTCCAAAACTGAAGAAAAATAGCGTTATTGTTATGGATAACGCGTCCTAACATTCAAGGGTGAGGGTAAGAGTACCCACATCAAGTTCTACGAAAGATGAGCTGAATTTTTTTTTGGAATGATCTTTACTATGAAGAGTGCTACACAAAAAAACAATTATTAGAAGTGTTACGTACCAAAACGTTCAAAAAAGAGTATGTCATTGACTGTTTGGCAAAACAAGCAGGTAATGAAGTATACTGTGTTCAACAATATACTGCCTACAATGAACTGGTGACTGATGGTAATAAACCACTTTTATTGCGATCGTCTGTCACGGTTTATTGCTTATGGTCAAAATTTGCACACAGGAATGGACCTTGTATTTGTATAATTTGGGTTGAGTATAATTACTTATATTTGTGTAGTGAGAGTTCATGTTCATCAGAAGCTGGTCCAAAGGGGTTGGGCTTTTACTTCTGCTATAGGAGAAACCAGCGATTTGACACAGATACCCGAATAATCAGTGAGAGTTCACATTTCGAGGCCAATTAATCCGAGACGAAAACGAAACGATAGTGGTGTTTCCAGATCCACTGATGACGGTAATAAAGATTTGATAAGAAGAACTATCTACTCTATGTACGAAGAAAACTTGGTGCCTACTATCAGATCATTGCAAACAAGACTAAGGAGCTCCACTGAGATAAGGATATCAATTTGAAACCTATGGACACTTTTATCCAAACTAGGTTTCAAATACCGCAAAATTGACAAAAGGCAAGTTATTATGGAATCTCAACGGATTAGGCAATGGCGTTTTGAATATTTGACTGCCATAAGTGATTACAGGTCTTTACAAAGACCAATAATCAATTTGGATGAGACCTGGTATGATACCCACGATACGCCTGCAAAAGGATGGACCGATGGAACACTGCGATGCCAATCAAAAGCTCTATCGAACAAAGAAAAACGGATCACGATTATTCATGCTGGTTCAGAAGATGGTTGGATTCGAAACAGTTTGGGACTTTCGGCGAAGAACATTCAAGATTCGTCGTTGGATTACCACCAAGATACTACAGCCGAATTGTTCGAAGATTGGTTCGAAAACACTTTACTGCCAAATATTCCCCCGCATAGTGTCATAGTTATGGACAATGCCAGTTACCATAGTCGCCAATTGAAGAAGGTTCCAGGCTCTTCAAATACAAAAGCGGAAATCCAGGAATTTATGCTCCAAAACAACATGTACTTTGAAGGATATAAAAAAACGCAGCTTTTAGAGGTTCTAAGGACATTTAACATACAGAAGACATATGTATGTGAAACAATTGGAGCGTACAAAGGACATACAGTTCTTCGTCTTCCTCCTTACTACTGCGTATTCAACCCGATTGAGCATAAGTGGAGAAAACTAAAGAACAAAGTGCGGACCCAAAATACTATACCTACGTTATGTCCTTCTGTAATTGCATTAATCCGGCAAAATATAGATGACCCAGATGCTGTTTGTTGGAAAAGAGCAATAAACCATGTTATAAAAGTGGAGGATTCATACAGGGCATTTCATACTAACATAGAACCCCTTATAATTAATGTAGACGACGATAGTGATAGTGAAACTGAATTGATATATTAACATAATTTAAATTTGTATTAAATTTTATTGTGAATATCCTTTAATATGCGTTTCTATTAAAAAATTATTTTTGGAAATTTAATCCTGACCTGTATTCTTTACCCAAACTTGCCAATACCTGAGATAAAAGTACCTAAGAAGTTTATTATCACCACAAGTCCCCTTTTATTGTAGGCACTAATTTGTTCAACATACTATACTAAGGCTACCTCCCTATTAATGCGTTCTAAATCCTATAGAGCTACTTTGGGGTCAGTTGAAAAAGAACATTGCCAGCAAACACCAATCTCCAAAACTAAGCGCACTTGTGATAAACTTGATAGAAAGTAAAGTCGCCGCAATAGACAATCAACACTGAACAAGTTGCATCGAACATGTTAGACAAGTAGAGGTAAAATACTTAATGGCATTTTCTAATGTAAATAAATTGATTATAAATGTGGATAGTAGTGATGACGATGAGATCTATACTGATATTGCGATACTTGAATGAAATTATCATCATGATTTATACCTTGTTTAATTTGTATTATAATAAGTTTATATTATGCTAATCTATAAATTAATAAGTGAGTTGAAACCTTTTAATTAAGGAATTTAAAAAATAGAAGTCTTTTATTGGATTTACGAAAAAAAACAACTTTACTTTCATGTCGCGTTTCAGTAAAATAATTGAACAGAATGGTCGGTATAAATACGGCTATTAAAATAAGTCAGTCCGCACGAAGTTGAAACGAATAATACTCCCTACATTTTTCGTCTAACCAATCCATATATTTTTTTATTTAATCCTAAAATTCGATACTCTCGCGTTTTTTGATTAATTATTTTTGCAT
This sequence comes from Ophraella communa, assembly GCA_035357415.1. NCBI lineage: Eukaryota > Metazoa > Arthropoda > Insecta > Coleoptera > Chrysomelidae > Ophraella > Ophraella communa. The sequence continues at coordinate 22,147,502 of CM068984.1, forward strand.
TACGAAAGTCGAACTGCCAGCTAGAGCTACTCTTTTGAGATTTGCATTTGCTGGAGCATCTATTACCGGTGTGAAGTTAGCAGCCAATTTTAGCTGCAAAAATGTTGGGAGCTGCTGGATTTTAACTTAGGGTGGCGCACAAGTGAAATGTAATTTTAAAAAAATCGACGACTTTACAAATCTTTACAAATGTGTTTAAATGTTTAAAGATTTGTTTACATTTGTCTCAAGGTAAAAATGGAGCCTTGTAGATTATTTAATACACATTTGATGATCAAATATAAGTATATAATTATGATCTTAAAAAATCTGTGGTTTGCATAAAAAGGCAATATTTCAATCAATGAATCAATTAAAATATTTCTAATATTATTAAAAGAACAGTATAATACTTTTAAAAAATGGATAACAGGGGAATATAGTGGTTGAAATACTACCCTTAAATGTTAAAAATCTCTCGAAAAATCTGCCAAAGAAAATGAAAAGCCAGATTAAGATTTTGGATAGTAATTTATTTAGTTACCAAGAATATACTGTCAAACGGAAATTTGCTTACGGGCGGGATAAGGGGTTGAAATACTACCCTTAAATTTTTAAAAATCTATAACTGCCAAAGAAAATGAAAAGCCAGATTAAGATTTTGGATAGTAATTTATTTAGTTACCAAGAATATACTGTCAAACGGAAATTTGCTTACGGGCGGGATAAGGGGTTGAAATACTACCCTTAAATTTTTAAAAATCTATAACTGCCAAAGAAAATGAAAAGCCAAATTAAGATTTTGGATAGTAATTTATATAGTTACCAAGAATATACTGTCAAACGTAAATTTGCTTACGGGAGGGATAAGGGGTTGAAATACTACCCTTAAATTTTTAAAAATCTATAACTGCCAAAGAAAATGAAAAGCCAAATTAAGATTTTGGATAAAAATTTATTTAGTTACCAAGAATATACTGTCAAACGAAAATTTGCTTACGGGCGGGATAAGGGGTTGAAATACTACCCTTAAATTTTTAAAAATCTATAACTGCCAAAGAAAATAAAAAGCCAGATTAAGATTTTGGATAATAACTTATTTAGTTACCGAGAATATACTGTCAAACGGAAATTTGCTTACGGGCGGGATAAGGGGTTGAAATACTACCCTTAAATTTTTAAAAATCTATAACTGTCAAATAAAATGAAAAGCCAATTAAGATTTTGGTTGGATAGTAATTTATTTAGTTACCAAAAATATACTGTTAAACGAAAATTTGCTTACGGGCGGGATAAGGGGTTGAAATACTACCCTTAAATTTTTAAAAATCTATAACTGCCAAAGAAAATAAAAAGCCAGATTAAGATTTTGGATACTATTTTATTTAGTTACCGAGAATATACTGTCAAACGGAAATTTGCTTACGGGCGGGATAAGGGGTTGAAATACTACCCTTAAATATTTAAAAATCTATAACTGCCAAAGAAAATGAAAAGCCAGATTAAGATTTTGGATAGTAATTTATTTAGTTACCAAGAATATACTGTCAAACGGAAATTTGCTTACGGGCGGGATAAGGGGTTGAAATACTACCCTTAAATTTTTAAAAATCTATAACTGCCAAAGAAAATGAAAAACCGGATTAAGATTTTGGATAGTAATTTATTTAGTTACCAAGAATATACTGTCAAACGGAAATTTGCTTACGGGCGGGATAACGGGGTGTAATACTACCCTTAAATTTTTAAAAATCTATAACTGCCAAAGAAAATGAAAAGCCAGATTAAGATTTTGGATAGTAATTTATTTAGTTACCAAGAATATACTGTCAAACGGAAATTTGCTTACGGGCGGGATAACGGGGTGTAATACTACCCTTAAATTTTTAAAAATCTATAACTGCCAAAGAAAATGAAAAGTTAGATTAAGATTTTGGATAGTAATTTATTTAGTTACCAAGAATATACTGTCAAACGGAAATTTGCTTACGGGCGGGATAAGGGGTTGAAATACTACCCTTAAATTTTTAAAAATCTATAACTGCCAAAGAAAATAAAATGCCAGATTAAGATTTTGGATAATAACTTATTTAGTTACCGAGAATATACTGTCAAACGGAAATTTGCTTACGGGCGGGATAAGGGGTTGAAATACTACCCTTAAATTTTTAAAAATCTATAACTGCCAAAGAAAATGAAAAGCCAGATTAAGATTTTGGATAGTAATTTATTTAGTTACCAAGAATATACTGTCAAACGGAAATTTGCTTACGGGCGGGATAAGGGGTTGAAATACTACCCTTAAATTTTTAAAAATCTATAACTGCCAAAGAAAATGAAAAGCCAGATTAAGATTTTGGATACTATTTTATTTAGTTACCAAGAATATACTGTCAAACGGAAATTTGCTTACCGGCGGGATAAGGGGTTGAAATACTACCCTTAAATTTTTAAAAATCTATAACTGCCAAAGAAAATAAAAAGCCAGATTAAGATTTTGGATAATAACTTATTTAGTTACCGAGAATATACTGTCAAACGGAAATTTGCTTACGGGCGGGATAAGGGGTTGAAATACTACCCTTAAATTTTTAAAAATCTATAACTGCCTCGATAACTGCCAAAGAAAATGAAAAGCCAGATTAAGATTTTGGATAGTAATTTATTAAGTTACCAAGAATATACTGTCAAACGGAAATTTGCTTACGGGCGGGATAAGGGGTTGAAATACTACCCTTAAATTTTTAAAAATCTATAACTGCCAAAGAAAATGAAAAACCGGATTAAGATTTTGGATAGTAATTTATTTAGTTACCAAGAATATACTGTCAAACGGAAATTTTCTTACGGGCGGGATAACGGGGTGTAATACTACCCTTAAATTTTTAAAAATCTATAACTGCCAAAGAAAATGAAAAGCCAATTAAGATTTTGGTTGGATAGTAATTTATTTAGTTACCAAGAATATACTGTCAAACGGAAATTTGCTTACGGGCGGGATAAGGGGTTGAAATACTACCCTTAAATTTTTAAAAATCTATAACTGCCAAAGAAAATGAAAAGCCAGATTAAGATTTTGGATACTATTTTATTTAGTTACCAAGAATATACTGTCAAACGGAAATTTGCTTACCGGCGGGATAAGGGGTTGAAATACTACCCTTAAATTTTTAAAAATCTATAACTGCCAAAGAAAACAAAAAGACAGATTAAGATTTTGGATAATAACTTATTTAGTTACCGAGAATATACTGTCAAACGGAAATTTGCTTACGGGCGGGATAAGGGGTTGAAATACTACCCTTAAATTTTTAAAAATCTATAACTGCCAAAGAAAATGAAAAGCCAGATTAAGATTTTGGATAGTAATTTATTTAGTTACCAAGAATATACTGTCAAACGGAAATTTGCTTACGGGCGGGATAAGGGGTTGAAATACTACCCTTAAATTTTTAAAAATCTATAACTGCCAAAGAAAATGAAAAACCGGATTAAGATTTTGGATAGTAATTTATTTAGTTACCAAGAATATACTGTCAAACGGAAATTTGCTTACGGGTGGGATAAGGGGTTGAAATACTACCCTTAAATTTTTAAAAATCTATAACTGCCAAAGAAAATGAAAAGCCAGATTAAGATTTTGGATAGTAATTTATTTAGTTACCAGGAATATACTGTCAAACGGAAGTTTGCTTACGGGCGGGATAAGGGGTTGAAATACTACCCTTAAATTTTTAAAAATCTATAACTGCCAAAGAAAATGAAAAGCCAGATTAAGATTTTGGATAATAACTTATTTAGTTACCGAGAATATACTGTCAAACGAAAATTTGCTTGCGGGCGGGATAAGGGGTTGAAATACTACCCTTAAATTTTTAAAAATCTATAACTGCCAAATAAAATGAAAAGCCAGATTAAGATTTTGGATAGTAATTTATTTAGTTACCAAGAATATACTGTCAAACGGAAATTTGCTTACGGGCGGGATAAGGGGTTGAAATACTACCCTTAAATTTTTAAAAATCTATAACTGCCAAAGAAAATGAAAAGCCAGATTAAGATTTTGGATAATAACTTTTTTAGTTACCGAAAATATACTGTCAAACGGAAATTTGCTTACGGGCGGGATAAGGGGTAGAAATACTACCCTTAAATTTTTAAAAATCTATAACTGCCAAAGAAAATGAAAAGCCAAATTAAGATTTTGGATAGTAATTTATTTAGTTACCAAGAGTATACTGTCAAACGGAAATTTGCTTACGGGTGGGATAAGGGGTTGAAATACTACCCTTAAATTTTTAAAAATCTATAACTGCCAAAGAAAATGAAAAGCCAGATTAAGATTTTGGATAGTAATTTATTTAGTTACCAAGAATATACTGTCAAACGGAAATTTGCTTACGGGCGGGATAAGGGGTTGAAATACTACCCTTAAATTTTTAAAAATCTATAACTGCCAAAGAAAATGAAAAGCCAGATTAAGATTTTGGATAGTAATTTATTTAGTTACCAAGAATATACTGTCAAACGGAAATTTGCTTACGGGTGGGATAAGGGGTTGAAATACTACCCTTAAATTTTTAAAAATCTATAACTGCCAAAGAAAATGAAAAGCCAGATTAAGATTTTGGATAGTAATTTATTTAGTTACCAAGAATATACTGTCAAACGGAAATTTGCTTACGGGCGGGATAAGGGATAAATAATAATGAATGGTTATCTAGTTTTGTCGTGGACCATTCTTTACACATTTTTAATAAATTTTCAAATTATTTCTGTAGAAAAGTCATCTTTTATATTCCAAGAAACATCGAATACATCAGTCTTAAATGATCTTAGATTATAAATTCTGTAACAATAAATAAAAAACAAATTGTAATGCCAATACATAAAGACAATCACTACTTTTTAGTACTCATAAATCTGCAAAGTAATGAGATAACTATTTTAGACCCCATAGGCAATGAAAAATTGGTAGAGAAATTATTTGTTCAAAGAATAGTATATTTTTTAAAAACAAAAAACCTTTCTTTTGAGAAAATAACATTAAAAAGAATTAAACATATTTTTCAAAATGATAGTTACAATTGTGGTGTATTTATTGTCTACTTTTTTTCGAAAATATGTAATAATGAATCTTTGGAGGATAACATTGATATAAATAAATACCGAGAAGAAATAAAAAAAGTTTTGTTAAAAAACAGTGAAAATGTTCTTACAAAATGTCTTTTCTGTTTTAAAAATGCAGATGAAAAAACCGAAGTATTTACCGAAGTATTTAAGTGTAGACTTTGTTTCCGATTTATTCACCAGCAATGTTTATTAACAGTAAATGAAATTAAACTAAAAAAAATCCCAATAACAAAACATTAAATGACATGTGCGACTTATGCAGACAATATTAATATCAACAAGCAATACAGTATAACCTTGGTATTCTACATATTAAATTATTATCCAAAAATTATTCATTTTCTTTGGCAGTTATAGATTTTTAAAAATTTAAGGGTAGTATTTCAACCCCTTATCCCGCCCGTAAGCAAATTTCCGTTTGACAGTATATTCTTGGTAACTAAATAAATTACTATCCAAAATCTTAATTTGGCTTTTCATTTTCTTTGGCAGTTATAGATTTTTAAAAATTTAAGGGTAGTATTACACCCCCTTATCCCGCCCGTAAGCAAATTTCCGTTTGACAGTATATTCTTGGTAACTAAATAAATTACTATCCAAAATTTTAACCTGGCTTTTTATTTTCTTTAGCAGTTACAGATTTTTCGAGAGATTTTTAACATTTAAGGGTAGTATTTCAACCACTATATTCCCCTGTTATCCATTTTTTAAAAGTATTATACTGTTCTTTTAATAATATTAGAAATATTTTAATTGATTCATTGATTGAAATATTGCCTTTTTATGCAAACCACAGATTTTTTAAGATCATAATTATATACTTATATTTGATCATCAAATGTGTATTAAATAATCTACAAGGCTCCATTTTTACCTTGAGACAAATGTAAACAAATCTTTAAACATTTAAACACATTTGTAAAGATTTGTAAAGTCGTCGACTTTTTTAAAATTACATTTCACTTGTGCGCCACTGAAAGTTAAAATCCAGCAGCTCCCAACATTTTTGCAGCTAAAATTGGCTGCTAACTTCACACCGGTGCATCTATTGATCACGTCTGAGATATGTTTGATGGAGGCCTAGCTTTACTCTTGGTGGAGCTTTAGTTTTGATTCCCTTGATTCCTAGTTTTTGTTAAAAACCTGTATATTAATTAAAACTTCTTTATTGTTTCTAAATATTCTTTGTTTATTACTTACAATAAAAATATACGGTGTCTTTTAAAAATAAATATAAATAATGTATTTAAAAATATGAATTTTAAATTATGCGCTAATGTTGATGGTGAGTGTGCTGGGTTAAGCTTTTTATTTTTTTCTGTAAAAGAACAAATTTTAATTATTTTTTTGACATGCGTTGGTATATTTTTTGTGGTATTCAAATTTATATTTCAACTTAATAAATAAATAACTATAGAAATTGTTTATTAAACATTATTAAACCTTATTTTATACAAAAAACAACTTTAAACTATACAATTTACAGGTTAACAATATAGGAATGTTAAAACTAAACATTTTCAATTATTTAATATTTTTTCGACAGAAGAAAATGTTTCTGATAAGAAAGGTCTCTTTTTTTTTAAATATTTCAAATTAAATTCTGTATGTTTAATCAAAAACCTCTTGTTTTTTTTCCGCTATTTCAATTTCGAACAAATTGAAACTCCACTTTGAATTCTAATTTCGTGACTGTCTACTTGCCTATTGATATATGGGATGTGTGCAATCGAATTCGTCCTTTACCTGAGCTGGTTGATACGATGCCGCTAGGGGGAATATCTTCTCAGGAATTTAAACAGCTTGCTCACATAGGGTATATACTGCATTGTTTTTCAATAAGAAAAACTCAATAACGTAATATTTTTTTTCTCCAATAAATACATTGAAATTTTATACTAGGGATATTTAAAAATGACTGAGATAAAAATAAAAATTTTCTTAGTAAAAAATACGGTATCCGGCGAAATAAACAGTACCGAAATACATTACGGTTAAAATATTTGTCGTTACGGTTCTTTCTACTGAAGAAAAAGTTGCTCCAGGGCCAAGGCCAAAATATTTGTAAAAAGTTTCTATAGCAGTCGTTAATCTATTTGGTCTCCTAAATTCAGCCAAAGATAATAATCACAATGTGCGGCATTTTTTCGTAAATCTTATAAGAGAATGATTGAATCTTGTCGGCACGAAATAATAATTCTTCAGGTTAGGTTAGGATAGGTTCTATATGAGTGGTCGTTTCACGTCTCTTCCACTGCGACCTGAAAGATTTATTGTGGCTCACCCCTAGGTTATAGTCGTTCGATCAGCCCTATGCCTCTAACGAAGCTCATCAGGGTCGTTGGCGACACTTCCATGAAGTCACTGGGCTCGAGTTGATGCAGACCAAATCTATTGATCCTTATTCTCTCGAGCTCTCGGCAGTTATACAAGATGTGCTCCACCGTTTCATCCTCAGCCTGACAGGATCTGCAGTCCGCACTCTCTGCCAGTCCAATTGTTTTCATATGCCTATTAAGACGACTGTGTTCAGTCAGTAGTCCGAATTTGGGTTTGTTTCAATTTTTTGCATTTTCTGAGAACATTTCCTATAGTAATGTATATTTTTTTACACCATCAGAAAGTAGATATTTCAACGAACAAAAAGCCCCCAAACTTTTTGAAAAAAGCTGATATTTTGACGTCAGAATTTTCGATTGAAAATTAGGGTGCTTTTTTGATATTAAGTGAAAACAAGGCGAAAAAATAAATATTTTTAATCAAATAAATTACAGTGTATTTGGGACATAATAAGGTAAGTTTTCACTAAATTTCGTAAAAAAAAAAATTTTTTTGAAAAAGATATAAATAAAAAACCAAAAACTTGGTTTTTTGAATTTTTCACCCAAATTTTGAGGTTATGTGAAAAAATTGCAAATACAAAAGTTGTAGATCTTGTTATTACCTACAACTTTGCCATTTAACTTTTTCGCATAGGACGTGTAGTTTAGCCGGAAATCGAGATAAACCATTTGTTACCCTTAAAAACTCACCCCCTCCCACTTTCCGAACTCGGATCGACCGTAATTTATTTTTCCTTTCATTTTGATCATATTTCCCTCCTTTTCCAATGGGTTTCATTCTATTGTAATTTTTTTTGGTTTCAAAAATTATCGACCCTGGTCTAACAGTATGATGCAAATGTATGGAATAAATTCATTATTTCAGTAATAACAGACGACTTTAAAAAAAAATCTTAAAACACGTTAATTTTAATTTTTGCTTGGCCATCAACTGCTATATAGATGTGTTGGACATTACGTCATTAGTGATGGCGTAATAACGTCATCGACGATTTTTTTAAATACACGTGACAGCTCATTTCAAAGGTCTCCTTATCGCCTTTGCAACAATGTAATCATTTAAATATTTATTTTTACAGGGTTAACCAAAATTATGAACTTTTGTTATAACATGGAATTACAATAAATATTCATTCACTGAACTAAAATTCACTAAGGACCGCCACTGGGAATAAAACAAAATAGTGTTTATTGTTGGTTCCGAAAAAAAATAATTGATAAGAACAATGCTACATTATAATTTGAAATTAATTATTGTAGTAAGTACTCGGAATTATTTTTATAAAAATATTTAAATCAATATTGTCATTGACTCGTCTTTATTCGTCAATGATCTGTGAGTCTATCAAATAATAGACGTCAAATTTTTACTCTTTTGCCGACATTAATAACAGCATTTACAAAAATGAAACTAACAGAAATAGAACGAATCGAGATTTTAACCATGATTGGTTATGGAGGACTCAAGCAGAAGTTCGTAATTTATTTAATGCTAAATACCCCAATTGCGATCCAATTACTCAATCAACAGTAAGTAAAATTGAAAAAAAATTTAGAGAAACGGGCCATGTTAAATATCTTCCCAGAAGTGGTAGAACATCACTATCCGAAGCCAAAAAACTGGACGTAGTACTGGCGTTTCTAGAAAATCCTCATAGAAATTCTAGGCAGGTCGCACTAGATAATAATGTCGACCAATCAACTGTTGTAAGAGTGCAAAAAAAGGAGAAGTGGCATCCATACAAAGTACATTTGGTCCAGGAGCTATTAGAAGATGACTTTGACAAAAGAATCGAATTCTGCGAAAATCCACATTGGATAGAAGAGTATATGACATAATATCCCGAGAAGGTGAATGTTTGGGCAGGCATTATAAGCAATCAAATTGTAGGGCCATATTTTTTTGAGGAAAACCGAACTGCTGCTAGTTATCTGGAATTTCTTCAAAATTATCTGTTGCCACAGCAGAATCAGCTGTTTCCAAATAGATCCAATGGTATTATTTTCAATTTATTGTACTAACCCTTACTCTGTGGAAGTCCATCTAAGAATAATAGGCAACTAAACGTTTAAACTAAACTCCACTTTTAGTTGCAAAATTATCTTTTATAATACAATTACAGCTATTTTTTTTAATTAAACGTGGTAATCGTGTTGAATTTAAAACTGAAATAATTATAAAAAGGTAATGTATTTGGAAACCATTTGATACTGCTATATATGAATTAATTGTCGGATTTACAACAGGTAATAGTTAGGTTATGTTTATTTTGAGTCGAAATTTTTAGCATTTTTTACTGTTTCTAGTTGTTTCCGCGGAAAGAATGTCATGTTCGTAATTATTATAGTGTTCTGGACCCCTCATAATATTTTTATGAAATTCGGAGCGTTCACCAAATTCTACTTAAGAATTTTACTATAAAAATTTACTATTTACTATTAAAAATATTTAAAAAAGTGCAACATGGATTTAATTACAATACCATTAGTATACATGACCTATGTATGCCTTCCAGCAGTCATGTTGATGTCAAAACCGTTAAAGTCTTAGAAGAGCCTAAAGGCAACGTCATCCACACTCACATACACCAACACCAAAGGAAGGTGTACAAATCAACTTGTAGGAATGAATACAATTGGTAAAATCCCCAGTGAAATTGCCAAATATTTAAACTTGCCAGATCACAAGTCATACACCGGGCACTGTTTTCGACGTACTTCTGCTACATTATTAGTACATGGTGGTGGTGATTTAATACAACTAAAAAAACATGGTGGCTGGAAAAGTAGTAATGTAGCGGAAGGTTATATTGATGATTCAATTAAAAATAAAATACAGACGTTTCAAAAAATATCCGGTCAGTCAACCTCCCAAGTCCAAGAAAATTTTGAAATTACGTCAAATCCTTCTAACTCTACTAATAATAATTGTTCTGAAACATCAACTTCTGGAGTAAATATTAAAAATGTTTATCTTAAGCGACAAAGTATCACTTTCCGCTCTTAATAGACAAATAGCTATTACTTTTGATTTTTTTCCAAATGGCAATTGAAATTTTATGAAGGGAAAATATTATAATCCATTCATATTTTGTTCATTACGATTCTCGCAACAGTTAGGTTTAACTAAAATGCATTGATGCGCATACTGACGTCAAAATTACTGACGACTGAAAGAAGGGTATAGTTTGAACTATATCCCTTTTTTAAAAATCAGTAGCATAGAGGTAAAATGTCTTATTTCTTGTTTAGAAAGTTTTGAGAAACTAGAAAAAAACAACACATAAAATAAAGAACTACAAATTAACAACAGCTACTGTCAGAACAGAATTTTGAACTCTGTTTACAGTTCAGTCCTAGACTTCGTGCGAATAGGTTCTATTCGAGCGTGTGTAGATACTGTTTTTAAACCGGTGTGTGTTGCGAATTTCAATAGTCGAAATCAAGCAAAAGTTTCATAGAAACTAACATAATAATTATGAGTGTTTCAAATGGGGGGAAACCCCCCGACCCAGACAACCCTACCCCCAGGACACCAGGAAAAGATAATCATAATGAACTAGTTCTTTATGAAGATGATTGCATGGTAATGGATTCACCCATTCACGGTAATATTACTGAAATTCAAAACGATAATGGAAAAGACAAGGTAAGCGTATCTGATCCAATAAATAATTTCTTTGAAAGTTTAAAAAACAAAAAGTTGAATATCCAAGCTGATGGAATAAAAACCGGTCTAACAAACGAACACAAAAATACGGAACAAAAACATCGTCAACAATACAAATATGAATCAACTGATATAGGACCATATCAGGTAATTTTAGAAAACGTTAATTTTCAGACACGTGTTAATGCAATAAAAATAGGTGAAATTATATTATCAAACTGGCCGGAATTAGATAATAATATAAAAAATATCGATTCTATGGGGAAATATAGAGCTAAAGTTATTTGTAAGGATGCGAAATCGGCAAATTATTTATTAGATTGTAACAAATCATCAATTTTTATTAACAATAAATTAGAGGCATACATTCCCAAATTTATGATCCATAGGCAAGGAGTAATACGAAATATTGACATAGGTTACAGTGAAGAATACTTGATAAATAAAATTAAGCCATACGACTACCATTGTAAATTTTCGGTTTCAGGCGTTAAAAGGTTAAACAGGAAAATTGTAGAAAATGGTACCGAAAAATACGTTCCCACTAGGAGTTGTTTAGTAACGTTTAGATCGCAAACACTTCCCAAATATATAGTTTTAAATAAAGTAATAGTAGAAGTAGAAACTTATAAACAAAGAGTTATACTTTGTTATAATTGCTATCGGTACGGACATCCTACCAAACAATGTAAAAGTAAACCCAGATGTTGCAACTGCCATAAAGACCATTTAATACAAGTTTGTACAGGAAAAGATTTCGAACCTAAATGTTTCCAGTGCAATGGAAACCATCTTACTACTGAGTTTGATAAATGTCCTGAGTATAAAAGACAAAAAAATATTAAAGATATCATGTCAGAAAATAACATTACATATAGCGATGCTACTAAACTAGTTCCAAAGGTATCATATTCTGATATATTAAAAAAATCCGTTGATCCCAAATCAAATTACTATGAAACAAACACTCCTCATACGCCACGACAGGAAAGCAACAGAAAAACATACAGTCAACCACTCCCAAATTTTACACAATCTGCATATTTACCTATTACCTCTCACATTCCTCAGCAACATCAACCAATGCAACTTTCACAAATGACCCAATCGCACAAATACACTATCCATAGAACGCCCAAAAAGCGCACCAGATTAAATGAACCCGACCCATTATTAAGCCAAAGACATCAAATCTTAACACCCTTTAAGTTACCAAACACTCAAGGGGGACTTTTTAATAAAAAAACTTATCGAGAAAATCTCGATTCAAGCGATAATGATGAAAGTTCAGAAGTGGATATAATCGAATCTGTTTTGGAATTGGTTACGTATATCATAAACGCTTTTAAAAAAAACAATACTTTTGAAATACAAGAGTCTGAATTGGTTAATATAATAAAAGATAGGCTATTCAATAAACCGTGTACAAGTTCGCAGACATGAATCATTTAATTAACTTTGTTCAATGGAATTGTAGATCAGCGGTAGCTAATAAAAATAATTTAGAAAATCTGCTTTTTGAAAATAATATAACTATCGCCTTGCTTTCCGAAACTTGGTTTAAGCCGGGTGTTTATTATAACTTTCAGGGTTATAATTGCATCCGTGCGGACCGAGATGACGGAAAAGCGGGAGTAGCATTGCTTTTGAAAAACAATATGCCTTTTAATGATATTCCAATACCCCATGTTAATGATATAATGACAAAGTGTGTGTGTGTGAAGTTAGGTAATTTAAAAAAATTGTATATAGTTTCTATTTATATTAAACCTGTATCTAGAATAACAGTTAGAAAATATGTCGACTTTTTTAACAGTATTCCAAAACCATGTCTAATTGGTGGGGACTTCAATGCACATCATCCGGCCTGGGGCAGTGAAACTGAAGATAGAGATGGTCGAAATTTACTTGAAGCAATCAACACAGCAAACCTGATATACTTGAATACTGGAGAGCCAACCCTGGTCACCAGACCAGGTCAAAGAAAAAGCGCCATAGATATTACCTTTTGTTCTCCCAGTATCAACCACCTTTTCGAATGGATACCGATGGACGATCCCCACGGATCAAATCATCTTCCAATCCTAATCAAGTGTCTACTTATAGATAGGCCAGCACAAACCAAAAGACACAACATCTGGAAAATCAACAAGGCTAACTGGACTTTATTTTCAAACTATCTTCAACAAAAATCACAAGATGTTAAAGAAGATAATTATGAAAAACTAATTAAAGATATTAATGGGGCAGCCAATTACGCCATTCCAAAAATAAAAAGAAGCAGCAGTACCAATCTTCGTAAATGTAAACCATGGTGGAGTGAAAATTGTGAAAAAGCTGTTCTAGAGAGAAAAAAGTTATTTAAGATATACAAAGAAAATCCCAATCTTATCAACTTAATCAATTACCAAAAACAGGACGCTATAGTAAAAAAGACAACGAATCAAGCCAAAAGGGACAGTTGGAGGACATATTGTACAAGTTTAAACAAAAACACCCCAATGACAGAAGTTTGGAAACAACTACACAGGTACAAAAATAGGAAGCAAGCTAACCGTTTACCAATGGAATGGGGAGAATGGACAGAAGAATTTCATAACAAAATAACCCCTAGTTTGGCGAATGAAGCACCTTTCGAGTTTGAGGATGACGAAGAACACGAACTTAAAAATCAATTTTCAATGTGGGAATTGAATAGGGCAATTAAGAAAACAACAAACACCTCACCGGGTCTGGATAACATACATTACCCAATGATTGCTGAATTACCTAACTGTACAAAGTCAAGACTTTTACACATCTACAACCTAATTTGGGCTAACAAGAATCCAATACCGAAAGATTGGTCGAAATATCTGGTTGTACCAATCCCTAAGCCAGGGAAACCAAGAGATTCTCCAAATTCATATCGCCCTATCTCACTTGGATCATGTGTGATGAAAACATACGAAAGATTAGTAAAAAACAGATTAGAACATTGGTTAGAAAAACAAAAGAAATTACCCACTTACCAATATGGTTTCAGAAGAGGCAGGTCAACTCAAGAGGCAACATCCGTCCTAATCACCGATATACATTTGGCATTCTCTAAAAACAATTTAATCTCTGCCCTATATTTAGATATTAAAGGAGCTTATGATAGTGTCAGTTTGACTATTCTGTCCAAGAGATTACTGAAAATGGGTATACCCAAGAGCATTGTACACAATCTAACTAAATTATATTCAAGACGACAATTGCAGCTGAAGATCAACGGAGAAATAAACCAACCAAGATACACTTCTGTAGGACTACCACAAGGCAGCATATTATCTCCACTTCTGTTTATTCTGTATACGGCTGACTTAGTGGACAGACTCGGACCTAACGTCAGAATTATACAATTCGCAGACGATTTTTGCATCTACTCTGAGAACAAAACCATCGAACATTCAATCAGAGAATTAGACCAGACAACAAAGGAAATCCATACTTGGTCAGAGAATCATGGTCTCGTTATTTCTGAAGAAAAATCAGCACTATGTACATATACTCGACACCGTTATGATCCACCCAACCAAATTCAATTAGGACCACTTAGAATAACGTACAAATCATCGGTGAAATATCTAGGTATAATTATTAACCAAAAGTTATCTTGGAAAGATCACATTCACCATATCACCAAAAAATGCGAAAATGCCATCAATATTTTAAGAGTCTTCTGTCACACAAAATGGGGTGCAGACCCCAACATTGCACTAATATTTTACAAATCCCTAATTCGATCTGTCTTGGATTACGGTGGTATACTCTATGGAAACACATGTTTAACTCAATTAAAACGTATTGAAGCAATTAAAAATAAAAGTCTACGGCTGTGTCTCGGTGTTTTGCAAAGTACACCAACAAACGTCCTTGAAGTAGAGGCAGCAGAACCACCCTTAGAGATAAGGAGGGATTATCTCAGCGACTCATTAGTCCTAAAACTTATGTCCCAAAACAGATGTACGAGCATATCAGACTTAGCTACAAGACTGAACAGCCCATATTGGCGCAAGAAACGTCCTCCCTTAATTGCAAAAAGCTATCTAAGATTACTCCAGTTTGAGAATGTCATCTATAAAAATGATACTTTACCATGTTTCAGTATAGACTATAGATTACAAGAACTACGAATACCAGTACATTACATTAACACCGAAAATATTTACAAAAATCAGATTAAGGCATTCTTCAATAACACACTGCTCACCAATTGGCCAGATTTTGAGTACATATTCACAGATGGTTCAAAAATTACTGATAACACCGGCTGTGCCTATTTGCACGTTAATGAGTCTAAATCAAAACTCATAAAGCTACCAGATCAGACATCTATTTATACAGCAGAAATGATTGCGATTTTAGAAGCCATGAGATACGCTAGTAGTCACGAAAAACAAAAATTTGTAATACTAACCGATAGCAAAAGTTCAGTTGATACCATGAAAAATATAACAGTTAAATCAAACTTACCCATTGTTGCTGTCAAGATATTGGTCGAATATAAGGAACTAATAACCCGGCGAAAAACGTTAAACCTTGTTTGGATTAAAGGGCACAGTGGCATAACTAATAATGAACAGGTAGATCAACTTGCCAAATTAGCGACTCAAAGGGGTGAAGAAATCCACGACCACCTTCTTCCCTTTACTGATCTCAAAAATAATGTAAAGAAAAATCAATTTGACAGATGGCAGCAACGATATAACCAAGACACCAAGGGCAACCGTTTTCGTACAATTCAGCCACATATTTTCAGGAAACCATGGTTTACAGATGTCACCGATCGCTACTTTGTAAAATCACTCAATCGGGTAAGATGCAAACATGGCTTGTATCCGGAACACAAGTATAGAATAGGAATTGCCGAATCCCCTAACTGTACCTGTGGAGCAATTGGATCCCTTCACCATATACTCTTTAACTGCCCAAACCACCATGGAGAGATAAATGCGTTTTATCAAAAATTAAGAGATATCGACGTCCAACTCCCCACCAGTCTAGACACATTATTGTACACTAGGAATACTGCAATTTATATTGTTATCTTTCAACATATGAAAAAATTACAACTCTGTATTTAAAAATATGTTTAAAAAAAAAGTGAAAAAAAAAAAACTAAAAATAAAAAATTAAAAAAAAAGGGTAAAAGAGAATGGTTAAAAAAAAAATATATATATAAAAAAAAAAAATAAAAAAAAAATAAAAAAAACAACTATTAGCATAAGTAAATACAATTTAATTATGATAAGGCATTTCAATTAAGTATAAAAAAAAAAATAAATAAATAAATAAATATATATAAGTACATAGGGGATAAGGTAACAACAAGCATTTAACGTAGAAAGCAAGTAGAATAAGATCATAATTAAGGTAATCAGTGGTAGACAATAATTAAACAAAATAAATTAAGCTGGCCAATTGGTAAAAACCAAGGCCAAAAAAACCTAAACACACACACAACTCTGTTTAAATAGGATCTGCTTGATAAAGCGAAGTTACTTTACTTTTCATATCTCATATCTGTACTTTGATTTAGTGGAGGAGTAGGAGTTATTACTGGTCATTATTTGTGAAAATATTTTTATTTTTAACTCAAAATATTATTAAAATGTACATAAAACAAAAACTTTACTTTCTAAGTTTATAAACAAAAAGAAAATGCCATATTTAATATTAAGTGATTTAGTCATCGTCATCACTCTCATCCTTTGAATCTATGGGTATATTTGGTAGTAATCATAAAAAGTTTTTGGAACCCATTTGAGTTTTTTTTTATAGCAGGCAAGTTATCAGTTAATTTCAAAGGTTGTCTTACAGAACTGGAAAAATTTACTGTTTTAAAATCTTCCTCTTCAAAATTTGTTTTATAAAAAATAATGGAAGGTGAATGTGCACGTGCCTCAAGCCAAACAACTGTGGAAATTTTCTTCTTCAGTGTTCTGTTTGCTGTTCTTTTAAAATCTTCTACTTCCATACTAAAAACAGTTGCACCACTATTTCTAATAAGCTGCTCCCAATCCCAAGGGTTTGCAATTTGCATTGTGGGCTGTTTTTTACTGTTCTTTCAATTAATCCATGAATAGAGTATGGCCACGTAACAGGAATTTATGTTTAATTGTTTTTAAATGACATACATTGATAAGCCAAAAATAATTTATTAACATCATTGTATTTCTGTTTTGGCTTGGGCAATTATCGGACCATATTATTAAATTTTCTGTTTCAGTTCCAGCAATTACATTGGTTGCCCATTTCAAGAGAGCCGAAGCTACTTCGTTTCCTCCTCTTCCAGCTTTTGACTCATCCCAAGTCACAGAGTACGATTTTTTTCTGTGGCATCGTATATTGTCAGATTAAGCGTCCACAATTTTAACAAGTAAAAGCTTTGACAATTTGACAAATACGGAGTTGGCAAGCATTTTTGCAAGTCCAACTTTAATACCTTGGTTTTGTCGGTGCTTCTTCTCATTTCTTTATAACGTCCTTTTTCTTGGTATCGTGTTTCGGCTTCGTTCAGATGACTGGTGTAAGCAAATTGAACTTTTCTTTTTTTGTTTTCGTCAAGAGAATTGTCTTTAAGTTCCAAATTAAATTTATCACAAGCATCACACGTGTCATTGGAAGGTTTTTTAAATCCTAAATTGAAATCCCGATCTGTTCATTATTATAGTTAATGTATAGGTAAATAAAGCAAGGATACAAAACACGCCGGAATTGGAGATACTATTTACCATCACACAAACTAGTTGTGCGCACTACTGCTTGAGGAGATGCTATCGTTTACCTAAGCGAATACCGGAGATACTACAGTTTCTCAAGCGCATATCTGCTGGACCCCTATTCTTGACGGTGATAGAATAGAACTCTCCCTAGGGAGCACTCCCTACTTTCATTCTATCACCTTTCTATTGGTTACATGAAACTGTATTCTTGAGTTCGATAGAAAGAAGTACAGTCGCTGTAGAAAGAAGCAAATTGATAAAAATGTTTGAGCAGGTTTGCCAAATAGTTAAACCCATCGGAATAAGGAATTTTTGACAATTGAAGATCATGCAAACAACAAACGTGGTTATTGTTTATATTTACGGTCTCTAAAGTGTTTCAGGAGCTATATTTTATTTCATTTCTACATTTAATTCTATTTCATAGCATAATATTTAGTTCTAGTTTTTTATTTAGTATTATTTTTAGTATTTGTATGTATTTAGTTTAGTATTAATATTGTTTGCCTTTGTGTCACTGGTGTGTTTACAATTTACAATGGATTTGAATAATGTTTTAATTTACGACGCTATACAAAATGATATACCAGAAGCAGAAGAGGATATCAATATCAGAAGAGAAGTTTTACCCTTGGTAAACCCATTTGATGAATTAACAGATTATAGGTTTACAAGGCTTTTCAGATTGAACAAGGAAGTTTGTCGCGACGTTATAGTGTTTACAATCTTTGGAAGAGCCCCCAGGTATACTGTTCAATTAAGTTGACAACTCTGTCCATAGGGCTTCCATTTTTTCTTTTGTATAGGACTGCGTTAATTTGCCGGAGTACATTTCTTGTCTTGCAGAAGTAAAGTCCACAAGAATCTGTTTTTGTCGGGTGTTCATAGGAGCACTCTTTTGTTTTTTATTTTCTTCCATTTTCACTACACTATAGTTGTCTTATCTATGTTTACTACTGTTACTTTTGATTAAAAAAAAATAAATAAAAGGTTTATAACGGACGGGCAATTATTTTTGATTATCTAAGCACGAAACGACGAAATACATCATATAACATATAACCGATATAACCAAGAAGCATATAACTACTATAAAAGAAATTACTTCTTTTTGGTTCGAAAATAAAAATCCCTAACACCTTCTCTTGGTGTTATAGCAGTTCCTTCAAAAATAACCAATAGAAGTAATTGTTCTCTCGGGGAGCAACCCTTCTATCGGTACAGTGAGAGAACGAATTTCAAGAATACGGTTTTGGCATTTTCAATAGAACCACGCCCACTTTCTACTGGCTGTTCTATTCTATCACCGTCAAGAATAGGGGTCCTGAACGAATGCACTTACACTTGCGATCATTTACTACAAGAAAAAGAAGAGTTTTATGTGTGGTACAATGAAGTAAGCCTAAATTTGACCAATTGTGGAGATACGACAGTTTACCTCTATGCTACTGAAATATTTTCTACATTTCAGCTACCATATTGTATTCTATAGATATTTAAACACTCATTGCTGAACCATATTTTAGGAATATATTACTAATTAATAAACTTTAGTCTGTATTTGTTTAGTAGGTAGTCGATTTGTCTAAATCCCTAAACTAAAATGGATATTTTTGTCTATTCTCTTTCTTGCAATAAATGTTTTAATTTAATATTATTGCACCGGTTGATTCTTCTCGAACATAAAATTTTTAAAGTGACAGTACTTACTTCGATGTCCAAATTGAATATTCCTTCACTTAAAATTAATAAAAGAAAGTGCTTTCTTTAATAAAATCGTTCTAATAAAGTTCAGTTTTCTCATTCAAAGCTTATCAAGGAAAATCCAATGGAAATGACAAACGTCTACGTTAAAAAGGCATTTATTTTAAATGTTCGTCCAAAAGAGAAACCTTTTATCGAATCCTCAGCAATTAGGTAAACGAGCTTGAAAACTTGAAACGATATTTTCTTTCCTGAAGAAAAAAAAATACAAGAAAAATTCTTTCCAATCTACATTTACACGTCATTACCATATCCAAATACAAAAGAAATTGCTAATGGCTTCCAGGGCGTGTGTACAGTTTTTTCTTTCAGTTTAATATACAGAGTGCCTCATTATTTCTTTGTTAAAAAATGTTCTGAGTATTCATATTAGATTAGATTAAGGACTGGGCAGCTACACGCCTTTTCCTACTTCAACCTTCTTTAGATATATCGGTTTAGACCTAACAATCTAACTATCTTTAAGGCAGAGATACTCGCTATATACGTTAATGTCCAGGGGTCCAGGGGGTCTTGATAGAGACACAAACAGATTTTTTACAGACAGCCAGGCAACTTTAAAGGATCTAAGCTCTTTTACATATGAGTAAAAGCAAGTCTGAGAATGTTAACACTCCCTAAAGAAACTGGCAAGAAACAGCAAGGTCACCTTGAATATGCCAGGAATGAGGCAAGCTAAAAGGTTTGTAGACATATGCTTTCTTGAAATGAGCAAAAACTGCAGGTCTTCTCACTGCCCTTTGGGGTATGACCTCAAAATAATGAGCAAAGTGAAAACTGTCGTTTCTAATAAAGCTCTAAGCGAACGGCGGAACGTATACTATGCCAATGTGTGTTTCCTAGAAGGAGCTTCTTTCCGACTCCTAATCAAACTAGGAATGTGTCCTCTAGAAAGCTGATTAGCTTCGCTGGTAGTATTGGCGTTATAGAGTTTAAGTAGGTATACAACATTAGACGAAGCTATAGCTGAGAGAAATGTTAAAGGAAGAAGAGCAATACCTATGCTTAACACTATATTATGGGATAAAAACACATTTAAATCACAAAAAAAGAATCTAAAACTCAATTGTGAAAAGCATAATAACGTATAGTTCTAAAGTATGGCCTCTAAAAGAAAAAACTCAAACATCTCCACTAAGATGGACTTCTAGAGAAGGCCGGCCGGGAAATCCAAACGAGATAGGATACCGAATGACACGATAAGACGGAACCTGGAAATAAAACGACATTATCGATGATGATACCATACCAGCAGCTGGTATGGTATGGACATGTTCAAAGAATGTCGCAGACACGAATCCCAAAGAAAATCTTAAATTGGAATCCACATGGAAGGAGAAAACGAGGAAGACCACGCAAGAGTTGGAGAGAGGGAATCGACAATAAAGTGCGGGATACAGGCCTGGAAGAAGATAATACCATAAATATCGACAATTAACTGATTATTCCCTCTGGATATAAAAAGAGTGATCGCACAACTTAGAACTACAAGCTCAGTTGAACTATATATGTATGTTAACAACAATTCTTTAAAAATAGCTACTAATTAGATTTGTTTAATATGCAACCAACTAGTACCTGAAACTTCAGAACTTGCCCAATGTATAGTAGCCTGCGATATTTGTTTAACCTAAGAGGCCACTCAGATGATTTAGAGTCGCTGTTGACATCCACAAATGCATCAGATTTACAAAAACTCCATCGCTTTTTTAGTTTTACTTTTATGCACTTATAATTTGCAATCTTCTCATTAGATTACTTAAACTTGTTAAATGTGCTTTTATTCTTTTTATGTACACTCTCTTGTTCATGTACATTTTTTTCTACGAAAGAGCAATTAGGAAAACATTAAATATAAATAATATAAAATGAAGGGTACAGGAATAAAACAGAGGGACCGACATATTGAGTTTAAAACAAGGAGGGTCCACTGCAACAGGTTCCAGCAAGTCACGTTGATCAAAAATTGTCTAGTCTTAAATTAACTTGCGATGCAGCATTTTATAGCAAAAATGCATTGTGAGGATGTGGCGAATCGGTCAAAACAGGAGGCCCAAAACTGGACGAATGCAAGATGTGATGAAGAAGTTTCGATTGGCTTCCCACGAGCAAGGTCCGCCATGTTTTTGTAAGAGTTTTAGATGTTTTGAAGTTACAACAAACGAACAACGTATGGCGATTTTGTCACATCGTAACAATTTGCCTACAAACAATGAACAAAATAGTTATCTATGCAGTTTAATTTCGGTTATTCCGGTTCAAAGACGTCGAAATCGTCAGAAGTGGAAGCTGTATTTCATGATAGTGTATTTTCCTATAAAATTAGATTAAAAGAAGACGACCGAATTGTTAAGAAATCGTTTTGCTACAAAGCTTTTCTGAGTATCCATGGCAATAGCAAAGGAAAATTAGAGCACTTACAGAAAGCTTTAAGGGATAGAGGAACGGCACTTAAAGATAGAGGCGAACATATCTCCAAGATAAGGAGCTTACCTGATGATTCATATCATATCATATCATATTAGTTCGTTTAAGGGACGGCTTTTACATTATAGCTTAAATGATTCAAAAAAACTTTATCTACCTGAAGAGCTTAACAGTTACATCCAACATAAAAAATATCTTACGAAACTTATCGTAATGTTTTTAACACAAAATTCAAAATCAGTTTCCAGAAAATGTTGCAAATAAGGCATCCAATGAGGTCTACTCCTTTTGTTCGACTTCTTAATTAATCACGCTGGGAGCATCAAACATCTGAACATATTCTGTGACTCTGCTGTAGGACAGAATAAAAACTACTCTGTGTTCCGTTTTATGCATTATACTTATTGTAAATTCTATTCGAAGACTTGATTCCATCAGTATCACATTTTCAATTCGAGGACACTCCTACCTGGAGTGTGATAAAAATATGGGATTGGTTAACCTAAAAACACAAATGGAAATGCCAAAAGATTACTAGAGCAGTCCAGAACTAAACCAATTCGATTTTTTGTGATAAGGTTATAACAACTTATGGTAAAGGACTGGGGAGCATTTTTAAAGAATAAGTGTAAAGCAAAATGCCCCTTTGCATCTCAAGAAATACGCAAAATTTACTGCAACCGAGATCATCTAAAGCTAATGTATGTTTTGGTGAACTTATAATGGCGCCTTTAGTAATAGTTCTATGTTAATAACAAAAAGTCTGAAGAAATCAAGCTGGGAGAAAACGTGTTTGAACTTCCTAATGCAAAATATATAAATAAGCTAGACACCATCTTAAACTTGGAAGCCTCACTTCTTTTTAACTTTTATAGAAACATTGCCCATTAAAAATGAGAAGTTTCTTAAACTTGCAGAAACTCAAGTTATATTGCCAACCACCAGAAGTAGCGGATTTTTACACAAAATGTAAATAGGGAAACTTCAGAAATTTTGCCTATTGCATTCCTGGTAAGGATATGATGGACATTTCCTGTTTTGTTTCTGTATTTTTGTATCTTTTCCACAATTAACCCAAATTTTTAAGTATTGTTTCAAAATTTAATTTTTTGTTTCAAAGAATGTATTTTTTAGTTACTTTTATGTACCACGAAGAAAACTTTGATTTATTTTGTAAGCATTAAACAGCGAATTTATATTAAAATATCAAATTACTCGATATCTATTTTTTGTGACATTCCCTCTTTTATTCCTGTATCTTCCAAATAAAAACAAAATGATTGTACTAACCCTTACTTTTTGAAAGTCCATCTTATTAGGAATAATAAAAAACTCTTCGTTTTAACAAAACTTCCAATATTTATTTAAAAAATTACTTTTTTAACCTTGATGACAGCCGTTTCGCTAGACTTAGCATCGTCAGACATAACAATATTAAAGCCTAGATGTTATGAGCCCTAAGGGATTATACTGGATGTATTTCCCTCTAAGATCAGTATAACTGTGCAATGATATAGAAAAACCGGGAAAAAACTATATCATGCTGATCTTTACAATAACTTAATATATTTGTGTTACAATTACAAAAAATGTGGATAAAAGAGGAAAGTAGAAAGTGGTTTAAAATAAGAGATGCTCCAGACATTTACATTAAAACTGTTCATTCCGAATTAACTTTTTCAATGCATTCAGTAGAATTTGACTGCTCAGATGACAAAATTAGAGAACAGGTCAGTATTTAGAAACACGATAAATATAAAAAACAGATAGGTAAATTAGACAAATTAATGAATTCACAACACACCAACACACAATTTACACAACATAATAACACAGTAAATTCTCATGTACCAATACATTTTGCTCCTCGGTTTGTAAATCTATCAGACACCATTTTTTCTAATAATGAAAATAAATTTTTAGATAAGGGTTTAAAATATTGCATACCACCTAAATTTACTAATAATATAAAAGAAATTTTAGCCACAGATTTTGAAATAGCTTTGAGAACTAATTCAAATAATTTTATTTATGAAAAAATGCAAATAGCAAATATTATTAGTGACATAAAACCAGATAAATTTAAAAGTCAATGTCAAATTATGAAAAATGACCTTAGACAAGGAAGTAAATGATTTCATAATGTCAAGTAATGTCAAAATTCTAAAGAACGATCCCACTCAAAAATAAGAGAACATGTAAACGATTCAAATTATCTATTAAATGACAATGATAAAAAATACCTAGTAAATAAAAATCCTCAATGTCCAGAATTATATGGAACTATTAAATTACATAAAGAGTCAAAACCGATTAGACCAGTAGTTTCGTATGTTAACACTCCTAATACTAAGGTAACTAAAAAATTAAATACTATTCTAAATAATTATGGTTGCACATCTAAATATTCAGTACAAAATTCATTAGATTTGATAAAAAAGTTGATAAATGTAAATTACAAAATAATACTAAATTAGTATCATTTGATGTAACTAATATGTTCTCTAAAATACCTCCTAAAGAATGTATAGGTTAGTTTGTTAAAAAGCTATTAGATGAAAGAAATATCCATCCAGGAATAATATCAGATATAATTGACTTATTTAATGTATGCATTAGTCAAAATTATTTTACTTTTGATAACAAAGTATATATTCAAAATGAGGGTCTTCCAATGTGAAGTCCCATTTCTCCAATTTTAGCAAATATTTTTATGGATAATCTAGAAAACATAATATTTCCTTCTAGTTATAAAAACATATTATATTTTTGTATAGATATGTTGATGTATTTTTTAATTATATTAATACCTTGCATCCTAAAATTAATTTTACTTTAGAAGTTGAAGAAAATAATTCAATTAATTTTCTAAATAAAAATATTGGTACAAAATTGTTAAATGTAAAAACAAAATTACCTAAATTAAAAAAATCTGGTGTTTACAGAATTAATTGTCCAAAGTGTAATGCTGTATATATATAGGTCAAACACAAAGAAATTTTGAAGTAAGATTTAACGAACATTTAAGAGCATATAGATTAAAACAACCAGATAAGTCAAATTATGCAAAACACCTACTTGAACATCCAACCTCACTCTTACACACCAGTTATTGTAAAGATCAGCATAATATAGTTTTTTCCTGGTTTTCTATATCATTGCACAGTTATACTGATCTTAGAGGGAAGTATATTCAGGATAATCCCTTAGGGCTCATAACATCTAGGCTTTAATATTGTTATGTCTTATTACTTCCATACTTGGTCTAGCCTTATAACTACCTAATAAACATCAGGTACCTAGCTAGAAACAAACAAAATGTAACTTCAATATGTCTAGCGAAACGGCTGTCATTAAGGTAAAAAAGCAATTTTTTGAATAAATATTGTAAGTTTTGTTAAAACGAAGGGTTTTTTATTATTCCTTAAAACAAAATGATTTAAAAAAATACTAAAACAAAATTTGTATATTATGTTAGATATTGTCTTTAAAAACCAATAGGTATTTATTACAAAAAATAAGTGTGGATGAAATGAAATTCAATTAAAACAACTGAGAAAAATCTTAACGATCTAGATCTACACAGTTTATTTATTCAAAGTTATGATTTATGATGAGATACCCTGTACAGCTTTTCAAATACATTATTTGTAAAATTGACATAATTGACAAGACACCGTAAGTGTTTTTCTTTGATATTCTCTTAAAAGAAATTCTCTAAAGAATATTCGAGATGACTAAAGACTTATTTATTTGGAAGTGGATTTCCAAGTCAAAAAGGAAACTTTAATACGCAGTATAATAAGAGTTAGAATAACAAATAAGGCACGTTTTTACATTAAGCAAATGGTCGATGTCAAATCAGGTATCTCTTTGTTTAATTTGGATATACGATTTCATTATCTCAAAGTAATACATATTAATTTATGAGAAAACAAAGGAACAAGACATGTTTTCTGTTTTTTTTTCTTTTTCAACACTGTAATTTTTTTAAAGTCAAAAATCTGAGTAGAGGGTACAGAATGGGCGAAGAAATTATCTCTATAGTATGCTATACAGATGATATCATATTTATTGCAGAGTTAAGATGATCTTCAGAGACTTTTATATGAATTTAATATAACAGCAAGAAAGTTTAACATAATAATATCACCAAATAAAACAAAAAGTATGGTAATTTCTAAAGATCCGATAAGGTAAAAGCTGGAAGTGGACACCAAAATAATCCAGCAAGGAAGAAGTATCAGCTACCTGTGAATACTACTGCACAGTTAACAAGATACAGAAGCGGAAGTAGCCCAACAAATAAAGAAAGCCAACAGAATAGCAGGATGTCTTAAACACACTATATGACGAAAATAGTATATTACGTAACTAGAGTTTTAAGTAAGCCATTACGCACGAAGTCGCGCAGCGCCCATCTGTTTTCTGCTATGAAATAAAGGAAATCGCAATTATTTAAACTTTATTATAATAATTATTAATAACAATAGAACAATTGAAGAAAGGAAAAGACCAATGTCAATGTCACAAAAGTATTTATTTATATAAACAATTGTACTGCTGTTAAAAAGCTACTAGTTTCGGTCTAGTTAAAGACCATCATCAGGCTAAACATAAGAATACCATAGAGAAACATTAGACTTAACATGACAGTAAGTTAATCTTACCTGTACATAATACATAAAAACAAAAACAGTTGAATGTGTTCCGGCACCAAAGTTGTCCAGAAGGGAGGAATTAAAAACATTAGGGTTAAATTATATAATGATTATAAATGAACATATTTTATGGTAACATCGAAGAAAAAAGAAAAGAAAAGAAATTGTAATAGACACAATATTGTCGCTTATTGGGAAAAAATTAATTAATAATTAGAAAAGATAATGAAATAACTCAGTATCATCACAAGATGATGATCTTGAGGAAATATGCTCCAATGATATGAGGAAATAGTCTCCAAGATTAACAGAGGTAGGAGAAGGTCTAAATACCTAAAGACCTTCCGCCACTGTAGAAGATTGCCAGCCACCTAGTCGCTTTAATGATAGCATATCACCTCCTGCATTAACTAATATAGTGGCTGCCAATCTCCTAAAACAGTGGCCAGTATATTGCTTTGGTTCCGGCAGCTGAAGGTATTCAGCAATTTTACGTGATGTACTACAGATTGTATTTATCCCCACAACCTGTTTTGTAAATTTTCCATCTGGTACCTCAAATGAACGTCTCGTTTTAGTTTTAGAATCTGGAATATTAATTCCAAAAGAATTTCCTGTATCCTGAATGTCTTCCATTTTTATATTTCTAAGTTCTTGTTTACGCCAAGCTCCGCTTAATCCAATAATGAGGATAACCTGAAAACCCATTATTATGTGATGATAATTACACAATTTTTTAATTCTTCACCTTTGACAATAAATTCTTATCGTCTGGAGCATCTTACGTATTAATTTGTTCTGTAGACAAGATTTTCGATATTTTACTCTTAAATCCATCCGATCGCCGTTTTAGTAGGGTGATTAGTTTTGGATAATTTGATATGTTAATGTTATTAATGTTTAGTGTAGTTATCAGCATCAAATAAATGGCCCATAGTGAAGATGGTTTCATAGTTTTTGATAATTCTTCAAAGTACGCAAGGAAAACATTCTCCGAAAATGATTTTACGTTGTGCTAGTTGTAAGGTATATGAAAATAATATACCTTGTTTGAAAATACGAACGTATAGATTTCATTCGTAAACTCAAACATTCGTATACGTAACAGCTTTGAAAATATGGTCCCTGATACCACAAGGACAAAAAGACTGATGGAAACATGTGAAATGAAAATGGTCCGTGATATCACAAGAAAAACATTATGGGACAAACAACGCAAAGTAGCACAGACCTCAGGCAAAAATGTAATATAGAGAACATAAAATAATGGACAACGAAAACGAAAAAAGTATATATGGTATAACCGTATAAAAATAATGGGAGAAAGAAGGCTGGTAAAGATAGCACGAGGTAGATCCCCAAACAGCCGGAGTATTGGAAGGCCAAGGAAGAGATGGACTTATAACCTGGATATATAATGAATGAGGAGACACCCGAAGATGGAACAGGCGTGAGACTATTAACGAAGCAAAAAGCAAGAATTTATTTCGGTGGTAATTACCACCAATGTCATACAAAATGTTGTACGAGAATTCCAAAATCGCCTCGGTTATTGTCAAGAAGTGAATGATAGTCATTTTGAACCTTTTTAATCTAATTTAATTGTAAAGTAAAAATTCCAAATATTATGGGTCATTATTGTTTTCTTTCTACGTAAAGTTTTGGATACAGACATTATCAAAATTTTACATCTTAGAAATCATTTTTCTCAGTTATAATTGCACCAATTTAAAAAAATCTTTTTATTGCTGCTGTTATTAAAAATTTTCGAAGGAGTGCTTATAATGGGGTGTTAAACTTATCAAAAATATGATGTTTTCTCAAAGTTAATAGTTAGGGGTGTACAAAATCATACTAGGAAATCAATTAACTTTATTGTATTTATTATCACATATTATGTCCATTTGAAAATTCAACTTTTGGATGATTTAAATAGTCCGCCATTCGTTTTTTTTTATTTTATTAAAGTCGCATCAACTACAGGAGTTATTAGCGACATTTGTTAGTGATTATTACAATAAGTTATATAATATGTTAATAGCTTTAAGGTAATTAATTAGATTTTTGATGTTCGCTTCTTCGCCGATAACAGAGTTCAAATTGTTTTTAATATTATTGTTTAGTCTTTGGATTGCAAACTTCGGACATTCTACTAATAAGTGGTCGACAGTGATGTTTTTTAGACACTGATCACAAAATGGAATGTCTGATTTCGTTATGAGGTGGATATGTGTGAGGTTTGTATGACCTAGACGCAGTCGTGCGATTTTCACTTGGTGGGATTTGATTGTTGTTGGTTGGGTCCATGGTTTCACTGACGGTTTTATATTTTTTAATTTTGCCTGAGATAGGGTCCACGCACTTTGCCACGCACTGATCACTTTAGATTTGATTTCTTGTTTCATGTCGTTGGAGGTTACTTTTTTTTCTGGAATTGCATCGCTGCAAGTGGGTGCTAAGCGAGCTTGCTGGTCTGCTTCTTCGTTTCCCTGAATGTCTGTGTGTGAGGGGACCCACATAAATTCTACGTTGGTATTTGTTTGCTGTAGATGGTATAGTTCATTTTTTATCTGAAGTGCAATTGGGTCATTTGTGTAAAGATGTTGGATTGATTGGAGAGAGCTGAGTGAATCTGTGATTATGAGACAGAGAGTTTGTTCTGTGTTTTTGATGAAAATGAGGGCTTGTAATATGGCATACATTTCAGCTGTATATATGGTAGTTATTGGAGATAATTTATATTTTAGGGAGGTATTTGGAAGAATAACTGCTGCCCCAACTCCATT
Organism: Ophraella communa; assembly: GCA_035357415.1. Classification (NCBI taxonomy): domain Eukaryota; kingdom Metazoa; phylum Arthropoda; class Insecta; order Coleoptera; family Chrysomelidae; genus Ophraella; species Ophraella communa. The sequence continues at coordinate 22,177,013 of CM068984.1, forward strand.
TTCAGATTTAGAGGCATCTGTATATACAATATAATGACTTTGATATTTTTCAAGTTGTTTCAGGAAAGATTGTTTGATTAGCGTTTTTGGGGTTTCTGTTTTATTATAAAGTAAGAGTTTTGTATTAATTTTAGGTATTGATATCAATCAGGGAGGATGGGTTTTAATGTTTATTGGAAAATAATCAGGGAAGTGAATTTGTAGGTTTGATAGGTTTCTTCTAACTCTGGAGTAAAAAGGTGGATCAGTTCTCTTTCTAGTGTTTGTTTGTTGATATTTAATCCGCTTTGGCATGAGTTTTTTAGTTCGGTGACGTGATTTTTCCAGTTTAGTTTTTGGTCGAAAATCATTCCTAAAAAACGTATGTTTTCTGTGTATTTGAGGGTGGTGTTACATAGTTTTAGTTTTGGTCTTTGCGGTTTATGTTTTCGTGAAAACAGAATACATTTTGTTTTAGCTGAAGAAATTTGTAGTCCTACTGATTTTGACCAAGCTTCTAGCTTATCAATAGATTCTTGTTAGTGTTTTTGGACTGAGCATAGGTTTTTCCCTTTTGCTAATAATACTAGGTCATCAGCGTACAGTCTTCCTTTCGTCAGGGGTGAGCATTGATTTAATATGTCGTTAATAGCTACTAAAAAAAGAGTTGTGCTAATTACGGAACCTTGTGGTGTACCATTTTCTTGTCATTTTTTGGTCGAAATTGTATTGTCTGTGCGTACATGGAAGCTTCTCGTTTGAAGAAAATTGATTATAAATTTTAACATGTTACCTCTAACGCCCCATTTATGAAGTTTGGATATTATATTGAAACGCCAGACGGTATCATAAGCTTTTGTAATATCGAAAAAAACCGCGATGGTTTCCTGGTTGTTTTTGAAACCTTCATGTATTTCTGTTTCTAAATCTATTAAGTTGTCAATTGTGGATCTATTTTGTCGAAAACCACTTTGTTGGGAAAGTAGAAGGTTGTTTTGTTCTAGGTACCACATAAGTCTCTTGTTGATCATTTTTTCTAGGATTTTACATATGATATTAGTTAATGATATTGGGCGGTATGCTTCTGGATTTGTTCTTGATTTGTTCGGTTTTAAAAGTGGTATTATAGTAGCTTCGGACCAAGTTGACGGGAATGTATGATTGTTCCAGACGACATTATATAGTTTTAGTAATTGTGATTTTCCATTTTCTGGTAGATGTAAAAGGAAGGGTAGTGGGATGCCGTCTGGTCCTGGAGCTGACTCTTTTGTTGTATTTAAGGCCTCTGTGAGTTCTTCTAATGTGAAAGGGGTGTTAAAGTTTTTATTCTCGTAATCGGTGAAGTATAGTACTTCTATTTCTATGTTTTGTTTAAAAGTTTTGAAATCTTGTGTGTAGTTTTCGTGACTGGAATTTAATTCATAGTGGGTAGCTAGTGTTTCAGCAATTTCTTTTCTCTCTGTAACTATTTTATTATCCTTGGTTAAAAACGGGATCTTATGTAATTGACTCTTGCCGGCTATTTTCCGCAGGTTTCGCCAGACTGTACTTATTGGGGTTGTGTTGTTTATTTTTGAGATAAATTTTTCCCAAGATTGTTTTCTATTTTTTTTGAGAGTATATCTTGCTTCTGCTCTGCGTTTCTTGTATTCTACTGAATTTTCGTTTGTTTTATGGCGTTTTAGTTTGTTAAATGCTGTTTTATATGCTCTTATGGCCTGATTGCACTCTGGAGACCACCATGGGAGAGGTGTGTATTTTTTTAAACGTTTTGTTTGTGTATGTGTTTTTCAGCTGCAGTTGTAAGTATTGTTAAAAATGTTTTTAAATTGGTGTCTATATCATTAAGTGGTAGATCTTTAACTTTGTTTATTTCTGATTCTACTGTTTCTGTAAAATTTAGCCAGTTACCTTTTTTTGTATTCCATTTAGGAATGATAGGTTGATTATGTGTGATAGTGTTGTCTGGAAAAGACATCTTAATTGGATAATGATCGCTTCCATATAAGTATGGTAAAACATCCCATGTTAGTATTGGTGACAGATTTTGATCGCATAAAGATATATGTCGATAGCGGAAGATGTACCTGTGTGAATGTTATATCTTGTGGGTCTTCCATCATTGAGTAAATTTAAGTTAAGTGAATTTATTATATGTTCTATGACTCGTCCTTTAGGGTTTATTTTTGTGGAGCCCCATATAGGGTTATGACAGTTCAGATCGCCGAGAATAATTCGAGGAGTAGGGATTTGTTGTAAAATATCCGTGAAATCTTCTTGAGTGATGTGCTTGTCAGGAGGGACGTATACATTACAGATACTTATTCTTTGAGGGATGTATACTGAAATGGCGATCAATTCTATGGTATTAGTATCTACTGGTAACTGTACAGCTTCGTACTTTTTTTCCACATAAATTGCGACTCCTTTACTAGCTATGTTTTGGGTTTGTCTGTGGAAACATGTGTAGTTGTTGAAATTATGGAAATTAGGATTTTTAAAATGCGTTTCTTGTATGCACATAATAGATGGTTTATTTTCTGATATGATATGTTTCAGCATTTCGAAGTGGGTGTAAAACCCGTTTATATTCCACTGAAGTATAGAGGCCATTTCTAAGTGTATCTACTTATTCCTGGGAAGATTCGATAGAAGTGTCGGAATCGTCTTCTAATAGTAACTTCATTGCTGCAGGGTTTATGTTAAGTTGTTTCATCATTCTGCGTCTTATTCTTGTGCTTTTGGTTTTCATTGTGCTACTCGTGTAGTAGGGATGTATTTTTGCCAACAGTTTTAACATATCGTTTGTGTCTTGTGTATAAGTTTTAGCTAAGCTTAAAAGGTCTTTGCATCCCTGAGTGGTCAATTCGACATAGTGGACTGTATATTTAAATTAAACTCAATTAGGTTACTGGTTTGTAACAAACTTTTAATTTTAAACCAAACGAAAAAAAACATTTACATTGTTACATAAGAAACAAAAATCAACAGAGTGAGTGCTTGTATGGATATATTCGAAAAATATTCGTTCATCCCTTCCTTGAAGGTCAAGACGCCAGACGCGCGGTTGCCACGTCTAATTTAAATTCTTGATAAATTAACCATGCTCCCCGCCTTTGAAGGTTTAGCGTAACCTTCAAAACAGTTCACACCGAGTCACTTTAAGTCTAATAATTAGCGTACCCGAAGTAAAATCTTTATGATTTAGAGAAAGTATTTAATAAATGAGTTGTATTAGAGGTACGTGTCCTTTAGGTAACCGTATCTGCTATGGGTAACGCACAGATTTTTGAAACTCCTCGTTTAAATGTTCCATTTTTAGTCTTAATTGTTACTAACCGCACTATGTTATCATCTCCAGGATGGGTAAGCAGAATCCTTCCTAATAGCCACTTACATGGTGGAAGATTTTCATTTTTTATTAAAACCAAATCATCAATCTTCACATTGTTTTGATTTGTATTCCATTTGTATCTTTGTTGAAGATGGTTCAAATAAACTTTAGACCATTGCTTCCAGTAACCGTATAGTAATTGTTGTAAAAGTTGATACCTCGATAACTGGTTGATCTTCGTATTCTCCTCAAACATAGGATCAGGTATTGTGTTCAAAGGCCGTCCAATCAAAAAATGTCCTGGTGTTAAGGGTTCCAAATCATTAGGATCAGAGGATAAGGCGTACATGGGACGGGAATTCAATGTAGCCTCGACCTGCACAAGCAACGTAGAAAATTCCTCGTAAGTTAATATACAATTTTTCATGACACGATATAAATGATATTTAACTCCTTTAATGTTGCTTTCCCAAATCCCCCCGAAGTTTGGTGTGTTAGGAGGAATATAATGCCAAGTAATGTTATCATTCACACAAGCGTTTGAAATTTCATTACTTGATTTCTGTAAAATGTTATATAGAGATTTGAGTTCTCTTTGAGCCCCAACAAATGTGGTCGCATTGTCCGAGTAAATGTGCACAGGTTTACCTCGCCTAGAGATAAATCGACGTAATCCTGATAAAAATGCCTCAGTGGTTAAAGAGCTTATTAATTCTAAATGAACAGCTTTAGTGACAAAGCAAATAAACAAACATATGTAGGCCTTAAACGTTTTAGATCCACGACCCTTTCTGTCCTTCAAAATGAAAAAACCTGCATAATCTAGGCCTGTAATAGAAAATGGTTGAGAAATTGTGACTCTTTTACTCGGTAAATCGGCCATAATTGATGTTACCGGTTTAGGTTTGAACCTGTAACATGTTATACAACCCTTTACTACCCTTTTAGCTAATGACATTCCTGAAATAATCCAATATTGTTGCCGTACACTAGACAATAGTAATTGTGGAGCTGCGTGTTGCAATTGTCGATGTTCATGTATACAAATCAGTTCACTCAATTTATGTCTTTTCCCCCCACTCGCAACATACCGTTTGAGTCAAGGAAAGGCGTTAAGGTCAATAGGCGATTGTTTGATGGTAAGGATTTATTATTTTTTAAAAGGTTAGTTTCACTTGCAAATGACTCTTCTTGAGACAGTTTTAATAAAAAGAGTTTTGAATCATTAAATTCCTTACTCGATAATACACTTGTAATCCTATTCCCGCGATATGCCTTTAAATTTGCAATAAATCTACGACAGTACGCAATAACTCTAATCATTTTATTTAAATTGGAGAATCGATCAAAAATAGAGCACAAATCATTTGTTATTGATGAGAATACCTTTACACTTTTTTTAATTTCAGGAAGTTCTGTAATCTCTGTCAAATTTTGAAATCTTGGTCTTTGAAAGTCAGAGGACAAAAAACTTGGACCATTAAACCACAATGTACAATTTACCAACTGATCTGGATAAATTCCGCGACTTCCAATATCTGCAGGATTCTCAATTGTATTAACATAATTCCAGTTTTGAATGTCAGTATTATTTTGGATTTCTGACACTCTATTGCCTACAAAAACTTGTAAGTTAGCAGGATTAGTATTGATCCAATGTAATACTATCTGCGAATCACACCAATAATAATCATTAAATTTGAAAGTGACTGATTTTTTAACCGTCCTCATTAGTTGAACCAATAATAAACAGCCACAAAGTTCCAAACGGGGTACTGTTAAAACCTTAAGTGGAGCTACCTTCGTTTTTGCACAAAGTAACTTCACATTTATATTACCCGCTGAATCAATACATCTCACATAGATGACTGCACAATATGCACGCTGAGATGCATCACTGAAACCATGTAATTCGATTAAAAGAGGATTCTCACATAGAACGAACCTGGGAATCTTTAATTTATTTAACTCAGGTAGATTTAATTGAAACTGTTTCCATTTTGAAACTAATTCCTGGGAAACTTCCTCATCCCAATCTATCTTTAATGCCCAAATCGACTGAATCATAATTTTAACCAATATAGTGCAACAACTAGCCAAACCTAATGGATCGTATATTTTGGAAATCTCTGACAACATTATACGTTTAGTAACGACTGTGGAATTAGAAACATCTACTTGAAAACTAAAAACATCTAATTTATTTGACCACTGAACTCCTAACGTTTTAATTGACCCGTAATCACCTAAATTAAGTACTCTCAAAGAATCGGATTCATCATGAAAATGATCTACTAACAGTCTACTGTTTGACGTCCATTTTCTTAAATTAAATGAGTATGATCCCAATATCTGAAAAATATGGTCACAAATTTCAATAGCCTTGCTTTCACTTGGAAACCCACAAATCAAATCGTCCACATACATATCTCTTAAAATAATCTCCGAAGCTTCCGGAAATCTAGATTGATTTTCAAATGCAGCTTGTTGGACACAGCGCATAGCTAAAAACGGTGCACTAGCAGTCCCAAATGTGACAGTGGACAATTGGTACACAGACAATGGTGACGAAGCATTTTCTCTCCAAAGGATCCTATGCAAAGGTCTATCCTCTGGACTTAATAATATCATTCGATACATTTTACTAATGTCAGATATAACAACTATCTTATGTTGCCTAAATCTAAGAAGAATTTCCATAATATTATTTTGAATAGCTGGACCCTGAAATTGAATATCATTCAATGATTTTCCATTATTCGATTTGGCTGACCCATCGAAAACAACTCGAAGTTTGGTTGTTAAGCTATCTTTTTTTATAACACCATGATGGGGCATGTAATACGAGAAATCATCATAATCAGTACATGTCATAAGAGACATGTGATTCAAATCAATATATTCATTAATGAATTTAAAATACATACCTTTAAACTCATCATTTTTTTCCATTCGTGCTTCCAAATTTAAAAATCTTTTAAAAGCTAAGTTTCGTGACTCCCCCAATTCCGATGGATTTTCTTTCCAAGGAATCTTGACAATAAATTGGCCATTTTCCGCTTTCCTAAAAGTCTCCTTAAAATAATTTTCACAGTATTCGTCTTCAGCTGAACGTAATACTTTAACTTGTGGTTCCTCCACCTCCCAAAATTTTTGCAATAAATCTTGATCGAAATCAGTGTTCCTTGACTGAACGGAAAAATGACAATTTATACGTTTAATCGGATGAAGCATATTTCCGGTTACAATGTAACCAAAAACAGTGTTTTGCAATATGGGTAAATTTTTACCTAAATAAATTCGACCATCCAACAAAATATCCCAAAAAAGACTAGCATCAATTAACATATCAATTTTATTTGTGACATTAAAAGAGTTATCCGCTAATGAAACATGAGACGGTATATTCCATTGAGAAATATCAAAATTATAGCCTGGTAAATCGTTTGTAATATTAGGCACAATGAAACAGTTAATCGTAGTGGAAAAATCATTTATCCTTGAATTAATCTTTACTTTACACCTTTTGTTTACGGCAGAAGAAGAATTATTAATCCCAGAAATGCAAACATTTGCGTTCTCAGTTTTTAATCCTAACCTTTTGCAAAATTCCTCACTAATAAAACATGATTGGCTTCCTGAATCTAAAATTACCCTCGCAATGATAAACTTACCAAATCTATCCTGAACCTTAATCTTTGCAGTACCCAATAAAACATAATTATTGTCAATATTTTTGAAACCTCTATTTGTTACAGCAATTGACTCATTACTCTTTTGAGCGACATCGTAATTAAATAATACAGAATTAACACTCGGAATTTGATTAGAAACCTCTAAATTGTCAGAACTCATATTTTGAGATTCTTCGTTAACATTGTTTCGAGAATTTTCTTCATTTTTGTGCAACAAACTGCTATGTTTGCGTTTACAAATTTGGCATCCTTTTGCCTGACATTTTAAACTAAAGTGACCAGTACATAAACAATTGCAACACAGCTTTAATTTTTTAACCTGTTCCCACCTATCTGAAACCGATAATCTAAGAAACTGTTCACACTTGTAAATCAGGTGATTTTGTTTGCAAAAATTACAAGATATTTGACTATTACTTTTGACTAGAAAAGATTTTGCGGACAGTTTATTTTTATTTTCATTTTTAGGATTATTATTTTTAAAATTATTATTTGCCGAACTACTTGTAGATGCTTGATTAAGCTCTAAAGTTTCCAAAAAATTTGCTCTCTTTTTTAAAAAATTAAAAAATTCATTTAAATCTGGTAATGAGTTGTCTGACTTTAACATTTCCCATTCCCTATTAGTAGTTTTGTCCAACTTACAACAAACTAAATGTATTACTACAGCATCCCAATGATCAGTGGGTAACTGCAACGTTTTAATTGCGCATAAATGTTTTCTAACCGTATCAATTATATTTCTCAATTCATGCGCCGATTCTCTACCTATATTCTTAATATCAAATAAAGCCTTCATATGATTGTTTACCAGCATACGCGGGTTACTGTATCTGCTACACAAAGTATCCCATGCATGCACATAATTTTGGGACGAAAAATCTAAACTTAGTATAATTTTTAAAGCTTCATCGGTCAAACTAGATCTCAAATAATGAAATTTCTGAATATCTGTAAGTGTCATATTATTATGAATTAGTGCCTCAAATGTGTCCCGAAATTCCATCCATTTGAGGTAATCTGAATTAAAAACAGGTAACTTAATTGGAGGTAATTTAACACCTTCCAAACACTTATATGAGAGCGTAAATCGTGCACACCTCGGCCAACATACTGCATATCTGCTGTATCTGTCGAATTTGAATCTTTTATGCAACGTTTTAACATCGATTTTCCTACTGACAAATTTTTGCTAATTTTACTATCAAAAATTTGTCTGTGTTCATACTCATTTTCCAAATTGTCATCCGTAATTAATATCTCTATTTTAGTTTGTATTTCTTCAAATTCAACAGATATATTGGCGGCTCTTTGAACTTGTAATTCAAGTTCAGAAATTTGATCCTCGCTTAAATCATTAATCGGTATGTTTTTAACACAATCTAAATATTTTACATAATTCTCAAATTTCCTTTCTATAATATCTCTCTGTCGATACAGCAATTTTAAATCAGATTTAGCATTCGGCATTTTTAATCAAAAAACAGTACTAGCTATCTTAAATAATAAGAATGTACGTAATCAATAATCCAGTAATCAAAAAAGAACGTCTAAATTAACTTATAGATAATCCAATAATCAATCAAAAGTTAAAATAATTAATCAATAATCAAATCGAAAATTCACAAACAAAGCAAATTCCTCTAACACCCCAAATTTCAGAAATGGGTGCGTAATCAAAATAGGTACTTTTTCCTAATCTCAAAGTTAATACCAATATAAATCAAAATAAATAAAGATACCTATTTCAAATTGGTAATAAATCAAATTTTTTAAACAATTTTAATCAACAGGAAAATGCAATCATTATTAATAATCATAAATCGTTACTCAAATTATTTATTAAGTAATTTAATCTTAATCTCAAGTGCCAAAAAAAAACTGCAATAATCAATAATGCAACAATAAAACTCTATCTAATAAAATCATTTAAATCATTAAACATGCATGCTCCCACAAGTCTCGGAAACATTAAAATCACACAAGGATAGAAATAATAAATGGAAAAATCTTACAGGTTATATAATCTTCCCCAGGATTCGGCGGCAAATCGTTGAAATTCCATCACTATCGCAGTTACTTCTAAAATCACTTTTTATATTTTTAATTCGGCACGATGGACCAAACTTATGGTCAATTCGACATAGTGGACTGTATATTTAAATTAAACTCAATTAGGTTACTGGTTTGTAACAAACTTTTAATTTTAAACCAAACGAAAAAAAACATTTACATTGTTACATAAGAAACAAAAATCACAGAGTGAGTGCTTGTATGGATATATTCGAAAAATATTCGTTCATCCCTTCCTTGAAGGTCAAGACGCCAGACGTGCGGTAGCCACGTCTAATTTAAAGTCTAGATAAATTAACCACTGAGCGTTTTCAAAAAAATCGACAATTTGCTCGAAACTTAATTTGGTTGATTCTTCGCTTAGTATTTCTTTAATTGGTTCGAGAAGTTGGGCGACATCTGAGTCTTTTCTAGTCTTTCTTTGTTTTTTTGCCAACTGGATTTTTGGTACAGCAAGAGGTTCATTTGGGACTACAAAAACTGGCGGCGATTCTATTTCTGATACGCTTCTTTTAGGGTTTGATGGTTGGAGCTTTGTGTCCATTGGAGTGTGATGATCAGTACTTTCCTGTGTTTTGAATATGTTGCTGGGACTTTGAGATGAGACACCTGCTTGATTTTTGTTATTGGTTGGTTGAGTAGACGATGATGTAGGTATATGGTTATTGGAAGTGTCTGTTTTAGATAGGCTAGTTGTGTTTTCTGGTTGGGAAGCTTGATTTTGTATAGGTGTGGATGCTTGACTATTTATATTGATAGATTGAATAGATGAGGATGTAGGTATTTGGGTGATAGGAATGGTTGTTTGAGGTTCAATTGATGTGTTATCTGGTTGAGACGCTTTTGGGGTATTTTGGGTATTATAGTTGGTTGGGTTGGGGCAGTTGTTCGAGAAGTGACCTTTCTCATTGCAGGTAGTGCATTCTTGACTTTCGTGTGAAATAAATATGCGATATGATGTATTGTCGTGTGTTATAACAATAGAATCAGGGACTGTGATGTTAGGTGGTGATATATATACTTGGCGTCTGAAACTAAGTATGTGTTTGTAAACGGGATTGGTGGTTCCGATTCTTAAGAAGATAATAGATGAAGTAAGTTTGAAACCTAGTTGTTGTAGTTCGTGTTCTATAATATTATGTGGGATAGATGGGCATACATTGGATAACAGGAAGCGTTGGTTCGGGGTAATCAATGGTCTAGATTGTATTTGTTCTCCATTGACAGTAATTATTCCGTTGAAGTTATTCATAAAATTATCAACAATACCTTTGTTAGAAAAATATACACAAATCCTATTATTGAAAATCCTAGAGGAAAACAGGATGTGTGTTGGATTAATTGTTTTTCCTATTGTCAATAAGTATTCTTCCAGTTTAATGCCGTTTAAGGAATTAAAAACGATGGCTTGTTGTTTCGATGGAAAAGTGGGTTGTTGCTGCTGTTTATGTTGACTAAGGGCTGCTGAGTAGGTATAGGGTTGTTGATTATTTTGGGTGTTGGTACTAATCATATTGTTGGTGTTACTGTCCATAATTGTGTAGTTGGTTATCTGTTTATATCTGGATCTTTCATTTGTCTCCTTAAGCCGGACCTGCCTTTCGGCAAGTTTACTAATTAGAGAAAGTGATAAGCCAACTGATAAGGCGACTTGAATGAAATGTTTTTGGTTCTTAACAGATAGGTTAACTATGTATTTGTGTGTAATGAAAATGATTTGGTAGCTTACTTTCTTTTACACCAATGCGGGAATTCACACTGACACTGCTAGTATAACTTTTTTAAATGAAAGAGTTTTTAAAACTGTGGTATACAGTAAAATTGTCGGAACTGAAAACAAATGCACGTTGATCGTTCACTCTCCGCCATTCGTTCTGTGACGTAGATAACCCAAAAGTAAAGTTAGCTACATAAGGGTCGACTTAGAACCGCAATGGACTGGGAAAAGTGACGTAAGGGTCAAACCAAATGATTCCAAATAATTTTTGTCATGGTATGTTTTGTAGGTATTATTGACTATTTTATTGTATTTTCTTGATTTTTTGGAGTTAATTACTGTTTTTTTATTGGTAAGTGTTCATTCATATATTTTACATATCACTAAAGTAGATATATGAACAATTTCCGTAAAAATATTATAACATAACCTTTAAAGTTGTGATTCAGAACAATAAACAACTAAAAGGTTGAATTAACTTTCACTATTTATTCGTTAAATATTTTAAATGTAATGACAGCCGTTTCGCTATCGAAATAGCATCGTCAGATTGACATATTGAAGTTACATTTTGTTTGTTTGTTTGTAGCTATGTACCTGATTTTGATTAGGTAGTATTAAGGCTAGACAAAGTATGGAAGTAATAAGACATAACAATATTAAAGCCTAGATGTTATTAGCCCCAAGGGATTATCCTGGATGTATTTTCCTCTAAGATCAGTATAACTGTGCAATGATATAGAAAAACCAGGAAAAAACTGTATCATGCTGATCTTTACAATAACTTATTATATTTGTAGTAGTAATAGTAGTAATAAAACTCAAAGTCAACCCACAGTATGTAATTTAATGAAATGTTACAGCAGCGACATGTTTCGGTCACAAAACCATCTTCAGGCTTTAAGAGAAGAACACAATATGTCAGAGAGATGAAATACAAAGTCAAATATATAAAAGACAAATATAACATGTATATAAGTCAAATCATATAAGATAAATTCTAACAAATAATAGAAAATGATAGTTGTATAACAGTCAATATAGTTTATAACATATATAGAACAAACAAAATCAATGTGAAAACATAAAAATATATTATAATGTAGGGGAGAGTAGGGAGACTTGATCCCATTTTTGGTTTTTTTTGTATAATTTCGTTAAAAAGAATTATTTATATTTCTGTTAGTATCAATATGATGTCCTGTTTATGAAGCAAACACTAAGTACATTATACTTAGAAAAAAAACATATTTATTCGGGTCATTGGCTTTTGAGTTTCACCCTGCAATAGGGATCAAGTCTCCTACCTTAAGGGAGACTTGATCCCTCGTGTGGGGTCACATGATTACCTTGATCGTATTTCTCTTTACCAATATTTTTATGGTAATATTGCTAATGAATTATCCTATCTAAAAGTCAAAAAACTAATTTAACCAATGGTAATATTATTTAGGAAATCTAATTTTAAAGTTAAAATATCCACGTCTTATTTCAGGTTTTGGCAACACTTTTTTTACACTTTCTCTTGACACGAGTCCCTCATCTTTAATTGTCGACCAATAGAAGTGCTTTTTACGTATTCTTAAAAAGTTCACTAATATTTCGGTGCTTAAAATATCATTTTCGGTCATTTCTCCCACAAAATATGATTTTCCTTTTTTCGTTTGAAATTCTACCAACACAAAGTCTTTAAGTTTTGGGCAGCATATTTCAAAAAACCCGTCCTCACTTATGTTTGAGCAGTCATTTTCTTCAGCCCTGAGATCAATATCATCCAAACTGTCGCCGCTATCTTTCCACGACTCCGCGTATTCTGAACTATCACTTTCAATTTTCTTCTCTTTTCTCTTTTTTTGCTTTTATTTACTTCAAACTTTTCCGCTCTACCAGCAAAACTTCTTTTTACACTCGAAACCTTTTTTTTCTCTTTCTTCGCTCTCTGCTTCTAACTCTTGCTTCTCCGGCGTTTCAGTTATAACCCTACAACGACCTCTTTTTCGTCCTTTTCATACAGAATTTTCTGACCTTGGAGGTGCCTTTGGGAATGGTCGAACTTCCTCTGGTGTCTTTGCCGTCGAAGCTAAGTTTATCACTTCCGACTGGAGCTGCTGCAACGATTTCGGCATCAGGCAGTACTCTCGGTGTTGCTCCTTCCTTTGGTTTATAAATATAAATAAGAACGTGCCTCTTATCATAAATCAAAAAAATATTCATAGGGGAGACTTGATCCCGGGATCATGTCTCACTCTCACAACAGGGATCAACTCTCCCCGAAATGCATTTAATTTTAAGATTGGTAACACCCAAAACATAACCTCTCAAACCAGGTTTCCAAATATATCAAAATGTTTGTAAGAAAGCATCAAAACTAGCCGCAAACCACAATCCCCTCTCAAGCAATATCCTGATAAACTAAAACAAACATAAAACTTAGCGTTAAATATGTTTCACACTCGAAAAATCACAAACTTTTTACACCATGCGTACAATCGGCGCGTCTCTTACTAAATGTTGTTTATAAGCTAACATGTGCTCTGTTCTATACAATGTTGCCAACATTCTTGCAAAAAAGTCATTTGAGCGCTAAATTTTAATGGGGGATCAAGTCTCCCATGGGATCAAGTCTCCCTACTCTCCCCTATAATACAATATGGAGACTCACCTCTATGTGCAGACTGCAGTGTTTAAACAAATTATAACAGATATTATGAATAAAAATAGGGGAGTATTTTAAGTTAAAGTGATAAAAGAGGTTGAAAAAGATAGTTTAAAAATAGTTTAATTATTAGAACAACTATATGGAAGTTGATGTGTGAAAATAAGAAAATCTGGCGTAAAGAAGTAAACATTTCAGAATGAATCCAGGTATCAACATTCTATATTAAGGTTTATAGAGAGTTCTCCAAAACAAGGATATCGATCTCCAAGACCAAATCAGGAACGGGCCTGGATTAATAGCGGGGTTAGAAGAAGAAACGATATGGAGAGTTCCCCTAGACAAGGGGTTCAATCTCCAAAACCATTGATCGATAGAAAACTGGCAACTAGCAGGTTCAAAAGAACCAATATGGAGAGTTCTCCGGAGTAGGGAGATCAATCTCCAAAACTCGTGACCGTAAGGTACCGGATCAATGGTGGAAACAATCAGAAGACAAGGTAGAACGTCATACTCCATATCACATTAACAGCGAATCAACTAGGATACAAATCACTCCACTGACGAATGGACGTTCAAAGTAATCAGCACATGTAAGGAAAGGTGCGGAAATAGTACACCGGAAAACAAGTTACCAACTGAGGGAAAGTTGCCAACTATAGTGAAAATTTATTGGAAACATATGAATATCTAGATTCGAGGAACTAAATGTTAAAATTATGAAATAGTATTAAATTATATATTGTATAATGTCAAAGTGAAATATGTAATGAAAATTGAAGGATAAAAACAACACAGCTGTATGCACACATTAAGCGAGTCATAAACATTGTAGAACTTATTAACAAGTAAATAGAGTCCGACATAGAAAGAAGAAAAGTCAAATGAAACTAACCTAACGTAGAAGTAAACAGTTATAAAAATACAATCAGTCAGAGTGGAATGTTCAAAATCAAATAATTTTCATTAGATTGAATCTGTTCGTTTAAACAATTAAGAGATTTATCAACAATAGCCGATCTAATTTCAAGGAGTTCAAGCAAATTCAATCTAAAGCCCTTGTTACAATGGACTAGTTTAGTGATTTTTTTTTATATTTGCATCTTATAAAATAGGTTTTTAGTGGTTCAACTGTACAAATAAAATTTTTATAAAATTAATCCTCTAGTCATAATCGGCTTTTGAAATTTAAATTTAATGGTTACATACGTCACAAGTGGTAAGTGACGTGTTTCAATAAGATTGGTAGAAAATTTGCGATGTTGTCGATATGCTTTAATATTAACCGAGAAACTTATCTCCCTCTCTTATTTGTTGTCATTAAAAAGAGATAAACATATCGATATTTTGGTTCTCTGATTGACACTTTATCAAATAAGGAGTAAAACACTAAACAAAATATTCTGTCATTTTCGTTAGTTTAATTTGTTGTTTGGTTTATGAAAGAAATTACTTCTATACTATTTTTGGTTCGAAAATAAAAATCCCTAACACCTTCTCTTGGTGTTATAGTGGTTCCTTCAAAAATAACCAATAGAAGTAATAGTTCTCTCGGGGAGCAACCCTTCTATCGGAACAGTGAGAGAACGAATTTCAAGAATACCGTTTTGGCATTTTCAATAGAACCACACCCACTTTCTATTGGCTGTTCTATTCTATCACCTTCAAGAATAGGAGTCTTGTTTGTTTATTACAGATAAACACGATTTTCTCTCCTGTCATATATCTTGTCAACTGGTACAATCAATTAGTCACAGAACACGGTGTTTTGTGCCAGTTCTTTGAGGATACTTGAAACGAACGTAGCTAAAATATGACAACGTTGACTTTTAAACACACTTCATTATTGGTTATTAGTTGGCGCGACGTTTAAAACTTACTAATTATTTATTGCTAAATTTTACGAAATGAGAAAAATTAATTGCAAAATGAATACCAATATAAGTAAGTAGGTATCTTATCCTAAATATATATTGCTATCATTTTGATTAATATGATCCTACTAAACTAGTCCAATATGTAAGTAATTTGACATTATTAGAATCAAAAGAATGATTCTCTTCTAAAATATGATTAGCAAAGGATGGTGAGTTCTTAACTTCTAAATTTGAATATCTATTAACAAAATTTACATGTTCTAGAATACGGTACCTACTCAAGTCTTCTTCCACATTGGCCAATGTAAACAGCATTACAATCAGAGCAAGATAATTTGCATACTCCTGATTTATGTAAAAGTGGTATTTTATCTTTAGTGTTAATTAAATTAGATAAGGTGTTTTCTGTTCTAAAAGCTATCTCAGTTATGGATAACCTCTACAATTTATTATATTTGTGTTATAATTACGTCTTATCTGTGTATAAAATGAAGACTTAATCAATGTAAACAGTTTAATAGTGGTGAACTTCCAAGATTTATTTGTTCATTAAATACTTTATGCTGTTGATCTGCTAGATGTCTTTTGATTTTAAGTTCTTCGAGGAAATCTAAATTTTGTTTTTTATCACAGGTGTGTAATATTTATGAAAATGCTTATATGTACTATCGGCTTCAGAATAGCATATACATTTTCAAACTCAAATCGTTTACAAAGAATTAATTTTAAGGACGGCCTATTTATTGTGTATAACCAATCACGATTTAAATAATAATAAATTTGAAATCGGTTAAACAGTTGTCCACGCCCACATCATTAATGTTTGCAGCATAAGGTATTTTATTGACAAATTGCCTGTCCCTCTGTCCTTTGTAAATAAACTTAATTCCCAAAAACCATTTAATGTAGGCGTTTAAAGGGCGTTTTTATAACTTCGGTAGGTAAACGAAATTCACATTTAACATGTATATGCTATTCTAAAGCCGACTGTACTTAATTATGATACTTACATTATATTTTAAAGTTTAATAATAACAAAATAACTCAAACAAAAGTTATTTCTGGGGATTTATAATGTTGCCGTTTGGAATCATTTTGTTGACATTTCCCAATTCAACAGCATAGAACACAAATTTTGACGTCACACTTTCCCAATCCATTCTGTCGTCTTTTTAATCCTCAAACCACAATTATTGTCTAACTTTTAATGCAGACACGGTTATAAATTTTTTATGAGGAGTTCTAACTATTGTGTTCGTGCAGTATGATACAAAACAA
This sequence comes from Ophraella communa, assembly GCA_035357415.1. Classification (NCBI taxonomy): domain Eukaryota; kingdom Metazoa; phylum Arthropoda; class Insecta; order Coleoptera; family Chrysomelidae; genus Ophraella; species Ophraella communa. The sequence goes on from CM068984.1 coordinate 22,193,622, forward strand.
GATTTATATTATATTGACATTATTCAAATTTGAAAAAAAATGTGGAGAAAAGCTAACTTGGCTAAAAAAATTTTAAGACAATGCTTATATTTTATTGAAACGTCAAGCTCCTGTAAAGTGTAGTCAAATGTAAGATACAGAACCTTAGACTGGAAAGAGAGAGGGCAGCGCATGAAAACATGCGTTTGATTGAAGCCAAGTTTCAAACGTTTGACATATGTTTGGTGGTAAACAAATTTGGAACGGTGAATTGTATTTTTTTAGTTTTTTTTATTAATTTTCACCTTTTTTAATTACCTGAATATACATTTGAAAATGGTTAATTATGCAGCTTTTAAGTACAACAGTCAGAGTGCTAAAAAAGAGGAATGAATTTCATTTCATGGGTAAGAAGTATTTTAAAACTATTTCCTTGAAATTTATTTCTATTAATATTACAGCTTTCAGGTAATATATGTTTAACTAAATCACATATGTTATGTTTTAAAGATTATTTTTCATTTAATTGTTAATATTTGCTCATAGATGTAATAGTTTTGCAGTGGCGTGGAATAAAAACATATATTTAAAATAAAATGAAATTTAATTAATTATTGTTTTATTATAGATTTCCCAAAGATCCAGACAAAAAAAAGTTTTTTTGGAACAGTATAAATTTAAAGACTTTTTTAAATTAGATTTGTAATACGAAATAATGAAAATGTTTATTTAATAATCCTATAAGAAAAATCGTATGATACGCCTATATCAATATTGTCCGCCATTAGTTTGGTGGTAAGTGGGTTACATAAACTGATTCCAGTGCGCAGTCCTCTCTCTTTTCTAGTCTAAGTACAGAACACTTATATATTTTGAAAGTTCTTCAAACTTCAAATTAGATTGGCCTTTTTGTAACTGGCTATTAGCTATAAGTTCATAAAACATCTAAATCAGAAAGTGGCTTACTTCATATATTATGAGTTAGTGACGTATCTGTAGCGAAAGTTGCAAACATTTAGGAATTCTCAATTTCCAGTTTTCTCCCAAAATATTTGATCCTAAAATTTTTTAAATATATTTTTGCAAAGTAGTGCTAATATACTTTAATAAAATACCAGAAACCGGATATCGGTTTAACACCCCATTCAGAGGGAGTGGTGAAGGGTGATAATATTTTCATAAGGTAAATTATCAATGTAAAAAATCGATCTATTTCAGGTTTATTTCACATAGTACATAATAACGCTAAAAATGAATGTAATCCATACATGTGAACCGCTTTGTACTTGTACAGCTTATAATAACAGCATTTAACAACTTACAGTTTTTAAACAACTTTAAATGCATTGAAAAAAAAGCAGTCTTGGGCTTTAATATAAGATTTGTTTTATTACCATTATTATTATTTGGTAAATAATGTATTTTACAAATATCTTTGACGTGGCGATCAACTTATTTTATTTTTACAGGTTCTCATTCCGAAAATGTTGATATTACTTCAATAAAACACACTTCCAGGAAATCGAATAAGTCCAGCAGGCCCCGCACCCGATAAAAACGGACAAAGAATTGGACTACTTTGGCCATGACCGTATCCAATAGGGTGAATAGAAAAAATAAATAATTCGTTTTGTAAATTTTGAGGTCGGAAAGATTTTTTATACCTACTGGTATGAGAAGAAAAACGGTAAAACAAATAATACAAGCAGTACGTCAAGGCCATGGTTACAGAATGGGAAATAAAAAAATCCAAATACTATGCTATGCAGCGATGCCATACTAATCGCTGAGACAGAAGACGATCTCCAAAGATTAACGCACATCTTCAAAACAACGGGCAAAAAATACAATATGACAATATCAGCAGAAAAAACAAAGTGTATGACAACATCTAAATACCCCCTGCGATGTAAAATAGAAATTGACGGAAAAATAATAAAACAGGAAGCAAAATTAAGATACTTGGGAATAGAGGTAACCAGCTATGGAGATGTTGAAGAAGAAGTACGACAACAAAGTCTAAAAGCAAGCAATGCGGCGGGATCACTCAATGATTCAATCTGGAAGAACAAACACCTAAGACAAGACACAAAAGCAAGAATCTATAAAACGTAATTAAACCTATAATGGCATACACGGCAGAGACATGAGAAATGGTTAACTTGTTGATTTTGTTGGTTAGGACTTTTGTAGTAAGCTTAAGTGCGGTGTTCAGAAGGTTTATACCTCTATAATTGTTGGGATCTTCTTTGTCTCCTTTCATGAACATTGGTATCATTATACTGTTTCTCCATGCGTCTGGTATTTTACATTGAGATATTATTACTTTATTAATTACTTTAATTTTTGTCAATTTAGGTTACTTGTTTGTTCCCTTTGAGCAATGCTTGCAAGTAATGTTAATTTTTCCTGAGGTCTTAAGAATATAATTATTCGATAGTACAACATTTATTTTCAACATTATTATTCGTATTATACACGACCAATATTTTTGTGTTACATCCTTTTATTTTAGCCGAAAATATTTCTTGTGGCGCCGATGAGTTGCAGAACCTACTCGATAAAAAGAACAAAGAATGGGTCTGTTTCTATCAAAATATGATCGGGTTTACGATTCGCAGGACACGACATGAACTGTAAGGTCCTTTGTCACCGCTTTCAGAGTTTGGCCATAAATATATCCTGAGGGTCCTGAAGCACTCGAGTTGACACTAAAAGTGAAAAACGTTCTCTTTTCCAAATGGTTGCCCTCGTAGAAAACACTTTTTGATCTTTATTTTTTAAATTATTTTACCAATTAGACCCCTAGGGGCACACATCAAATGCCACGTTCCAAAAATAATATTATTGGTTTTATGGGTCCTTATAACAGAGTAGTACTATGGTCGACCGAGTGTAGACATTGTTCATGTGAGCTCCGACAAAATTTAGTGATTTTTATGGCAAATTTTTTTATTATGTATTCGATTTTGGACAGTATTTAATAAAAATATTTCCTAAGTAGACCAGTAAAATTTGTGTGACACAATCTACCTTATAAAGTGCAGTAGTTTATATTAATTATAATTAACCTACAAATTTTGTGCATTGTTGCCAGATTGTGCATATAGATTTCTTAAAAATGAGTTAGAAAACAAGAAGTGTAAGTGTACACGGAGTGGTGGATGAAAATGTATTAGAAGCAATAATATTAAATAAACTTGAACTAAGATATTGGTAAGAAGTTTGATTCTATATATAAAAAATTGGCTAATGTGCTATCAAGATTTACTGATATGAAACTAGACAAATAAAGATAGAATCCTAAAAGTAGCCGATCGACAACTTGAAATAAAAGACAGAAAAAATTCCCTAATTATGTCAGGAATGCAAGAAGAAGCAAACGAGAATCTACTATCCAGAGTGCTATGTCTATTTAATGAAGCCATGAAAATTAAATGCGCCCATTGGGAAATTTATAATACATGTAGGATTTTTATTGTACTAACCCTTACTTTGTAAAAGTTCATCTTATTCAGAATAATAAACAACTAAAAGGTTGAATTAACTTTCACTATTTATTCGTAAAATACTTTAAATGCGTAATCGGCCGTTTAGCTATAGAATTAGCATCGTGAGATTGACATATTGAAGTTACATTTTGTTTGTTTGTAGCTAGGTATTTTACGAATAAATAGTGAAAGTTAATTAAACATTTTTGATTGTTTATTGTTCTGAACATATAGGATTGGTAAAATAAAAGAAGGACAAACATTTCCACGGCCAGTTATTGTTTATCTGTGACGCTATTGAAAAGGAAAGAAGTATTTGATGCAAGAATTACCTTAAAAGGTTAAGGTTAACTTAAAAGGCTTAAAAGTTGGGATATAGTATTTAATGAAAAAATAGATGTGAACCGAGCTTTAGATCACTTTTATATTTATATGGAATGAAATAATAGAGAAATGTGTGCCAAAATGTGTTTATTACAAAAGTTCTAAGTTATATTCAATGTGGTTCACAAATGATATAAAAAACATTTTAAAAGAAAAAAATAGGTATAAAAAATATATCAGGTTATTATAAGGATAAGTACATAGAAGTAAGACAAGAGGCAGCTAAGCTTATTAGGATTGAAAAAAAGAAATATGTTAATAATTTAGAACAGGAATTTACTTCAGACATTAACAATTTTTGGAATTATATAAAAATTACTAGAAAAATACTAACAGTGATAAGTTTATTTACAACGGGGTAGAAGTATTAGGGGGAAAAACTGCAGAATCTTTTTCAAAATTTTTCTCTTCAATGTACGCTATTAAGAAAGCTTTTTATGAGTTAATATTTAAAACTGACTTGGTCGCAACTAATAATACATTATTTTTGAACTCAATTAGTGACAGACTGTAATATTGCACTAAAAAAGTTAAAATCTAAAAAGTCGGAAGGAACTGATGGAATACCACCTTATTTATTAAAGGCATACAGTGAGTGGGTAAGGCAGCCTCTAATGGATATTTATAACCTTATTTTAAAAACCAGTATATTTCCCTCAGTGTGGAAAACTGGATTGGTGTGCCCCATATTTAAGTAAGGTGACAAAATGAATATAGAGTACATCAGGGAAATATGAGGCAAATTCTTGAGTGCCTCAGTGTTCCAATCTTGGCCCACTACTTTTCATACTTTTTATTAACGATTTGCCTAAAGTGCTAGTATCATTGGATGGCCTCGTTTTTGCAGATGATTTTAAAAATTTTAAGAAGATAGATACAGTTAGTGATTCTGTTATGTTACAAAAAGACGCCGATAGAATATATGAATGGAGTTGCAAAAATAAATTGAATTTTAATCTAAATAAACGTTCTGTTTTAACTAATACGCAAATTAAACTACCTTGTCTTTTTGACTATTCAATTGGAGCACAATTCGTAAAACGTTGCAGTGGAATAAAAGATTTAGGCATTACCTATAACAGTACATTCTTATTTTCTGTATCTGTAGAGTAGGAAGGGTGAGTATAGACCCACAGCACTTAGGCCACAATATGGCCCATTGTACATCCTCCCAAGGAGTCGTCCTCCTAGGACATTGTCCATCCTGCCTTATCCAGGAAGGAAGACAGGTTACCAGGGGACATCTCCTTAATGTCGGCAGGTGTAGGCCAAGACTCACCGAACACACACTCTCTTATCAACGATAGCTCCGGACATTCACATAAGACATGCCTGACAGTTTCATCTTCCTGTTCACACCTCCTGCATAGAGGTATGTCCACTAGCTCTATAATATGGAGATGTTTCCTTAGTTGACAGTGTCCAGTCAGAAATCCCACTGTTAAACGTAAGTTCTTCCTGGTCATCGCCAAATATTTATTCGTATCCAACTTCTCAGGGTCTCCCAGGGTAATCCTGGCAAAACTGCATCCTTTGGTTTCATCCCATCTCTTAAGGGATTGAGTACGGCTGTAACATTTGGCTAGTTCCGCAATTGTCGAAGTCGTCAAACCATGGGTGTCGCCCGGTCCCCAAAATTTTCAGTCCAGCCGCCATCCTGGCCAGAGAGTCAAAAATACGTTTACCTTTGCTCCTGTCGTGCCCTTTCACCCACCTTAGTACGATATTATTATCTACCGAGGCGTTAGCTAAATCTTGGTGGCACTCTAGTGCTAACCCTGAGATAAAACGTAATCTATTCAAGGTTAATAGGGCTTGTCTATGTTTTTGCCAGAAATTTCTTTTCTGGTTAGCTCTTTTGCGGCGATTGAGATACCAGCCAGTTCTGTTTGAACCACGCTGGTATTTTTTCCCATTCCCCATTTAATCCTTAGGCTAAGTGATCTGTATATGCGTATTGCATTTGCAGCATCCGCCTCAGTGTTCTGTTTTATTTGTATTTTGTAGGGTTTATTAAACACAAAGCTGGGTTCAATTGCGTCACCGGCCGCCTGTAGCAGAGGCACCGCAGTGAGTGCCTCCCTCCACAGGCCCATTCCTACCTTGGGGTTTACACCAGCCTTGCGCAATCGTAGCATGGCCATTAGCGCAACCTCCTTGACGTGCAGGTCGAGAGGTGTCAGACCAGTAACCAATTCCATTGCCGCGGTTGGTGTTGTTCTCATGGCTTCTGTGATGTTCAGACAAGCCATTCGTTGTATTTGATACAGTTTTTGGATAGCCGTTGCTTGTAGAGTTTTAGGTCCCCATGCAATAGCTCCGTACGTTAGCATAGGTCTTATTATTGCTGTGTAGATCCAGGTGACTACACGGGGCGAGAGACCCCATGTGCGTCCCACTGTTTCCGACACTGCTCATAGGCCACATATGCTCTTTTTGCTCTGTTCTGAATGTGCGAGTTCCATTCTTATTTTTCATACACTATTAAAAAAATTGTAAAATCAGCTAATAAACTCTTAGGTTTTATAATGAGACAATCACGCGTTTTTAATAATATAAATACACTTAAACTGCTATATTTTAGCTTAGTCAGAAGCAAATTAGAATTGAGATCACTAGTTTGGTTTACTGAATCCCAAAGTAGCTTAAGCAAATTAGAAAAATTCAAAATAAATTTTTAAGATTATTATACTTCAAAAAACATCGCGTATATCCTGACTACCAGCTAACGAAAAGTACAACCCTTAGAAACAAATTTCAGATATTATCCTTAGAAAACAGAAGCCAAGTTTAATGGTGGGTGATCCTCCCAGTAACAACATACGAACTCGAGACGGTGACACATAAGGAAGTGTCAACCGTCTCCAGGAGCAATAGAGAGAGCTATGCTTGGAGAAAATCTGACAGACGACGAGATACGGAGAAGAACGAAGGTTTGTGACGTCGAGCGGACAGCGAGATGGAAGTGGCGTTGGGCAGGACACGTTGCTAGGAACAATGTAAAATCGACCAAAATACTTATTCAATGGCGTTCACTCAAAATTAGTGTCGGGCGTCCTTAGGTGAGATGGCGACACGAAATAAAAAAACATGCCAGAAAATTACTGAAGGAGGCCTTTGCCAGAAATGGATATCTAGAGGCTGAAGAAGAGAAAGAAGTAGAACTTAGAATTTAGTATTCACAATTAACAAAAAATACTGAAATATAAAAATACATTAAATTCAACTTAGGATATAGTAATTTCTTACGGATCACTGCATTCTGGACTTTTTGGGTACATAAACGAATTTTTGAAATATTTCAAATAAAATAAGGGAAAGGTCCTAATACAAAAGAATGCATACCAGTATAATGTTCTACCATTGAAAATATAGATACTTTTAGTTCGAATTTAAACCTATCCTACTCGTGTTTTGTATCGTAGTGCGCTGTACATTATATAATATATAATATTGCTTTCCAAAATAATTCAATGGATTTTATACTCGGTTAGAGTTTCATATTGTTTTATTTCGTTCATTGAAATTTAAATCTAACCCATTTTCCATTTGATATATATTTGATTTATAAAATTGTCATGTAACTAACATGTACTTTATTTTATTCCGCAGTTTTTGCAACTATTATTGGACATAATGTTCTAGAATTAATTTTTATAAAAAAATTTGAAAATAAATTGAAGTACAAAACAATACTTCATAGGGCCAACCCTCAGGTAATAAAAGAAAAGGGATGCAGATTACATTATAATATCCATATAAAAGAGCACTTGCAGAAAGAAACTGAAACATATTACTTATATCACTCTGACAATAACAACACAACTTCTTATTCAAAATTTTTTATTCATCAATATAGCTTCCTTCTAAGCTTATACAATCGGTCCAAAACCTCTGTCTTTTCGGTGCCATTTTTCTAAAACGATTTTTTTGTTCTCGAAATACGCTTTAGCTTCAGTAATCTCTGTGGGGTCAGATCTAGAGAATAAGGTAGGTACGGCAGTACATTGAGGTTATGAAACGTTGAATGAATTTAGTAACCAGCCGATCGGGACCAACAGTTGGATTTACCCACTGATTGGGTTGGGGCATATCAATTTTGAAATATCTGACGGATGGACCGTGGGTTGACTTAGAACCGACTGTTGGTGCATACGGGTCCTTACCACATAACCATAAAAGTTTATGTACCTGTGATCCAGCTTTATGTCTGTGATGTGACGTATCCAAACATGCGCTGTTGCCAGGTCAAAAATGTATGACACTAATTTAGATTGTAATAAATGTCAATTATTTTCTTATATTCTTACTTTTTTCAGTTAAATATTACTAAATATTTGTGCTAGTATTAAAAATATCAGTAATCTATTTTATGTATTTTATGTATGTTCTTTGCCAATTGAAGAGTTCTTTCTTGCATTATATAGTTTTTTTTTAAATAATTCTCCACGTTAAATATCATATAAAGTAGGATGGATTTGAAGACCATAATTTGAATTTGGAAGCAAATCTCTGTTATTTCATCTCAGATTTTTAAGTTTTTAAAATAAAAACTATTTTTCCGGATTAGCCCAAAATAGCCCTTTAAAAACATACCCTTCTTTTCGATTAGTTAATTTGGAAATGCGCTCAGTTTACCTTGGAGCTACATCATTGCAGACCGCTTTCTCACATTTTCTATCAGCCAGTGATATGTACCTCTTTCACCTATTATAGGAGGCATATTTTTTAAGTAAGTACCGTTTTGATATAAAAAAATCAACTGGTAAATTTTTCAAACAAAACTTTATTTAACTGAAAGAGCATTTTTTTCTCTACTTTTCTACGTAATTTCCATTATTTTTAAGACACTTGCCGTATCATGGAACCAGCTTTTGTAGGCCGTTGTCAACGAAGCTGGTTGCCAAACTGTACAACGACTGCTGCACAGACGTTTTTACTTCTTCGCCATTGATATGACGCTTCCCCGCCAAATGCGGCTTCAAGAGCAGAAACAAAAGGTGGTAGCTAGACGTTAGATCGGGACTGTATGGAGAAAGGTCTTATTTTTTCAGCCAATTGAAATGATGAGCTCTTGCGTTCGATTTGCTGAATGTGAACGAGCATTATCGTGGAGAAAACAAAACCTGCACTCAGCTTGTTGCGTCTTTTGTAGTTGCAGTACGCGGCTGCATTGATCGGGCACATGATTTTTTGGACAGAAATTGTTTGCTTAAATTTTACTTTCCTAGGGTATGTTGAATGCTGTCATTCCATTAACTGTTGTTTTGATTCTGGTGCAACTTAGGTTATCTCCTGTAACGATATGACCAATCGTTTGGTTTTTTGCTTATCATTCAACATTTTCGGTACCTACCGTAAACACAACTTCCGATAATTTTAACGATAGAACACAATTTCTTCCTGATACAGCAGTAATTTTTTCAGCTAAGAACGAAATTGTGAACCGTCTGTTCTCTCTCACTTTACAGTCCATTTTTTGAATGAGATCATCGGTAATGACTGAAAGTTGCCCACTTCGTTCCTCATCATGAACGTTTATGCGGACATCTCTAAAGGTCCTTACCCATTTCCACACCATTCCTTCACTCATAATGTTTTCACCATAAACTTCACTGATTTAACGATGAATGTCAATTGCTTTTAAACCTTTAGCATACAGAAACGAATCACAGCACGCACTTCACAGTCGGCCGGCAGAATCTTAAAATCACGTAAACAAGAGTAGACAAGACTCGATCAAACGGCGTCGTAATGGCATCTATGGCTTCCCAACTGATGTAGCTACACTAAGCGAATGCGCTAAGCGGCAACTGCAGCGCTGTGGTGACGTAATTTAAAAACGGTAGTTACCATAAACTAAACAATGTCACTTATTCTTTACACCCACACAGTACAATCCTCCACTGAATACCTTATCTCAATAAAGGTGTTCAATAAAAAAAAATGCCCAAACAACATTGCAGATGATAATTGTACTTTTTTTTAAATGGTAAAGCTAATACTCAGAACGGGAAATGCTGAAGTGAGACAAAACGTCATCTTTTCTTACATAGGACCCAGTTTCCTCGTGAAATGGACAGGTATTTTAGGAAAATATTTTTTTAACAGCAAATTTGACAGAAAAACCTTACCCGTAGCAGATTCAGAATGCTATTGAACCCCGAATCCTTAAAATAATAGAAGATGATGCGGAAGGATTTCGTGATGTGGAAATAACTTTTCAGCAGGATGACGCTTCTCCATTATTACAAACAAGTGTTTAAATGAACAGTGTTCTGATAGGTGAATTGGAGGACAAGGTTTAGTATAGCGACCTGCGCGTTTTTCTGGCGTGAACCCACAAAATTTATTTTTGTCGTGGTACCTTAAATCAAATATTTGTGGTAAGCCAATTAATAATATTGAAGAGTTGGTGAAGGATGCAGATTAATTTTCAGATATACACTTGAACGCGTTTGGTAAGAGTTTTCTGCTAGACTTTTTTATTGCGAAGAAGTCAATGGTGGACATTTTGAACACATTGTTGGATATTTTAATTATTCCAATATATTTAAATGATTTAATGTTTTTGGGATGATAAATAGAAAAAAAGTATTGGTATCTTAAGAAATAATAATAAATAAATAAAATATAAAGTTTATAAAATTTATTTTAATTTTGTTTAAAAATTAGGAATAAAACACGTAAATATTGCATGGAAATTAATTAAAATAAAATAACAACATTAGGAATTGACATACATTTTTTTAATTAGCTAAATGACATTTTTTATTGGCTACATAAAAATTTAAAGTAAGTAAGTTGATAATTTTCATTTACGTTTACTGTAATTCTCTATTTTATGTTATTTCTGTTATACTCATAGTATACCTAAATTCTCAAATTCCCAATTTTAAAGCAATTTGAAATATAAAAATAATAAGGCATTCATATCACACCTAAAAACACATATACTTGTAGATTACTTAATTTGTAATTTGAAAGTATTAGCATAGATAATTATAAATTAAATTTTAAGTTCAAATACTTGAAAAGCAATTACTTATAATTCACTTGTGCCTTTTTAATTGTTTTAACAAATATATAGTTACCCACAATCTGTTTATTCTCACTTTTCGACTGAAGTTTCTCATTCTATTCCAGTTTCAAACTTTACACCGTGCTCTATCCGAGCAGATACTGCAAATCGAATAAGCTCTAACGGTTCTCTGCATATGCATGACATACAATAAATTAAGCCACTGTTTTAATACGTTGAACATCTAGTCAAATTATATAGAGAATTGTTTTAATAATCGCATTTCTTGGATGAAAAAAAGCGACTGGGGAATCTATTAATATAAAACATAGATATATTTGTCTGCACAACCAATTAGATGATTGGCTATGAATCAGTACTGAAAATTTCGCCACCCGTCGAAGGAAGAGACTATATAAATTTTAAGTGTACCATAAAATGTAGACCAGCTATCGAAGTTGCGGAGATATGTGCAGATCTCGTAAGTATACAATTTTCGTGATATGGATAATAACATAAATATCTTCATGTTGGGTAGTTTGAAAGTTCAGCTCGATTTAATACTTTGTATATTAGCAAATCTATATAGAAAGTTGTAACTACTAACTGTGTACCTTTTAAATAACTTGATTAAAGTTTTAATTGTTTCCTACTTTTATATTAAAAAATATATTTTAAAATATTCATATCTGTATTTAAATAAGAATAATAAAAAACTCTTCGTTTCATCGTAACTTCCAAGTTTATTTAAAAAATGTGTTTTAAATCACAATGACGGCCGTCGACCAACGTAAATAAATGCATTTATAATATTATACAGCTGTTTCGTTTTTCTTTATTTCTTAAACGTAATATCAAAATTATTGTCGTATCGTCCGTCAACTGTATTAGAATAAGTAGTTGTAAAGAACTGTTTGCGGATTATTTTTTTTGTAACGTATTCTCAACTTTATTCATTTTTGCACCAAGGAAATCTATTTATCTTTTATCTGTTGGTACATTTTCATTTTTTTTACTTCATAGACAGTTTTTTCTGACATATTTCTGTCATCTTATGATACTTATTTAAATAACTCAGCTTAAAACAACTTTCTTCAGCAGTATAATAAAAAATAAAAAGATTTAAGTGGCCCCCTTATAATTTCTTAAAGGAACAAATAATGTACTATATTCAGAGCTAATGAACTTACTCACCCCTAGCCGAGGTATTTAACTATCATAATTTTTGCTGTGATAAACATTTATAAATTTTGTTAATTATTGAAATATCTTTAACAACTAATTAAAGACGAAATTAAGATTAATAGTTGTTTTATTGTAAATTACTTTTTTTTCTTTTGGTGTAATGTTATTTTTTAAAAGTTAACTAAATATTTTTATAAATTCACTCTCAACATTTAAATCAAAAATTGAAGCCCAACGTCATAATATGGTCACAGAAAGTGTCACTACAACTAATATTCCCTCAACAACCTAAAGAAATTAAAAGTTATAAAAGTATTACATATTGTGGAAATATTTCTAATACAATTTCAAAAATAATAACTTCGGCAACATTAGCATTAATATTATTTAAAACACAAAATAATGTTGGTACAAAATTGTTAAATATAAAAACAAAATTACCCATATTAAAAAAATCTGGTGTTTACAAAATTAATTGTCCAAATTGTAATGCTGTATATACAGGGTGTTTCAAAAAAAAGGTAACACCGTCTCTAGGATAGGTAAAAAACTGAAAAATAATTGGGGTTTGCTAAGTAAAATTTTTTTCTAACGCCATCCGTTTTCAAGATAAAGGGCGTTGAAGAAAATAAAAAATTACACATTTCTTACGATTTTGCCGAAACTACTGGCACCATTGCAATGAAATTTTATACGAATATGTTTTGGAAGCAAGCTGATATATCCCATGAATTTGTTTTTATAACTAACTCTCATAGAGGTAGCTAGTTACACGATTCATACAACGTATTATTCAACATAACTTTTTTTAGGGTAGAATTATTAGTCAAAACTCCAAGTGAACATAAACATCGTTTAATTCTACACCAAAAAGGTACTCTTGGTAAAACTCGATATTATGTACCGTTTTCGGAATATTTTGATTTGAAAATTATGAAGTAATAACCGCTCCTCGTATAAGTTAATGATAAAGTTCGCTTTTCTCTAAGTTTGCCATGTAAAATTGACATTTATTGATTGTTATGACAATAACAATGTTATGACAACGTCGTTCAACTGCTCCAAATGTTTTTTTGATTGGTAAGTTTCTTCTAGGAAACTTTTCTGCATAACGCGTAAAAGCTGCACTAGAGTTTCCTAAACACTCGCCTAAAGTTTATAACATGTCGGTGTATTCAACATTTGAGTACATTTTGTTTAACAATATCTAATTTTACAAATAAAAAGGTTTCAAAACTCTATTTGTTGTTGACTTATTGTCATAACAATCAATAAATGTCAATTTTACATGGCAAACTTAGAGAAAAGCGAACTTTATCATTAACTTATACGAGGAGCGGTTATTACTTCATAATTTTCAAATCAAAATATTCCGAAAACGGTACTTAATATCGAGTTTTATCAAGAGTACCTTTTTGGTGTAGAATTAAACGATGTTTATGTTCACTTGGAGTTTTGACTAATAATTTTACCCTAAAAAAGTTTGTTGAATAATACGTATGAATCGTGTAACTAGCACCCTCTATGGGAGTTAGTTATAAAAACAAATTCATGGGATATATCAGCTTCCAAAACATATTCGTATAAAATTTCATTGCAATGGTGCCAGTAGTTTCGGCAAAATCGTAAGAAATGTGTAATTTTTTATTTTCTTCAACGCCCTTTATCTTGAAAACGGATGGCTTTAGAAAAAAAAATTACTAAGCAAACCCCAATCATTTTTTAGTTTTTTACCTATCCTAGAGACGGTGTTACCTTTTTTTGAAACACCCTGTATAGGTCAAACACAAAGAAATTTTGATATAAGATTCAATGAATATTTAAGAGCATATAGATTACAACAACCAGATAAGTCAAACTATGCAAAACACGTTGTTGAACATCCACACTCACTCATACACACCAATGACATTCAAATATTACACACCTGTGATAAAAAACAAAATTTAGATTTCCTCGAAGAACTTGAAATCAAAAGACATCTAGCAGATCAACAATATAAAGTAGTTAATGAACAAATAAATCTTGGAAGTTCACCACTATTAAACTGTTTACTTTGATTGAGTCTTCATTTTATACATAGATAAGACGTAATTATAACACAAATATATTGAGTTATTGTAAAGATCAGCAGAATATAGTTTTTTCTTGGTTTTTCTATATCATTGCACAGTTATACTGATCTTAGAGGGAAATACATCCAGGATAATCCCTTAGGGCTAATAACATCTAGGCTTTAATATTGTTATGTCTTATTACTTCCTTACTTGGTCTAGCCTTAACTACTTATCAACATCAAGTACCTAGTTACAAACAAACAAAATGTAACTTCAATATGTCAATCTGACGATGCTATTTCGATAGCGAAACGGCTGTCATTACATTTTAAGTATTTAAAGAATAAATAGTGAAAGTTAATTCAACCTTTTAGTTGTTTATTGTTCTGAATCATATATTGTCCTTAATATTATGGTCAAAGTAGCTTTTGTATTAAAATTGATTTCATTTCATTATGTACAATTGTAATTATTTTACTGTTTTTACAAATTATTGCCAGAATAGTTATTTTTATATTAAACGAAAGAATATATTGACCTTATACTCAAAATATATAATATTAGTTATTAGTTACTTAGATTATGATATCATAAAACAATTTCTGTTGATATTATACTTATTATACCATTATTGAATATTTTATATGTTACAATATATTTTTTATATTTTGCACTTATAAAAATCTTCATTATAAAACGCATTTGCGTATCGTAATGTAACTTTTACGCACGCAAATTTTTGTTTTAAATGGTTGGCGACATGAATGAAGTATCTAATGACAAGACTATTGACAATGACATTTGTGGCTAATAGCAATTTATTAATTTTATATTGTTCTTTAAGAAAGTATCTGTGAATATGAATATCATCTTTTACTTATATAATATATTATTATTGGTGTAATAGTCATTTTAAAATATTTGAAAACATTAACATTTCATGATTTAAATGTCAAAACTGTCAAATGTTATAAATTACACAGTGCTACCGACATACTTTTTAAAATCAAAATTTTCGTAATTTATATACAAATAATAAATTGATTTAAAAAATGATAAAATGGCAAAATATAAAAAATATTATAAACAACTTATTTCATATGGCTGTTGTGGCACTCGTTCTTTAAAAAACTCATCGCTTGGTGATTCGTTTTTTAAACTTGAACTCGTGTTATAACAGAAGGCCATATGAAATGCGTTATTTAATATACTATTATACGCTCTTCATGAGGGCGATGTAAAATACATCTGTTAATTGTTCTATCGTTACACATATACTTATACATATACCATTAGTCTTATTTATATTTATTTATAATAAGATTTTTAATTTAGTTTTTTAACCTGTCGTGCTAATACGATTGAGGTAAAGTTATAAGGTGAAACTAAAATAATTTGGGGCGTAATAACAAACTCTACTATGATTACAGTAAACGCGAAACATTTTTCAAATGGTGTCAGTCATCAATTTCAATTAAAAATCTGGTGTGTAGATAATCCCGAAAAAATGAAAATAGATTTAATCTGAATTTTGAGAGCAAGTTTAATTTCCTCTTCATAATTGGATTTTCCTTTGTCAGATTATTATTCTTTTTGAGAACATCGCGATAATTCTCGTGATGAATGACTCGACGTATCTACTTCGTTTCAAATATTCGTTCTTCGGGGACAGGTTTAAACGTAATTTAAAAAAAGTTAAACATTAACTTTTTCGTGGCCACTAACGGCTGTTAATTTTAATTTTTATCTGTTTATAAAACAAATGTCAAAATGAACTATTTCCGAATACTGTTCAGTAAATTAAATCATACTTTTAATGAGGTTTAATTTGTTAACAGTTTAAAATGAACTAAGATGATTACTTTTAAAATACCAATGCAAAAGAAATACCTACTTTAAACAACGCGTGTTGAAAACAGCGTATTTTATTTTAATTTTTATTACCTATTGAAGCTATTTTACCAAATCTTTATTCAGTCGTAATAACCGTTACTTACAGTAACTAACACAAGTAACAGAGTTTACTGTTACCACCTCTATACATGTTAGTAGTTCCGTTTTCACAGAATTTATAAGAGGGCGCCATCAATCAGGAAAGAAACTTAAATGTTTGTTGTGCGCTCAAACGACTTAAGATAAATTCACGAAATTTTGGGAATGGTTACATCTAACTAATGTCTAAAAAGAAATGGGAGCGAATTTTTGAAAAATTAAAAATCGGAGTGTAAATAAATTTTTTCTCAGAAATTAGACTTTATTTAAAAAATCTGTTTTCATACTTTTTTTTAGAAGTATACATTAAAATAACTTCCAAATTTTCAAAACAATCGGTTGGTAAATAACGGCGTTTGACTTTTATTTCAAAAAAACGAGGGTATGTATTCCTCTTAAAAATAAAACTTTTTAAACAGAACTTTATTTAAAACATTGATTTTTTAAACTTAATGGCAGCTATTTCGCTAAAAACTAGCATCGTAAAAATAACAAATTTGCAATAACATTTTGTTTTTAAGGTATCTACCTGATATTAAGTGGTGTTAAGACTTGACAATGTATGGAAGTAATAAGATATAACAATATAAAAGCCGAAATGTTATTAGCCTTAAGAGATTATCCTGAATGTATTTCTCTCAGTATAACTTTGCAATGAAAAAGAAAAACCAGGAAAAACTATATCATGCTGATCTTTACAATAGCTTAATATATTTATGTTACATTTAGGTCTTATCTATATTATATAAAAATTGAAGACTCAATTAAAGTAAGCAGTTTAATGCAAGATGGACTTCCACAAAATAAAAGTTACTATAATCAATTAAGTTTAAAATAAAAATTTTAAAAAGAAAGTCTTATAATAGCAAATAATTAATTTAATCAAAGTCAAGGAGAAATATATCATTTTTGAAGCAGAAAATAACTCGCTATCATTCTTGGATACGTAAAGAAAAAGTAAATCAATCATTTAGATAATAATTGGCCAAGAAAAAGTTATAAACCTCAACATTGATTTAGGTTTACAGGGTAAAGCTTTTTAATAAGGAAGTTCTGGTTACTGCAATCATTAAATAATAAGAAAGAATAACCTTACAAAAATCCTCCTGGTTTTTTATCTTTCGAAAACAAAGTAATAAAATATAGTATATGCAAAAAGTTCATAATATAATACTATAGTGATTAAAATATTTTTTTCTACATAACTTGACAACTATTAAATTAAAATAAAACTAAAAGAGTTATCCAATCAATTAATAAAACGCAAAGTAAAACAACAATATTTGATGGTAAATTAGATTAAACATTGTGGTTTAATTTTGTTTTTTATTTTATATGTACAGTGTGGAAAAGCCAAATGGAATAAATTCATTATTTTGATTAGGTACTATACATATTTATAGAAATTCTCGAAACAAGTCTAATTTAAATTAAAAATTGACATTTTTTAAAGTGAACATTTGATCTCTACCTTCAACCCCCTTTGAGTGATAGTTACAACCCCCCAACTTTTTAAATGGGAAGTATGGGCTTTTGATATACGTTTAAAAGGTCTCTTTATTCTCTACCCAAATATGTTATTGTTTTTAAATTTATTGCAAAAATTAACATAAAAAATTTATCTTATTACCCAAATTCGCTATAGTACCTGCACTACCAATTTATTTTTTATTCTTTTTTAATATCAATTAAAAAAATCCTTTAAAAAGCTATCATAGCATATCTTTTTATTTCAAGTTCTTCAAGGAAATCTAAATTTTGTTTTTTTGTGTAGAATTTGGATGTCATTGGTGTGTAAGAGTGAGGTTGGATGTTCAAGTAGGTGTTTTGCATAATTTTACTTATCTGGTTGTATATGCTCTTAAATGTTTGTTAAATCTTACTTCAAAATTTCTTTGTGTTTGACCTATATATACAGCATTACACTTTGGACAATTAATTTTGTAAACACCAGATTTTTTTAATTTAGGTAATTTTGTTTTTACATTTAACAATTTTGTACCAATATTATTTTTTTGTGTTTTAAATGTTAAAACGAAGAGTTTTTTATTATTCTTATCAAGCTGAGATAACGTTTGATCTAAATCAAAGTTTTCTAAATCGCTATTTAACTTTTGGCTAAATGTCATCCTGTTTTGAATCCGTATGCTCATCCTTAGGGAGAAACGGTTAGCTTCAAAATTCAAGATTGGCAATTTTTGAGCCTCTACATTGTTCAGTACTTTCCATACTGCTCATTTGTGGATTTCTTCTTTATGACTCGAGATTTCTGTGTTTTCTTTTTGAGCTTTTCCCTGCCGGGCTTGTGCTCTGGTTATTGCTAAGACGTGAGTGTTATTAATGTATAGATCTTTTAGTTGATCTACTGTTATCCTAGATATGCTGTCTGCGTAATTCGTGCTGCCTTTTACGTATTGTATTACGAAATCACATTCCTCTAGATCTAGTCTTATCCTTGTCATTTTAGAACTTGGATCTTTCATCGAAAATAAGTGTGTTAACGCTTTATGATCCGCTTTTACTATAAATTGTTTTGAACCATATAAGTAACATTTGAAATGATTTATACCCCAGTGTATTGCTAATAGTTCTTTTAATATGATAGGTTTGTTTAATTCAGATTTATTGAATCCTCTAGACGCGTATGCTATTGGTAAATCTGTGTCTCCATATCTTTGACTTAATATTGCGGAGCATGCCACGTTTGATGCGTCAGTTGTTAAGATAAACTGTTTACTGAAATCGGGATATTTTAGAATTGGTGGCTGAATCAACGCCTTTTTTAATGTGTCAAATGATTTACTACATTTGCGTCCGACCAATCAAATTTAACGTTTTTCCTGGATAGTTTATTTAAAGGTACGCATATTTCAGCGAATTTAGGTATGAACTTTCTATAATTACAGAATGCGACGAATCTCCTTACTTCGTCCGCGTTCTTTGGTACGGGATATTGTTCAATGACTGAAAATTTTGCTTTATCGGGGGAAACGCCCTCCGCGCCCAACGCGATCCTGGCAGGATCGCCATGTAATATTTAATATTGGGGGTTGTATGGAATATGGAGTACAACACTTATTTACTATAAATAAATTATATTAATGCTGTATCAGCAACATAGTGAACTTGATAATGAATATCATACATTGAACCTTTCGTCTATGCTTTGCCGTGTATTTATTTACTATTTCTTGTTTATTCAGCCTTCCTCACAAACACGATATGACCGTGAATGTGCCGTACTATAAACAAACTACGGTGGTCTAGGCCATCGATATTTCTAATAAACAATTTAATTAAAAATACGAAATATACGAGGTGTTCACACCACAAGGATATTATATTATAAATTTTCGTTTGAATTTCGATGTCTGCAATACATAAAAATGGTTAGATTAATAGAAATCCATAAAATAATAGTTTTGCTGATTGGTTACGAAGATGACATCCGAACACCACAAATGTACAATGTACAAGGTACAATTGGTAAAATAGAAGCAATTTCGCGAATTTGGATATGTAAAGCAGATGGAAAAAACAGCTACCAATGCACTGACTGATGATAACAAATTAGATGTGATGCTTGGGTTTGAGAAAAACCCACATAATATATTGAATAGACAAGTGTCTGCAACATTTAATGGCAGCCATACATCGAGACTAAACGTATCGAAAGAAAATAAAATGCATCCCTATAAAATGATACCGAATCAGAACTAGAAAAAGTTATATTTTCTGATGAGTGCAATTTTTCGTTAATGGTCATGCTAAACGTCGAAATTGCCGCTACTGGTCAACGTAAAAACCTTATTGGATAAGAGAGGACTTTACCCAATACTATCAAAAGGTTAATGTTTGGACAGGGAATGTTGAAAACCATATTATTGGTCGCTTTTTCGTTGAGGCGATAATTATTTAGCACTACTAACAAATATTTTTTTTTTAATTCAAAATTAAAGTTAAAATGGGTTTTTTACTTTATATTTATCAATGTTTTATCAATTATTATTCTTATACTTTATCCTTGAAAATAAAATAAACGTATTTCGCATTTCGCATTTCGCAAGCTTGAAAACCAAGTACAAGAGTTTTCTTTAAAACATTGCCGTTTACCCCAATAATTCTGGTATAATAACTGTTACATAACGTATAGTCGTAAAATAAATGCAATAAGTGTAAAATAAAGACCTTTATCGACAACAAATAACACGCGGAGACAGAATCCAACTTTTCGGCATTTTTTCCAGGAGTCAACGATTTCTGTTTTCCACGTAGGAGTGGATGGTAACAGCTAGCAATGCTACCTTTACGTTTCTTTTAGGAACACAGATCGTACGTTTTGTGTCTAGGTTCTACAGCATAAATTTTACAGTTTGGTGCCAGTATGCTCTCTGGTGCTGCGGAAATCACTGGTGTCAAAACTCTCGGATATTGCATTAGCTACCCGGAACAAAATCCACGGATACTACATTGGTGACAGATAATATTCAGCTTTACTATTACACTAGTTATTTATTGTATAAGACGATAAAATTCTACTTTACTTCCAGAGCGTTTTATAGCGACGAGATTCGAGATTTTTTTCTATAGTAAGACTTCAAGTTCAGGTGAAAAATATAATATCAAAGAAAATTGTAATTTTGGACATGAAAATCGCAATAGTGTTGCTCCGTTGCTAGGGATATGAATTACTCTGTCAACAAATGTTACGTTTTGGTTTTTGTGGAGAATATTGTTGCGTTTTGTATACAAAGTGAATGAATTCAAAATGAATTAACAGAAGAATAGAAAAATCTGCCATCAAATGTAGAAAATGAAGAGTTGGAAGCAGTAAGTTTATTGTTGTCACAAAAATCTAGGATGATATATGAGAAAGAATACCAGTCTTTTAAAAAGTAGAAAAGCATTAAAAATATCAAGTCGAAGAAAGCGATGCCAGCGTCATTATGGTCGTATTATACGATGCTGAAGCGGTTGGTGAATAAGAATTGTAACATTTATAAATTCGTCAAGTTAAAAAAACTTGAGTGGAGAATACAAAGCTAAGAAATCCAAAATTCTGGAGTCAGATGAAATTATTAAATTTATGTTGATGACGGTTATTGCTATTTTTGGTGTGCATGCACCTAGGTCCGATGAATTGTACAAATTAGAAGTGTTTAATGTGGACGACATAAAATCGGTAATAATATTTTCATTATCTGATACTAAAACCAAGAAGGATAGGTCGTTTTGTATTACTGACCAAAAAAGTGAAGAGTTTCTTGGAAATTGTGAAAAAGTATATTGCCTTGCGCCCCAAAAACGTACCTCACAGTAAGTTTTTTGTGATCTACCGACAGCAAAAGTGTACTACTCAACCGGTGGGGATTAATACTATATAAAATATCCCCAAAAAGGTTGCAGATTTTTTGAAACTTGCAAATTCAGAAATGTACACAAAGCATTGTTTCCGTCGTTCTTCAGCTACTATGTTCGCAAATTCTGGAACTGATCTTACATTGAAGAGTCAATAAGCAATAAGACTGCTGTATCCAAGTATATACTTGGCGGACCTGCAAATCAATCTAGTAGGTACCTCGAATCAAGTATTTAAGCAAACGAGTGCAAGTTGTGATGTTCTAAAAATAGATATTTCTAATAATGTTAATTGTAAAACTTCATTGGTTATGTTAGGTTTAATCCTTAATGTGTTTGAATTTGTAAATTTTATTGGATAAAAAAAGTTAAAATACTTTATCTACTCTTGCTGTTAAAGTGTCACTTATAATATGACAAAAGCTTAAATTATTTCCGGAAAAATTTTCAGAAATAATTTAAACTTGCGTGGTATTTGAAAATTGTTGTGTGTTCTATGTCGTTTTAACTGTCAAAAAATTTCTATTTAAATATCATGGCACACGAAAAAGAAAGACATTTCATTGGTTAAAAAATAGAAGAGTAAAATTTTCTATGCTATATCTTTTTTAGAAATGCCCCAAATAAGTCCAGTTTTTTATCATAAAACTGTTACTCAGTAATTTTAGTTTTTAATTATTATTAATTTTAAATACGTTTTTAAATTGCTATAATACTTGAAATAACTTTTATTAATTCGTTTTTAAAAACGAATTTGCAATTAAAATTCTGAATACATTTTCCAACTTGGCAAAATAAATAAAACAAAATTTAAAAGCAACACAAATTTCTATTTAACAAACATGTCATACAACGAGAAATTAGTTTACAAAATTGCACTATAAAAAGGAGTTCGTTACTAACTTCTATCTCTAGTATGTTTTATGCAAGCCACTTTGTGCGAACTGATAAACATTCCGTGTTATCTTTACTCCTTCATCTTTATACTTCACTCCTCTTTCAGCTGTTTTTGTATAAACTTACATCTTTTAGAAACCCACCAAAGACGAAACTTTCTTTATTAAAATGCGAATTGTGTCAACTAATAGGAAATAATTTAATTCATTATTTTGACGGTGTAATATGGGATGGTAAAATGAAGTGTTAAATTTATCTTTGTTCAACCGGAAATTTTTTAGTGGTGCCAAAAATCATTAAAATTTTACAACTTCTTGTTTGCATGGTAAACTTAGTTTGTCGCCATTAGTTCGAAATACAAAAATCTCTATTATTATTGTCTCTTCAAATCTGTGTTTATTTTAATTTTATTTTTCCTTAAACTTTAATAGGAATGTATCAGCAATTATAATCGAAGGAAACTATTTTTGTCTAAATTGCTATAAATTAAAAACAAGTATTTAAGTATTTGGATAAAGTTAAATTTAAATTTTTAGATAATGTGCAAATGTAGTACAATAATTATCGGCGTTTTATGCCCATCTTGGTGCGAAAACATTATTATTTATTAATGAATATATTATTATATTATATTATTATAAATTAATGTATAAGAATAATAAAAAAACTCTACGTTTTAAGGCACCTTCACGTTTGATTAAAAAATTAGGTATTTAATCACAATAACAGCCGTTTCGCTAGAAAATTGAAGTTACATTTTGTTTGTTTGTAGCTTGGTACCTGATGTTGATTAGGTAGTATTAAGGCTGGACCAAGTTTTGGAGTAATAAGATGTAACAATATTAAAGCCTAGGTGTTATTAGCCCTAAGGGATTATCCTGGATGTAGTTTCCTCTAAGATCAGTATAACTGTGTAATGTTATAGAAAAATCAGGAAAAAACTATATCATGCTGATCTTTGCAATAACTTAATATATTTGTGTTACATTTACGTCTTATCTATGTATAAAATGAAGGCTTAATCAAAGCAAACAGTTTAATAGTAAAAAACATTCAAGATTTATTTGTTAATACTAACTACAAACAAAATGTAACTTCAATAAGTCAATCTGACCATCTTAATTTTAGCGAAACGGCTGTTGTGATTAAAAACCTAATTTTTTAATTAATATTAAATACAAATAAATTTTAAACAAGATTTATGGGCTTATTCTGTACAAAAATGTTAGCGGTAACAGCGGTGTAAACTTTCAAGGTCGAGAGATGTTATGAAAATGCTATTCTGTACGCTCTTAAACGCCAACCAAAACATTCGACGTTAGGAGTGTTGAAACTGTCAAACTGTGTTTGTGATAGAATAGTAAATTTTCAAGAAGTAACAATACATTCCATAATAATATTAATAAAATTAAATATATAAAACTAATAATAATAAATATATTTTAATAAATGTAACGATAACCTAAAAAGTGGGCAATTTATATTAACCAACACAATAAAAGTGGAGTTAGCTGCAGTGTAATATTGTTCAGAATTCGATTTTTAACAGCGCTGTTAAATTTGATTTAACATCGCGATTTTAGTAACATCGATGTTAAATTTACAGCTGTTACGAATATTTGTACAGAATAATCCTATAAAAATTATTTTGCCAAAATTATAGTTTAATTAAGAGGGGCGTATAAAATATGCCAGCTGAAAACGGGTGGCAAGCCTGAATTGCAAAAAAAATTAATTACCAAAAACCTTATAAACAATAGAGGCCGTATATTAGAGATAAACTTATGGGGAATCTGTATAAACCTTTAACGACCAATGTAACGAACCTTTGTTTTGATTAGAACTAGTGACAGTAGCTTTGAAATTTCAGTGGCGTAATTAAAACTTTTTTATTTCTAAATTTATACGCATTTCATTCAAAAGTAATAATTACGGTATCTGCCAAAATAAACAGTACCAAAACAGAGAGTGCTGTGGAGTTGTTTATGTAATATGGATTTGTCATATTTGACTTAATTGTCATTAGTAGATATACTAATAGTACGCTGCAGTTAAATTTGATTTAAAAATGGTTCTGACAACGGAAGAAAAAGTGCTTTTGGTAAAGCATTATTTTCGTTCATACGGAAAAGTATGTAATAATGGTCCAAGCTTAGAACAGGTGTCAATAAAATTTCAACAAAAAATTAATAAAGCAGCTCCTAGTAAAAGTGTGATGTTAGCTGTTGTTGAAAAATTTGGTCGCACTGGTAGTGTATTGTGTCAACGTAAAGGTTCTTCAGGTCGTCGAAAAACAGTATGCACTAACGAAAATAAAGGACGTGTTTTTAACCAAGTCGTGCAATCACCTCAAAGAAGTCTTGTAAGAACTGCATGTAAATTCAACAAAAGTGATACGTCTTTACGTCGCATGTTCAAATCAATTGATGGTTATCCATACCGTATTCAAGTTGGACAACGACTAAATGTTGCGGACAAACATGCTGGTTTTCAGACGAGAGTCGCGTTCATCTTAGCAGCTATATTAATTGACAAACAACCAGATTCCTTGGATTTGAACGTCCTGATGTCATTGTACAGAAACCACTCCACAATCTTCGAGTTACCGCTTGGTGCGCGGTATCTGGTAATGGAATGATTGGTCCTTATTTCGTTGAAGATGATAATCAGAATCCACTTACTGTCAACCAAGAACGTTATAGAGAGAAAATTATTATACCTTTTGTGAGATCGAAATAACTTTTGCCGTGCACGAAATCTACAGTTTCACACACAATGGTTCCAACAAGATGGTGCAACGAGTCATACAGCTGTGCGCACCTTAGACTTACTCCGTCAGCATTTCGATAATAGAATAATTTCTCGGGGAACAGACTTCGAATATCCTTCTCATTCACCTGATCTGACGCCACCTGACGCATACATTTGGGGCATAATGAAGGAAAAAATATTTCATTCGGAAAATCCGCAGGCAAATATTGTCGAACTACGTGAAAGAATACAAAATATTTTTCAGCAGTTCCATCAACCACTTTTTATAAATATGTTTATTAACTTACACACTCGATATGAAGCTTGTTTGCGTCGAAATGGTGAACATTATGAAATTAAAAAATATACTTTTATTTTCGGCACTGTTTATTTTGGCGGATATTGTACATACCCCAAAAGAGATCAAGTTATAATTAAAAGAAAATTGTGTTGTATAATAGTGTTCAATTCAGCAGTTTTTGTGAATGTATATTAAAGTCACCGGTATTATTTTTCTAAATTATGATTCTAAGTAATTCTAGCAATAGTGCTAACTCTGTAGCACCTAGGAGTCCCAATGTAAATGGGTATTTACGTTTTATCTTGGTAACACTTTCCCCCTCTCATACCTTCTCTATTGTTTATAAGCTCTTTGGGCATTACATCGCATTTGGCGGGACAGCGACATGCCGATGATGAAGAAGTAAAACGTCTGTCCAGCAGTGGTTGTTCAGTTTGGCGGCAAGCTTCTCTGACGACGGCATACAAAAGCTTGTCCCAAGATATGGCAAGTGCCTTAATAATAATTAAAATTAAATAGAGAAAAGAAGGCTCTTACAAGTAAATAAAGTTTTGTTTTACCAATTGAATTGTTAATTTTTTTATATCAAAACCGTACTTAATTTAAAAACATGTCTCGTATCTTTGTCATTTAAAGCCTTAGGGGGTTCTACTCTCATCAACTAGAATAATTTTAGGGTGCAAAATAAATATTAAATCGCAATTAATTGTAAAATATGTTACATTTTGTAATTTTACACCTTATAATATAATTTTAGGATTCCCTAGTCCTTTTTAATGGGTGCTGCTATCTTCATAGTTGGGTCATACATTTCTGGTATAGTCACTTATTGACAAAGTATCTAATTGAAAGTTGCGTTTTTAGGTTATTGTTACTTTTTACAGTTTTTTAATGGTACGTGCAATTAACTTTATTGCCTCTTTAAATCCTCAATTCCCATTTCATTTTAAAACCTTTAAAATTTAAACTTTCTACTACGTGAAAATGTTTCCTATATAAACTTCTATCTTGATCGTAAATTCTGGCATTGATTCATCCGAACAATTTCCAGCTCTATTAAATAAAACATTCTTGATTGATTTCCAGTTTGCATCTCAATATATTATATGCTATGTAATTTTAAATACTGATTAAAATTTGATTTGATATTTTGTAAAATGTTTTTCAATTTGTCTACGGTAATTATGTGAAAATTGAGTCTAATTTGTATACACCCAAATCGAGAAATCACCGGTACATTTGTCATGCTTTAATTAAATTATAGATCCAGCAGCGGAAAAATTCAAGCTTTTTGGTAATATTTAACCAAAAACAATTACCGGGAACATTTATGCTACGCTGTAGATCATCTTAAGAGCTCGCCATAATCTACGAATGTATAAAACAGGTATTATAATATTTCCTAAGCATGATGAGTTTTTCTTTAATCTCGCAAAGTACTAAATTCACTTGTTTTCTTCTAGAAAATTAAATTCCGTCTCATACGAAAAGTCTAACTTGTATTTCTGGGACGAGTATAACATCATTATGCCGAGGTACTTTAAACTTTTAGCGTTTGAGAATGTAACTATATTAAAAAAAGTTGGGAAAACTTAAATTAATATTAAATAGAGTATTAGAAGAGTTGGAAGTTTATAAGTGTACAACTTCTTCTTATATTTCGATCGGTTGCGAAGTTTTTTGACATTTATTTGAGTAGATGTCGATATAAAATATTTCTATAAGTTTGCCAAAATGATATTTGGCTAGCCAATTTAAAATAAAATATTTAATTGCGTTGATCCTAATACTGTCTGCCATATATTGCAGTCCCAATGCTTAATTTGAAGTTTTTCCCTATTAGAGTACAAAATCATCCATTATAAAGATTGCTATCCCAAAGGGGTTTGTTCTAGGAACACTTTTTGAAAAGTTTTCGTTACGTGTAGATCCTTATCAAAATAAAGAACTTGATGCAATTCTATGGATGAACATGGGACAGGATTACCCTACTATCTCACTTCACTTGTAACGTTAAATTATAAGACAAAGATAATTCATAAATGTTGAATAATCGCTGCATTGGCAGTCATTAACTCCCACAGCAATTTAGACTTATTAATTTACTGTAAGAATATTCTTACAGCCAATTTATAAGAAAGTTTTATAAAGATTTTTTGATTTTGCTCCGAGATTGTTCTTAGCACCTTAATTATACAGCAAAATTCCACCAAGTAAGAATTGCTCTATAGAATACTTATTAGTACTGTAAGTCCTCTAAGTGTTATTAAGTTTTCGCCATCTACTCTAATAGATCAAATTGCTCCCAAAAACGTTAGTTATAAAACGTTGTTGCTTCAGACTCTCTGCATAAAGGGATCTTACAATAAATTTACCTCTTTGAAGAGTGCAAGAGTTATAAAGGTTCCACAAGAAACTTTTATAAGGTTTTTTTTCTTAAATTTATTGTACTAACCCTTACTAAGAATAATAAAAAACTCTTCGTTTTAACAAAATTTTCACTATTTATTTAAAAAATTGCTTTTTTAAACTCAATGACAGCCGTTTCGCTATAATTAGCATAGTCAGATTGACATATTGAAGTTACATTTTGTTTGTTAGTAGTACCTGATGTTGATTAGGTAGTATTAAGGCTAGACCAAGTATAGAAGTAATAAGACATAACAATATTAAAGCCTAGATGTTATTAGCCCTAATTCTATGATACATAGGGCATTTCCAATTCCAATGGACAAAATTAACTTTGATAAAGAAATTAATATCATTTAACAAATAGCTACATCTAATGGCTATATCCAATTCATTTGATAAATAAGTACATTAATTAATAAGAAAAAACAGAAAGTATCACTACAACTAATATTACCTAAACAAACTAAAGAAATTAAAAGTTATAAAAATATTACATATTGTGGAAGTATTTCCAATAAAATTTCAAAAATAATAACTTCGGCAACATCAGCATTAATATTATTTAAAACACAAAATAATGTTGGTACAAAATAGTTAAATATAAAAACAAAATTGCCCAAATTAAAAAAATCTGGTGTTTACAAAATTAATTGTCCAAAATGTAATGCTGTATCAAACACAAAGAAATTTTAGAGTAAGATTTAATTAACATCTAAGAACATATAGATTAAAACAACCAGATAAGTCAAATTATGCAAAACACCTACTTGAACATCCAACCTCACTCTTATACACCAATAATATCCAAATACTACACTTTTGTAATAAAAAACAAAATTTAGATTTCCTTGAAGAACTTGAAATAAAAAGACATCTAGCCGATCCCCGATTTAAAGTTGTTAATAAACAAATAATTCTTCGAAGTTCTCCAGACCTAAACTCTTAATTAATAATTTTAGTTCTAGTATTCTTAAACTGTCAAAGAGTAAAATGGCTGGGAGATGTATACAGAGCAGGACCTGAAACGACGATATATTCGATGATAGAATGGATACCTGGAGGTAGAAGGAGACGAGGCAGACCCAGATTAAAATGGATACAACAAGTAGAAGAGGATCTCAAAAGGGCCGGAATTAAAAATTGGAAACGCAAAACAGAAAACAGAAAATTGTGGAGAGAAATCAGCGATAAGATCTAAATCAAAGAAACGGGGACTGGTCTACCCCGTGAAATAGACCTAGTAAGCTTATAAAGCGGCGAAACCCCTTCAAGGGGTGTTAAGCCACGATATATATATTCTTGAGCTGTAGCTGTAAGAAGATGAAAAATGGAATCGTTATTAATTTGGTTCTGTAATGAGCATTAATAAAAATATTCAGCTAAATTATTCTATAAAAAGTTTTATAAATGCCCTAATGGGAATCAGAGGAAACACTTTAGTGTTTAAGAAACCTTTACAAGAGTAATTTGGCTAATAATTAGGGACACAATCAGAATTTATAAGTCTTTCGATAATTTCTGTACTTGTTGAGGGCATTCTCAAAAAAATAGATGTACAGTATATACCAGTTTTAAGGCAAACTGATAAACAAATTTATATATATTTCAAAAAATACGTAGGGGTTGGTTTCTATTAATAATGGTAATACTATAATGCAAACACAATTTTTATGTGACATTTACCACAATTTATATTCCTGAAAATATGCATCTAAGAAACATAAAATACATCTACATAAAATAAGTATTGAGAAGTTTGTTTTCCATGTTATAAAAACGGATAATTTTATAAAAATTTTAAACTAGTAAAATAGATTTTACCTCTAAAAGAGGTTGATTTTAATAAGATATTTTATTAAAAAAATTAAACTGCTACAGATTTTATTACGTAAAAAGATGATTTTGAGATAACTGTTTTAAATTCTTGAAATAATGAAGTAATAAGTATGTAAAATCATTTTTCTGAGAGGATTTTTTGTTTCCAACTCGCATAGTTTGAAGTGTTTTGTAATTGCTCTCTAAAAGTATATTGGTGTTGTAGTGACTTATTATCCAACAAATAAATCTTGTAAATGCTTCTTAAAGAGCAAAATTGATTTTCATGCCCGACGCAATTTGTAATTGCCTTTTACAATTTTCAGATTATTGGACGTATTAATAAAACTATATAATGACTTACTAAATCGTGGTAATTTCTTTTAAAATTTGAGATTATTTTATCAAAAATCATAATACAAAAAAAGCAGTACCTACTCCAATCTTCATTTTTACTATTTTATTTTTTATAAATTTTTTTTAACAATGTCTGAACTATCTGAAAATTAAAGACGCGTTAATATTTTGCCCCAAATAATATACAGGGTGGCGCACCGAAAACGAAACAGATGCATTTACTGGCAGATGATTCCTTAAAAAAAACGCTCGGACCCGTCGATTTTGTTATCGAGGGGTACACAAAATTGGCATAAAATCATATTAACATTTGCAGCACCCTAAGCGGGGGTGGCACCATCCCTAAAATCTTAAATGGAAAGGGGGGTCGAATGATCCATCATTTAAAAGGTCTTTTAACTCTCTTTACAATGATGTACAATTCATGTACTTCAATTCAGTAGTTTTGGAGATTTATTGATTTAAAGTTTAAATACATCATCGTAAGAGAAGATCAATACATGGCAGCAAAGTTGTTAAAAAATAAAAAAATGAACTGACCTGTCAGCCGAGTAACTGTTGAAAATGACCACCATTACTTTCCATGCAATAATAAAGATTTTGCTGAAAACGTTGCCGGACATTTTGCAATATTTGAGGAGTAATTTGATTGCACTCATTCACAATTCTTTGTCGCAAATCTTCTAAGGATGTTGGCTGAGTAGCATAGATTTTGCTTTTTACGTAACCCCACAAAAAGAAATCCAAAGGTGATAAATCTGGCGATCTTGGGGGCCATTCAACGGCACCTCTTCTACCAATCCATTGACCTGGAAAGGTCTGATCAAAATAATGCCGAACTCTTAATGCGTAATGTGGTGGGGCACCATCCTGTTGGAACATCAACATATTCTCAACGTATCGACCATCATTCTGATTTTCAATTATATCTGTTAGCGCAGGATCTATGGCATTTTGCAGTAATTCCAAATACATTTCACCAGTGAAATTTTCAGGTAAGAAAAAAGGACCAACCAAATGATCGCCAAAAATGCCAGCCCAAACATTTAATTTTTGTGGCTGCTGTGTGTGTACCTCATGGTAAATTCTGGGATTAGAGTCCGACAATATCGACAATTATGACGATTTACTTCGCCATTTAAAAAAAAGTAACATTCGTCGGAAAAAAAATGTTAAATAAAAATTGTTCATCGTTTGTAATTCGTTCACTCATAACTTCACAAAATTCTAATCGCTTATCAAAATCGTCTTCATTAAGTTCTTGTACAAGGTGAATTTTATACGGATGAAAATTATGGGCTTTTAGAATCCGTTGGATAGTACGTCGACTAACACCACAAGAAGTTTGCAATTCGCGGGTACTTAATGTAGGATCTACAATAACTTGCCCTAAAACCCCGACTTCTGTTGCTTCGTTCCTTATAGGATTTTCAATATTACGTTTTTTATTGGCGACTAATCTAGTTTTCGGAAAATTAGCTACAAGTTCTAGAACATATTTTCGGTGCACATTATTGTTCTCATGTCGCTCATTAAAAATTTGTGCTGTTTTATTAGCGCACTGATTATACCCGAAAAATATTTCAATAATTTCAACCCTTTCTGCCTTGGAATATACCATGGTTAATTTATGTATAAAGCAATAAATGATATTTTAACAACAAAGATTGGTCAAATCAATCGCAAACTAATGTACTATTTCCTATTTAAAATAAATACGTGGCATTCTCTACTTATCTTTCTTCAAGAAACAACTTTTTTTGCTACTTTTATTATTAATAAACCATGGGCGTAGTAAATAAAAGCATTTATTTATCAAAAGAATACTTTTACTCAAACTTCTTCTGAAAGAAGTACAAACTAATTTGATGTACCTATTAAAGTCTACTTTAAACTTTAAATCAATAAATCTCCAAAACTATTGAATTGAATACATTAATTTTACATCATTATAAAGGGAGTTGAAAGACCTTTCAAATAATGGATCATTCGACCCCCCTTTTCATTTAAGATTTTAGGGATGATGCCACCCCCGCTTAAGGGGCTGCAAATGTTAAAGTGATTTTATGCCAATTTTGTGTCCCCCTCGAAAACAAAATTGACGGGTCCGAGCGTTTTTTCAAAAAAGGAATCATCTGCCAGTAAATGCCTCTGTTTCGTTTTCGGTGCGCCACACTGTATACTTTAACAGTAAAGTGATCCTGGCAGGTCAAATATTCCAGCAAAAAACTTTAATACTGACTAAAATAAATCGAATACATACATGAAGGAGCTGTCATAGTGGAAATAAACTTTTATATTATGAAGACATTATGAAGAGATTAAACCTGTTCCAAACTACAAGTATAAGCAAGATTTGTTTCGTAAATATTCATCTCAGCAGGGGTGTGTTCGGGGAGCACGCTTTTGAGCTATGTAGCGCCAAGCGCCATATAACGCAAACGAGGAATAGTACTAGATAGCGCCAACTGGCGCAAATAGCGTGCTCCCCGAACATACACCAGAACTAACATTACATATTAATGTAAAATATGACAACTAAACTGTCAAGTGTAAAAAAAAGACATTCTTAGAACAAAAAGAAACAGGAAGGAGTCTGCCATATATTAACTTTAAGGAAAATTTGCGATGGAAGTCGGCCATGTTGAAGCTCCTAGTATGACTCATTGTTTATGTTTACAGTATACTGTCAAAGCAATATTTGCATATAAATGTCAAAAATGAGCAAATAGGCGTATCATTCGGTTCTTATAAATACTAAATTATTTAGAACACTAATTGTATTCACTCATTTGATTGGTTAAAATTTATCGAAAATAAAAACCTTTATATAATTTTTATTTTTTTTTCGGTACGTCAATAGAAACGGAAATTAAAATTGACAATGGACAGGGAAAGTGTGACGTCAATTTGTGTTCTATGCTGTCGAACTGTGAAATGTCAACGAAAAGATTCCAAACAGCTACATAATAAATCTCCAGAAGTAATTTTTGTTTAAGTTATTTTATTACTATTATACATTAAAATACAACGAAAGTATCATAATTAAATCATATAAGCAAAATCTTGTAAAATTCAACTTTTAAAGTACCATTTTTTAATCAGTATTCTTAAAATGTATGCAAATACACAACTTTGAAGGTTATGTCATAATGTTTTTAACATGCCCTGGGCACTCTCCTCAAATGACAGGTCTACGTTTAGTAGTTTATGCTCAGGTCACGGAAGTCGCCACTATCGAAAATAAAATCATAATCAACAGGAAATCCGTTAATGACATAACAATTTTGAATTTAAATGTTGTCAACAATATTGTTTGACAGTTAGTATTGTATTTTCTGGTTAGTAGATATATTTTCCAGCTAGATTTTTTGTACTTGTGTGATAGATAGTATTGTATTTTCTTAGTAATTATTGTATTTTCTCGTTAATAGTTATATTTTCTCGTTAGTATTTATATTTTCCAGTTAGAGTTTTTGCAGTTATTCATTAAAATATGGTTTTTATGTGTTCTGTTACGGGTTGCCACAGGTAAGAATTTGGTTTTTTAAAGCTTCAGCGTATACCTATTTATTAGTATATGATGCATATTATATTATTTCTATGTTACATTATATTTGTAGATCCGAAGAAAATGGTTGATGCTTTAAATAGACCAGATTTGGTTAATGTAACTGAAAATGACCGTTATAAATTTAAAATCTGCATTGACCACTTTACAAAAGACTGCTTTTTCTCACAGAATGGAAATGTTACCGATTTGTAATTAGATGCTTTGCCTACTCTAAAACTTTCAGGTAAGAGAATTATTTTAAAATTTTGATTGTGAATTAAAGTAAAAACTTTTTTAAATAACAAGAGCCTACAAATAGAGAAGTTAAAATACTTCACTATTTATAGGTTAGTGTACAATTTTATTCTCAATTTCTAATTATGAGTCTTATATTGACGACTCAGTTTTATAATATTTAATATTTATTTTTCAGAAACCAGCATCTCTCATTGTTCTGATGATCCTCTAACAACAGAAGCTACTCCCAGGACACCAGAATGCAATAGATCCATTTTAAAAATAATTAGGGAAACAAGAAAAATAAATTTGACTTCTAATTGTAATAAAATTATTTTGCAAAAATAAAGAATCATTACTTATTTTATTTTTATTTCTGTTATTTTATTTTTATTTATATATAAGTCATACAAAATTGTTAACAATATTAAAATACTTTAAAAATATTTTGAAAAATATATTTATTATATTTATTAGAATATTTTTAAAATATTTTAATATAAATATTTTAAATTAACCAATAAAATAAAAATACAATTATATAGTTAGTGCTCAGGTCACGAGCGGCGCTGTAAACACGTTTTTAAAAAACCGTTAGAGTCGGCTATCTATAAACTTCTTTCTAATCTATGGTTTTTAAGGAAAATTGTTCTTTAGTGACATGTAAAGCATATGAATGAACACTTACCAATAGAAAAACAGTAATTAACTCTCAAAGATCAAGAAAACACAATAAAATAAGCAATAACACATATAAAACACACTATTAACATAAGTTGTTTGGAATCATTTGGTTTGACAGTTCGAAAAACATGACGTCACTTACGTCACTGCTTTCCCAGTTCATTGGCCGCCATATGCCAGCTCCTTTCTGGAATCAAGGTCATTTTGCATATACTCCTTCCTGTATCTTTTTGTTCTAAGTAGACATTTAATAGGAAATACGTTATGTGACGTCATCATTCCTGCTCATCCATTTCATGATTGAGAGATAAAGTTGGACAATGTTAATCTGAAAACACATTTAATTCGGCATACAGTGACACATAGCAATGTTTTGCCTGGGGTAGTTTATTTTTTAGGATTAGTAATAAAACAGAAATGAAGTAAAGTACAAGAATCGTAAAAAATGAAAAATAGCAAAAGATGAATAAGGATTTTAAAAATAAACAAAACAGAAGAAGAAAGTGAATTTTTAAACCTGTTTCAGTTTACACTATTGTCAAAAAATTTATTGTGGATTAAATTACTAGCTTTTTTTTTAATAAACGAAATAAACAACAATGCAGTTTTTAAAAATTGTGAGTTCTTTTTCTATGTAAAAACCAGAATATGCATTAAGAGTTTTTAAAATACAAAATGTGTAGGTATTGTGTAGGTATTCGTACATAGAGAAAATATGAAAATACTAGAAATTGGATCTTCTATTAAAAAGTAAAATTGTAACTTTATCTTATTTTTCTGTTAAAGAAATAAAAGAAAACTCCAGTTCATGTTTACCGAATAAATCCGAATCATTTTTCCTATAGTCGGTTCATTAGTCTAAAGCCCTAAGCCAAAAATACCTTATCAAAAGAGAAACTTGATATAAATAGATATAGATTTATCAGGATTGAACTCGAATTTTTATAAATATTTCCGTATTCGTATGTTCATTTATTTCTTTCTTAAAATTTGCTCATGAACCTTGGTTTAAACACTTGCTACAACCAATTAAAAAGGATTTTTAATACATTGAATTGATCATATGCAAAAATATCGAATCAGTAGCGTACTATAAATTTAGCACCAATTAATTAAAATTTTCTTTGGTTTGTTTATTGTGAAATGTAAGACTAAAATTGAGAATTTAGAATTTACAAAACCAGTTTGAGTAGTTTAAACGAGGCAAATTTCTTGATTATGGTGAAAAAAGCACAAAATATAACACCGTTTGCTGTTTACAATTTATTATTTTATGAATGTACAAAGTAGTTCAAGTTGATAGCTCGAAGAAATCGCCTTGAATCTATAATCTTCAGAGAATATTTCAGAGCATATTGTGTTTGCAAACTAACTTATCAATACAAAATAGTTAGGTTGCAATGGGCAGAAGAAATATTACAAGATGATCCTAACTAGAATAACGTGATGTTCTCTAAAGAATTACAAATTGGCTTTGGTTTTTGATTAGCGAAGTTTTGAGTTTGGAGGGCCTCAGGACGACAATCCTGACTAGAACCAGCCCAACCGCATGTGAGAATATTATCTTTTGGGGTGGTATTATGAGGGGTACACGGACGCCTTTTCTAGTTTTGGAGAAAAAAGTTACTGGTGTTGTGTTCTTCCGGGAAGTTTTAAATCCTATCGTACCTTTATACCGAGGAGCGCTAGGTGATAGATTTGTGTTTATGCATTACAATGCATCTCCACATCGAACAGTTGCACTACACATTTTTTTGAAAGAAGAAGGAATACCCATATTAAGATTACCATTTGGAATTCGATGGCCATCTTAATTGAAAATGCCTAGGACATTCTTAAGACATACATTAAGAAGCGAAATCATACCCCTATTATACTAGGAGAGCTAGAAGATGCTGTTCGTGAAGAATGGTAGCGGATTCCGCAACACACAACTATTATACCCTGTATATCTAGAGATAGAAGTTACTTTAATAAATCCTATTAAATTTTGATTTTTTAAACTCTTTTTTGATGTTAATAACAAAAACTGTATATTTTTTAATATTCAATTAGAATATAACAAAAATTAGAATGCTAGTGTTTGGTATGTTGAAATACAAGCGGTAAATTATTATTAAGCTATTTACGCCGATATGAATTTTTTAAAGAAGAATTAGTAGATATGAGATACATTTTGGGTGAGTGTGATAAAAACTGTTTACTAGTGGAACGGGGTTTGGCACAGTTTGATTTATCTGGTTGTAATAATCTTTTTTTCAAACGAGTCCGGGAAATGGCACTTTACAGTACACTTGTACTTTACAGTACTCTTCAATTCTCCCAATTTTGTTTAAAATAATAAGTGAATCAACATAAACTAAGCTTTTATTGTAGTTTTTGAAGATTGACATTAATTTTACAACTGCTGTTGCTGGCAATATGTATTAATGGAGTTGTTGATGGATTTACAGTGTTTTCTGTAATCGCGTGTGGCTGTGATGTAGCACTTCAACAAAAGTTTCGCTTCTTTGGATCATTCTTGCAATCTTGTTTTTGCCTTCAATCGATTCTTCTATATACTTTGCAACTGAAGAACTCCTCCATCCACCGTGCTGTTTTAGAACTTTAAGGTCAGCTCCAGCATTGGCCAACGTTGAGGATGTCCTCCTGAAGCAATGACCTGTATACTCTTCTGGTTGGTGTAGTTTTAAGAACTCAGCTATTTTCTTAGGTGTAAGTAATGATAAAAAAAAGGTGATTCTTTTCAAAACCCGACATTGAATATAATTATTTATTAATCATTGGTTTGTCGTCAGATTCGATTTAAATTGTTTGCGAGAAATAAAATAAAGTATTAAAATGCCAACAATTTTAAGTGTCTATTGTCAGAGGACAAACATATCAGAGAAGACTCTGGTCGACCTAGAATGACAACAAATCGGGAAAATTACATGCCCTTAGGGATCGGTATAGTACTTAAAGAGCCATAGGAAACATTTTTTTGAGAGAAATAGGCCATAGAATAACAATGCGTACAATATATCGTCGTCGTCACGGCAGATCTCACTAAGTCCAAAATAACAGCATCGAGAAAACGAACATCTTAGTTGTAAGTGTTGTCTAAAAGTCATCATTATAAAACTCAAGGAAATTACCATTGCAATTGTGCGAGTCTAGTAATGTTTTAGGATATGAATACACTATGTTCTTTAAAATCATTATTAGTTGGTCAAAAACAATATTTAATGGACTTAGTGATTTCTTCCAGATGGTAAAAAGTAAATTTGATGAATTAGTTAAACACATTTTGAACATTATTATTTAATACTTACATCGAAAGAGTTTACTACAAATAAACACATTTATAGAAAGAAAAAAATAGGATGATTTTACGCTTGCTCTTCGTCTTCAGTTTTCAGTTTTAGGTAAGCCTGTTGAAGTGAAAGTGAAGCTTTTGTTGGAGGTCTTCCTCGTCCATAAATACTTAGTTCAAAGTAGGAACCATAGTGCTCGTAGCGATATTTTATTATTCCTTGATATTCTCTCTCAATTCTGAAACATTTTATTTGCTAGTACTTAACTTTTTCACCAGATGTATTTAGTTTTGTATTTTTTAACATAGGTTTCGCAAGTAGTTTCCAGTTAATAAAATCTGAATGTTGTAGCTCATGGACTACATAGGGGTCCTTCTTTTTTGTGCCTCGCTTAGACCTAGCTTTGACAAAAATATTTTTTCCGTCATGCAGCGTGTGTACTGCTACATACCTCTTTTCCCTTTCGATGGCGATATGCATACTGTCGCATTCCATCATAGACTGACTCTAGAAACTTCTGCTCCAACACGGTAATATTGTGATGAATAAAAAAACAGCATTGCGATGACAAACTGATTCCTATTTTGTCCCCCACAAGTATCAGAAAAAAATTATATTTCGGTGACTCTCCCAGGAAGGTTTTTAAATAGCGATACAAATATGTCGAAATCTCAAGGCTTCCTTTGGCACCATGAACTTCAGTCCAAGTAAAACAGTGTGCATTATTTGGAGGAGTTCTTCATAAATACATTAATTAAAGGCAGATAATTGACACACTGACACTGGTAACTGTTTGCATCGTAATCAAGCAAATAGTTAGTGACTTTTGCCTGACAACAAAATGGTAATTTCGGACTTATATTCAGTGCTATACGCAACCAACTATACGTACTATCTAGGACTTAGTTATTTGTGGCAAAATATGAAGATTGATATTGATAATCGCCCAGTAGATACACTTAACTCAATTTTGACAAAAGTGGACTTAGTGAGTTTTGCCGCGACGACGACGATATAGCCGCATTCGTTCCTATAGGCTTGTTTCGTATAAATACTCCCTTTAACCAATTTTCATTGTAACTTGAGGTTGGAATGGTGCAGTACACGGGCAAATTCGAATGAAGAATGGAAGAGGGTAGTGTTCTTAAAGCAATCCCGCTTTTGCCCATGATGGCAGTAGAAGAGTAGGCGTCAAAGAGGTAGGTGGAGGATTATTGGTTTGGGGTAGAATTAGCTTAGGTAGCCGAAATATTTTGGTATTTTTACAAGGTCGATTGAATGGTCAAACATTCAAAATAGGAAGAAAAGAAGAAGAAATAGAACCGATTGCTGTACAATACAGTCGAAGGCTAAACAGAGTTTTATTCCAACAAATTAACGCCCTCCACTTTGGAGGTTCTACAAGACTCCACTAATAATATTCTACCGTCCCCCGCACGTTCACCCGACCTTTCGCTCATTGAACATGTATGGGATATGCTGGGTAAAAGGATAGGTCTGCTTCCCGACCCTTCAATGAGCTTAGACGATCTACTTAATGCCTTACAAAATGCTTGGGATTAGTTGCCTCAAGAAACTATAGATAACCTCGTTAAAAGTATGGCTAGGAAAACCGCGGAATGTATTTGTTTAAATGGAGGGACAACACATTACTAAATTCGGGTGACGTATATTTGGACTTTTTTATTGAATATATTGACACCATAAACACATCTTCAAAATTATTTTTTATATTTTGCACTTATAAAAATCTTCATTATAAAACGCATTTGCGTATCGTAATGTAACTTTTACGCACGCAAATTTTTGTTTTAAATGTTTGGCGACATGAGTGAAGTATCTAAAGGCAAGACTATTGACATTGACATTTGTGGCTAATAGCAATTTATTAATTTTATATTGTTCTTTAAGAAAGTATCTGTGAATATGAATATAATATTTTACTTATATAATATATTATTATTGGTATATTATTCTTTTTAAAATATTTTAAAACATTAACATTTGATAATTTAAATGTCACAACTGTCAAATTTTATAAATTACACAGTGCTGCCGACATACTTTTTAAAATAAAAATTTTCGTAATTACATAAAAATAAAAAATTTATTTAAAAAATGGTAAAAAGGGCAAAATATAAAAAATATTATAAACAACTTATTTCATATGGCTGTTGTGACACTCGTTCTTTAAAAAACTCATCGCTTCGCGATTCGTTTTTTAAACTTGAACTCGTGTCATAACAGAATTCCATATGAAATGCGTTGTTTAATATACTATTATATGTGTAGGTAATATGCCTTTTTAGTCCAGGCGAGCTGTACTTTTAGACGGAAATTCTGAGACCTGGAATGTAATAGTGGAGATGGTAAAGGGGCTTATAAAACATGAAAAAAATACAATAACTATTTCAATTATGATTATAAACTTTTTAGGGGTAAAAAAGGGGTAAAAAACTGAAATATTGCTGTTTGCGGCTAAAATTGACGTCAAAATGAAAAGTTGTAGATCATGTAAAAATGTAAAT
The DNA here is from genome assembly GCA_035357415.1 of Ophraella communa. Lineage (NCBI taxonomy): Eukaryota > Metazoa > Arthropoda > Insecta > Coleoptera > Chrysomelidae > Ophraella > Ophraella communa. The sequence goes on from CM068984.1 coordinate 22,233,920, forward strand.
TTTCTCACATAACCTCAATTTTTCGAGGAAAATAAAAAAAAACGATTTTTCGTTTTTAATTTTTAATTTTTCAACGGATTCGTCAATCTTGAAACTTGGTGAAAACTTACCTTATTATGTCCAAAATAACCTCGAATTTTCTCAACCTTGTAACATAATAAGTTTCCGAGAAATTTGATTTTTCTGGAAAAATCTTTTTTTTCAACTGTAAAGTTTGCTCGGAAAATATTATTGGAAAAGGTTTATCTGGGGCTAATTTTTTTCGTTTTTACGTATACTTTCACATAAAATAAAAAAATACACCTCTCATTTAAAAATGTGCTCAAAATGAAAAAAAAGCAAAAAATGAATTTTGTAATAGCTAAATTTACAATAATTATTCCAAAAAGTCAGAGAAAATTGAAATTTTGATGAAAATTGGGCTATGGGTCCTGATGGAAGGGTATTTGGACCTTGTAATATCAAAAAATCGATTTATCGCATGAAAAACCTTATAATATAAACAAATCAGAATAAAACAATAGCAAAAACCATAAAATCCCCGCTCGGATTATTAACTTCATTATTAGACTTGAGTGTTTATAATAATATTGCAAATGAACTAAAAATACGACTAAATAATGAAATACATTTTCTTCTGTAATTATTCCCGTAGAATGTAACGCAAGAGTCGGCTTCTGCATTTTTTAATATTCTATAACAAAAATTTAACAATTATTGCAAATTTAGCTGTTGCAAAATTCATTTTTTGCGTTTTTTTTTCATTTTTGAGCACATTTTTAAATGAGAGGTGTATTTTTTTTTATTCCATGTGAAAGTAGACGTTAAAACGAAAAAAATGAGCCCCAGGAAAACCTTTACCAATAATATTTTCCGAGCAAACTTTACAGTTGAAAAAAAAATTTTTTCCAGAAAAATCAAATTATTATGGACATAAAAAGGTAAGTTTTCACCAAGTTTCATGAAGAATCCGTTGGAAAATTAAAAATTAAAAAGGAAAAATCGGATTTTTTTCATTTTCCTCGAAAAATTGAGATTATGTGAGAAAATTACTGAAAGAAAAGTTTTAGATTTTTACATTATCTACAACTTTTCTATTGGGCATTTTTCATTTTGACGTCAATTTTAGCTGCAAACAGCAATATTTCAGTTTTTACCCCTTTTTCACCCCCAAAAACGTTTATGATCATAATTTAAATAGTTACTTTATTTTTTTTTCATGTATTATAAGCCCCTTTACCACCATCAATTGTTACATTCCAGGTCTCAGAAATTCCTTATTTTTAATTTTGTTGGTACAGCACGCCTAGACTTTTTTTTGTCATTGATTAATTAAACGGAATACACATGTAGAAAGTAAATGATTTTTGAGCTATTTCAAAAGCCTAGTTATCACAAAATCCTACGAAACTGAAAATATGTGACCCAAAATGTTTTAAAAAAATAACATTTGAAAAAAAACTGCGCCTTTTTACAGAGCAATGTTAACTCGAGACTTTGGAATACCACATCATAATGTTTTGTAAATTTCTAAACTAACGTTGCTGGTGATATGTTTAATAAATGTTTTGTTTGAAGTCACACACTGTACTACGGCTTCGTCTTAACTTAAAATTTTTCGTTTCTTTGTTTCAAGATATTTTGTATTGTTAAAGTTATCTACAGTTATACATTATTCCACTTCCATTATTCCTTCGGAATAATTGATACAACTGAATAAAGAAAATACATCATTAGAGAAATACGAAAACAAAAACCGGTAGAGGTTTAAAATACATAGACTTGAATTTTAGGTATATATATATTCTTCAGACAAAAGCGACAACTTTAAAGAAAGACTTCAAAGGAAAAATCAGTCATTATCTTTTGACCTTTTATAACTGAAAAAATTAATGTTAACGGTAATAATGAATTATTTAAATCGTCGACAATGAATTTAAATTTTTTAAAAAGAATGTATTCCATGGAAAGCTAATTATTGAATTATTTATTCAAATATTTGAAGTGCAACTTTCAAGTTATTATTAAATACCGCCAAGTTTAACTTGTTTTTATTGTAATATTTTTCGGTTATTAATAAGTCTGTTCAATTGAATTAAAAGTGTTAAAATAATATTAATATGGAACTATAACTATTACCTTCTGAAATGAGTACATGTTCAGATTATAAAAGAAATAACAGTCCATTTTTTCACACTCATTATATCCATTTGACTTAATAGTTAGGTATCTGTTATATAATGCAAAAAAGTATTAGATTTTAGACCGAGGTTTTGTTGTTGATAAAAAAACGGGAGCTAAAATCAAATATTTTTTCTTCAAACGTCAAATAATGATGACATTACTTATCTAACTTGTTCCTGTCAAAGTTTGATTTCTCCGCCGGCAGCGGTTTTTTCCCCATTTCTTTATGGCGGAGGGAAAAATGTTGTCATGGCAACTATATGAAACATGTCACAAAGCAACAATACAAATGTCATTAACAACAATTAAACATCATTTTTATTTATAGTAATAATAAAAGTACAATTAGTTAATGAAGCATTTTCAAAATTGAAACCGTGCAAAAATTTTCCCGACTCTTGATGGTAATTGTTGTTGATACTGATGGTCGAGCACAACTTTCAGAAATCATTCCCGATGTTGGCCCCAAACGTGCTACTGCATCATTAGCCGCGGGCTCAATGTCGTTTAGGTTTTCCATTTTCGCACTAAATTTGTGCTTGCGGTTGCAACAACAATAAGCTGTCTTTAATAACATAAAATAACTGTCAAACAACTGTAACCAGGGAGACGCAAATCCCACCGACGACTTAATTATTTTAATTTCTAACATCTAGACGACTTTGATAGTTGTCACAGTTAATTTCGAGTAAAAATAGCGTATGAATTGTACTATTTATGGTTGAAAATTGCTACGTTTGAAGAAAAAATAGTATACTTTATTCGGCAAAGAAGCATGACTTTTCTTGACTTGCCCTCTATTACGCGCTTCACTTCGTTCGTCGCGTAATATCGGGCGCGTCAAGAAAAGTCATGCTTCTCCGCCTCATAAAGTAATATACTATTTCCCGTGCATAATACACAATTCTTTTCTGACGGGGAAAAACGACGATTTAATATTGAAAAATAGAATATTATAAAATAAGAAACTCTAATCAAACGATTTGCTAATTTTTAAAAGCCAATTAACTTTTTCACTTCTAGCTGAAAAACCTAGCTTTGACTTTTGTTGAGGTAGCAAAGTTGTTCATTATCAAACAAGGTATAAAAATACAAAGTCTACTTTTTTTTGAGCTGAGATGGCAAACTCATGTTCGATGGGTCCTTAACTAGAACTCAACAGTTTTGGACTCATCTCCGAGAGACCAAACCCACCTCAAAGTTCGCCGTTACCACCGCATCGGAATCACTACCCTACCATACCAGACGGGTGGCGGTCCCTCACACACTCTCGCCATACATTTATACCACTAACGTTATCAAGCATCTTCCCTTCCCCTAATCATACCACTGCTTAGCTTACCTCTACCCATTCTTTCTCCCCTCCCAACATTATCTCCATCATGTTCTTCCATCACTTTGCCTCTCCAAGTTTCCTCTCCAACTGCTTTAACACTTCCTCGTTCTTCCAACATCGCACATTCCTCAGTTCCCAATCTTATGTAAATACCCCACCATTGATACATGTCCAGTGAGCAGCTGGGTTAATAAGTAGTTCATCTCACCCACTTTGAGCATCAACAACGCACTCAACACCGTCCACTTGCTGACATGATTAAATGCGTTCCGCACATCGAAGAACACTAGTAATGCTTCTTGTTTTTCCAGTTGCCCTCCCTAGCCCTTTCCACCAAATCCACCACTCTTCCCAGCGCAGAGATACAGGATTTTTCTTTCTTAAACCGATGCTGCTTTTCCCTAAAATCTCCATTTCTCCTTACTTCTTCCTCAATCCTTACTTTTATTATTCCTTCCATCACTTCACCCATATTATACAGCAGACTGATGGACCTGTCGTCTCCTGCCCGCTTCCCCTCTCTACCCACATTCTTCACCAGTATCACTCTGGCCACCTTCCATATCTCCAGGAATTCTTCCACCCTCCCAGAACTACTCCCCATTCTCCTCCAGTAACCTCTATTACATCTCCTTTCAAACCATACACCCCAGGAGCTTTCCTTACCTTGATGTCTCTCACCTCCTCCTCTACCTCCCACTTCTGTAGCGGCCCCATCCCCCTTATTTTTCCTAACACCCATCAATCCTGCGGTTCCCGAATCAAATCCTCCTCTCTTCCATCCCTACTCTTATACAGTTTTTCTTTTATCTCGTTATCCCACTCTTCCTCTAGTACCACGTTCCTACTTCCAGTTCTCCAAGTAAGTCCTCCGATTTCCTTCTCTTCTTTATTTCCACTCTCTGCTTCAGTTTCTTCTTATTCTAAGAATAATAAATATCTCTTCGTTTTAAAGCAACTTCTACGCGTTTAATTAAAAAATTAGGTTTTTAACCACAATGACAGCCGTTTCGCTAGGATTAGCATCGTCAGATTGACATATTGAAGTTACATTTTGTTTGTTTGCAGCTAGGTACCTGATGCTGATTAGGTAGTATTAAGGCTAGACCAAATATGGAAGTAACAAGACATAACAATATAAAAGCCTAGATGTTATTAACCCTAAGGGATTATCCTGAATGTATTTTCCTCTAAGATCATTATAACGGTGCAATGATATAGAAAAACCAGGAAAAAACTTTATTACGCTGATCTTTACAACTTAATATATTTGTATTACATTAATGTCTTATCTATGTATAAAATGAATACCCAATGAAAGTAAACAGATAGGATATTAATGTAATACAAATATATTAAGTTGTAAAGATCAGCATGATAAAGCATTTTCCTGTTTTTTCTATATATGACTAAAAGTGGTTAACTGATGTAAAAACAAAATGAAAAAATATTTTCCATAGCTAGGTAGGTACTTATCTAATAGTCATATCCACTTATTCAAAAATGAAAATCATTTCACTTATCCATGCATTTGTCTAGCGAATAAAATCAGCGCATTTGTTTATGCACGCCTACAGAGCATAAAATATTAACTAACCATTTAAAATAAAAACTGCATTACTAATAGTAAAAATAGAATTCTAGTAACTGGCCATTGGACCAAACTTTTGGTTATACTATTAAAATTTTTATATTACCATTGTGTAACAGAAACACAATTATTAATAAAAATATTGCATTTATTGTATCAAAAACACATACATCCAATGCATAGTAATCTACATTTAAAAGTAATGACGTGCAAAGCTTCTAACATGGTCAGACCCTTTGAAATAAAGACTACAAATCCTTCGATTGTTATACAGTGTTTGTGGAGCAATATTTTTGATCGCTCCATTATTAATTTTGTCAACCCACACAAATATTCTGGATTTTTTGAAAAACGATAGATTTTGTTTAAACCTGTATAACCAGGCACTCAACACTTATATTTTCGAACTTATAATGATCATATTGTTTTAACTTAATCTGGAAAAATTAAAGATTTCATAAATTTTCTTCACAAAAATAGTGCCGTAAAGATATGTACTTTTTCATTATTGAATATGACTTACAAATTTTTCTGCTTAATAAAATACATTAATATAGTTAAAGAAAGACGATGATACTTTTTCAATGAACATAAACAATAAATGATCATACGAATACAAAATAAGAATAATTCCTTCTATGTCATCTGTGGAAATTGGATAAGGACGATTATAATTGTCTTGTTGTCGGCCGGCGAACTGAGAAACAGTATGACCTTGGCCGCTTAAGTTCGTTCCTTTAGCTTAATAAAAAAATATTATTTTATCTTTTCTACACCTAATCCTTGAAGCTTAACTTCAAAAAAATTTAAGACCTTTTTTAATGAAAATTATTTTTGACTTTGGCTGCTGGAACTGATTCCCTGGCGATTACGAAATCGCCAGAAACGGAAAAAGTAATTAATTAGAAGTTGATCTTTTGAGAAAAAACCAGATGTTTCAATTTTCCGTTTCGAGATCGTAACGACTTACCTACCGAAAATAATTTCACCGCCGGTGTCAAAAGACAGGATATAAAACGATATAAATTTAAATTTTTCATTCCTGCGGGGTTATTAAACGACTTAAATGGGAAACCTGAAATATAGCCGGATAATTAGTATAAAATATCCTTATGAACCCGTTTCGAGTTAAAGCGAACTTAATTATAATTGTGAGCGAATTAGAACTACGTCTGGTACTGAAAGTAAAATCAAAAATAATAAATTAATCTCGGGTAATTATTATTGATTATGACGCCGTCGGGAAAACATAGATGAAGAAAAATATTTTCATCGAAAATGCGGTTGAAAATACCTTTTCATTGTTATTTTATTCTACATAATAGAATTGTTAACAAAAGGGTAAATAGAAACCACATTCATTAGCATATACATCAAACAGGCAGATTTAAGCAACAGACCCAAATTTTTTCATTTTATTGAATTTTTAAGAAAAACAAATGTGTAAGCCGTCACGGGATGTCTGATGTGAAATATCGAAATTGTTTTTGCAAAAGTTATGTGCATAAAATAACAGATATTAAAAACAAATTAGGAAAAAATTAAATATACCTATAAAAAAGTTTTATTTAACAATAAGGTTAATTTATTCTCACCTTAAAACTAAATAAAACTTTTTAAAATATGACTTTAACTATTAATATATTAGGTGAAATTTATGGTACTAACCCTTACTGTGTGAAAGTTCATCTTATTCAGAACAATAAACAACTAAAAGGTTGAATTAACTTTCACTATTTATTCTATAAATACTTTAAATGCAATGACAGCCGTTTCGCTATCGAAATAGCATCGTCAGATTGACATATTGAAGTTACATTTTGTTTGTTTGTAACTAGGTACTTGATGTTGATAGGTAGTTAAGGCTAGACCAAGTAAGGAAGTAATAAGACATAACAATATTAAAGCCTAGATGTTATTAGCCCTAAGGGATTATCCTGGATGTATTTCCCTCTAAGATCAGTATAACTGTGCAATGATATAGAAAAACCAGGAAAAAACTATATCCTGCTGATCTTTACAATAAATTAATATATTTGTGTTATAATTACGTCTTATCTATGTATAAAATGAAGACTCAATCAAAGTAAACAGTTTAATAGTGGTGAACTTCCAAGATTTATTTGTTCATTAACTACTTTATATTGTTGATCTTTGGATTTCAAGTTTGTTTTTTATCACAGATGTGTAATATTTGAATGTCATTGGTGTGTATGAGTGAGTGTGGATGTTCAAAAACGTGTTTGGCATAGTTTGACTTATCTGATTGTTGTAATCTATATGCTCTTAAATGTTCATTGAATCTTATTTCAAAATTTCTTTGCGTTTGACCTATATATACAGCATTACATTTTGGACAATTAATTTTGTAAACACCAGATTTATTTAATTTAGGAAATTTTGTTTTTACATTTAACAATTTTGTACCAACATTATTGTGTGATTTGAATGAAATTATTGCAGATGTTGCCGAAGATATTATTTTTGAAATTGTATTAGAAATATTTCCACAATATGTAATACTTTTATAACTTTTAATTTCTTTAGGTTGTTGAGGGAATATTAGTTGTAGTGACACTTTCTGTTCTTTCTTATTAATTAATTTATTTATCAAATGTATTGGATAGCCATTAGATATTGCTATTTGTTTTATAATCTTAATTTTAATAAAGAAAATATAATTCTTTCAAAAAAAATCATGTCAAGACAAACCAGTTCTTACTCTTGATAACATGAACCACTCTCATACAGAAGACATTAAATTCTTTGGAATATTTTTTATGTTATTTTCTTTTTGTTATATAATGTTATATTTATTATGTTATACCGATCTTTATTTCGATTCAAAATCGACGATGGTTGCATCGCTTACGCATCCGCAAGTAAAATAATCCTGAAACATCTGGATACCCTGCATAACATTTCGCTAAGAACTATAATTGGTGCTTATAGGACTACTCCCATAGACAGTATTTACTTCGAAATAGGTAAACCTCCATTAAATCATCGTAGACAACTGCTAGCCTTCTCATATGCCTCAAAAATAGCTCCTAATAAATCAATTTCAGTCTAAACTAGCTTCATAATAATTCTTAAATCCACAATCGTTGACCATTCCACACGTAATCTTCCATTTTCCAGAAGAAAAGAACGCTATAAGTCAGTTAAATTGGAAACAGTTCCCCTTTATTTATAACCCAAATTCTCCAACACCTTGGAGTATCAAAACTCCATTTATCAATACTGAACTAATGTAGTTTGAAAAGTCCAACACTAATCCCAAAATCATCATACAAAACTTTCTAAATATACATGCGCAATATTACACTGATGCTTCTAGAACCGAAAAAGGGGTTTGAGCCGGTGTAGTTACTGATGTAGACATTTTTACATACCAACTTCCAGATACATCAACAGGTGTAACAAGAGAACTATATGCAATTTTTAAAGCTATATTACACGCAAATATTACCCATGTCCTCAATTCATCTCTTAGAAACAATCTACTCTCAGCATTCTGTGGTAACACTAATAAGAAAAAAAATAAAGAAAGTTCCTCACAACGAAATAAAATTTCTTTGGTTTCATCACATATGGGCGTAGCAGGTAATGAATCAGCTGACAAAAAAGCGAAAGAAGCCATCGCGGACAACGGTATTCGTATACTCTCAGGCTCTGTAAACAGTGAACTAAAAATTATATTAAAAAACCACGTCATGGAAAAGTTTTAGTGTGCCTTGTTTTTTATACTAGTAGAAAGAATAGAATACTAAGTTTTTAAAATACACCTTTTGGGTAATCAATTCTGTAGCAGAACATTGAATAGCAGCAATTTACTAGGTATATCTAAACCTCTGTCCTTGGCTTTGAACCGCATACCCCAGCCCTTGTACTTACACAAAACGGTTTTGGAGCTATCTGTATACCAAAGAGAGTTTTTTCCTTCTACAGGTGAAACAGTTTCCGGTCCTCTTTATTTGCTATATTTCTCTTTTTTATTATAGTTATACCTAGGGAATACCTCGGTCTGTTTTTTTCCTGATGAGCTTTTCCTGATCGGTATCTTGCCTACAGCTTGTTACGGTCTATTCTTGCTGCACTCTAACGCTTCCGTTTGGCCACTGGTATTTTTGATTTTTGATTGGAATATCCTCAATCTACTGGGTTTTGTCCACCAAACTCCTGAGTCATAGGTCAAAATTTGTCGTATATGATCCTTGTGTAAAACCACAGATTAATCTTTGGGGTTGAGTCCCCGTGTTTTCCCATACAACTGTGTTAAATTTAAAGATTTATTGTCACCTTTTAGTCAAATATTATACTTAGGTATTTAGCCTGACAAATGGACACAGTAAAACCCTTTCCCGGATAGCCTCCTGAAGGGATCACCAAGGTTCCCACAGCAGCGGAGAAAGTACTCACCTCTGCAGATAGTCTCTTTCTACTGTTACAATTGTGGTGCGATTAAAATATTTTTTTGTTGCACCGGAATTGTTAAATTTATAAGAAAGTTTTATTCTAACAAAAGATATCGTAATAGGTAAGATTATTATAAAAACTAATTTAACGTTTATAAATATAAATTGAAAAAGTTAATAATTCATTAAATTATTCAATATACAGAAAACCTACACAAACAGATGTAACCATACCATATAATTCAAATCATCCACTATCACATAAAGAAGCAGTTTATAATTCCATGATACATAGAGCATTTTCAATTCCAATGAACAAAAATAATTTTAATAAAGAAATTGAGATCATAAAACAAATAGCTACATCTAATGGCTATACAATACATTTGATAAATAAAATTAATTAATAAGAAAGAACAAAAAGTGTCACTAGAACTAATATTTCCAAAATAAACTAAAGAAATTAAAAGCTATAAAAGTATTACATATTGTGGAAATATTTCCATTGCAATTTCAAAAATAATATCTTCGGCAACATCAGCATTATTATCATTTAAAACACAAAATGGTATTGGAAAAAAATTGTTAAATGTGAAAACAAAATTACCAAAATTAAAAAAATCTGGTTTTTACAAAATTAATTGTCCAAAATGTAATGCAGTATATATAGGTCAAACACAAAGAAATTTTGAAGTAAGATTTAATGAACACTTAAGAGCATATAGATGACAACAACCAGATAAGTCGAACTATGCAAAACACCTACTGGAACCTCCAAACTCACTTATACACACCAATGACATTCATATACTACACATTTGTGATAAAAAACAAAATTTAGATTTTCTAGAAGAACTTGAAATTAAAAGACATCTAGCAGATCAACAGTTTAAAGTAGTTAATGAACAAATAAATCTTGGAAGTTCTCCACTATTAAACTGTTTACTTTTATTGACTCTTCATTTTATACATATATAAAACATTATTGTAACATAAATATATTAAGTTATTTTAAATATCAGCATGATATAGTTTTTTTCCTGGTATTTCTCTGTCATTGCACAGTTATACTGATCTTAGAGGGAAATACATCCAGGATAATCCCTTAGGGCTAATAACATCTAGGCTTTAATATTGTTATGTCTTATTACTTCCTTACTTGGTCTAGCCTTAACTCCTTATCAACATCAAGTACCTAGTTACAAACAAACAAAATGTAATGTCAATATGTCAATCTGACGATGCTAGTTATAGCGAAACAGCTGTAATTGAATTTTACAGCGCATTTTTCGAATAAATAGTGGAAGTTTAGTTTAACTGTTCAGTTATTTATTGTTCTTAGTAAGAAGAACTTCCAAAAAGTAAAGGTTAACACAATCAATTTCATAAATATTTGTGTTTTAAATTTAAATTGTTAAAATAATAGAAGGAACAGAGCTTCTGTTATCAGGGAAGTGGATCACAAATGTGAAAAATATGCATATTAGAAAGATCTTCCTTTTTCCGTTTATCAGGTATCAGCTTTAAACTAGATATTGTCCCTTGGTCGAAATTGAGAAAATTCTAGCTTACAACTACTAGTAAGTCTCCTAATTAATCCTGTTAAGGAAGAGCTGGACAAAATCCCGCAATGTCTATTATAGAAAATTTGCCAGGAAATTTAGAGCTAAATATGATGCAAATGGAGGAACCAATATTGCAGTCCAAAGCACACTTAATAGTTGAACTTGAAGGTAAACGTAAAACGTTCCTAGAGAAAGGCCTTCACTATGGCCGCTTGTAAAGGCCTTTCTTTCCTTTGCAAAATAAAAATAAAGAAATGACGAGAAACAATATATTAAATAGTATTTTAGTTTCACCAAGAGGCGGAAACTGGATAAACTCTATGGTGAAACTATTAAGGAAGCGAATGAAGTCAAATATCTAGGGGTTACCCTGGATGAAAGACTTACATAAAATGCCCATTAGAAGATAATTGGCAAGAGAGAAATTATATACTTAAGAAATAAAATTACCCAAAATTTTTTCCTAAGCTATTTTTTGTGCTTTAAATCCGGTTAGTACTTCAAGTACTTCACGTACTTGAAGTACTGTCTGTGGCTATACAATAGTTTTCCCATCTGGTTCAGAAGAATTCCGTATTCTCGTACGGGTTTCCAGTTTCCACCTCAAGAGGCTGTGGCCACGAAACGCTAACGCTGGATTTTAACTTTGCTCCGGTGGTATCGCTGGATGACGCCGACATTCCAGTAATCTGCTGCTGCATTAATTCCATCTGCGCCTCCATAGTACGCATCAACTGCGTTTGTTGCTTTAGCAGACGGATCAGATTTTTGTCAGTCATATTTATGACACCAGCCCAACACAAAAATTGTTTTCTAGGCGTACTCGTACTGGTTTACTTACATTTTAAAGCACCTTAGCCTAAAGTTATCCCACAGGTTGCAGTGAATATTAAAAAAAGAAAAGAAAAAATGAAGAGACACATTGTAACCAGCCAGTTCATATAACTGTTGGTCAGACAGTAGTCGCTCAACTAAATCCTGAAGTAGATAAAAAATGGAGCTTTGGAGCTATTACTAAAGTTGCCGAAGACAGATCTTGCATAGTCATAGTTGATGGGAAATATTACAGAAGAAATAGAGTCCACATCAGTTTTCTGAAGGTAAAATAACTTATCTACCAGTTATTGAGCATTCACTTCCTCTACCTAGCGTTGCTGCTGGATTTCATCTGTACATATCATGCTAGCCTTCGGAGCCCTATCGTGGTGAATATTTCTGAAGCGGATTCTTACAGTAACAGAAGTGTTCGCTCTAGAAGTAAACCCAACTATCTTATGTTTGTTAAGTTTATTTTTGTAAAGAAAATGGGATATTTCCAAAAATAGTTTAAGAACACTTCCTAAAAATGTCAAAATTAATTATCATACTCTGACTGCCTTTTGTACAAGTTATTATTAGTACATTAAAATAGTATTTAATTATATGAAAGTTAGAAACATACATTTAATACATGTAAATTGTCAGAAAAATGGCACTTTTTAGTAGAAAATTTTAAGTTTAACGTCACAGATATTATTATAATAAAATACAAAGTTGGCCGGTGGTTAAGTGATTCCATAAAAATGTGTTACCCCGTCACTGTAAAAGCGATAACATTTATACTACGACCCTAAAGTTATATGGTTTTCATTTTATTCCAGCTCCAGATGTCTGTCATAAATCTGATTTTCATCCTAAACTTTGTGAAGATATTGTTTACCATAAATTTCCACTTTATAAATCTCCAGTTGTACGGACATTATTCACCAAAAAGTATTGTGGCGATTGTAGTTGTAGTAGGCTGTAGTAATTTTTTCAGTTTACGGCCCTCCTCTAGCACTTTCGTAAAATAATAACCTTAGCACTATAAATCTCTTGTATGGTAAAATTTTACTGCGGAAAAATGGATATATACTTTTACGTAAAAATAAAAATCTGAACGCGAAAACACATTTGGAACAGTAACAGAATACTTTTTGAGTGCAAAAGCATCAATTTATTTAGAGAGAAAGAAAATAAAAACAGTAAGTAATTCACCCTAAACTTGTATGCAGTGGGATAAAATTATCTATGAAAAAACCAAGATAATATAGTTATAAATTATTTTCAACGTTTTGTTTATTTACTATAGACATCTCGGTCGATCTGCCTAATTTGCTTTATTGATCTTTAATTATCTGTCATTTGATCTTTATTCATTTGAATCATCATCCAAATCAACCCCGAAATTGACTAACCATGGAAAATTTAACCATTCCATACCAAGTGCTGCCGAATTGACATCTCATCAATGATAAGAGAACAAAATAATGGTTTATTTGAATTTTCTATGTTTACTCAGAATTCTGAATGATTCAATTGAATGATTCAATTGTGAAACCAGGAGCTGCATTGATAGTTTGCAGCCATTTCCCAATAGTGCTTCTATGGGGCAAACACATTTCAAATACTGGCCTGATATACTTGTAAGTTTTATAGGAGAGAAAAAATTTAAAGTCAATGCAAATTTTCATAATCCAGGTGGGTATTTTTCATTTTTAGACATTGCATTCTTTGTAACAATTGCTTATTTACACTACTCACATTTTCTGATAAAATGGCTTTTTCATTAACAATCAAGTTCTTATTTTTCAAACTGGTTATTAATTGTTTAAGGGAAAAAACTTTTATTTTTAGCCTGTTTATAGATTGTTTCAATACCCTAATTTTTCTAGTCTTCTCTTAACTTCTAATAGTTACTTGAAGTAACTTACATTTCAGTATTTTTAACCAGGACAGTCAGCTGTTGGGTTTAATGACTGTGTTGAGGGAGTAGAATGACCGGGTTCTGTACTCTGAATATATTCGAATGGTGCTCTTTATTTGGCCTAGAAAAAACAATATTTTTATATAAATATTTCCAATTCACAAAAAATTTAAATTATGTTTTACTTAGAACTGCCAAAGTGTTTTATTGTTATTAGCTATGTAGGTACATACCTTCCTGGGTTGCAGGTATGTGGGGAACTGTTGGAAAATTATTGGAACAGCTTCATGGAGCAAATGTACTCTTGAATTTACATCAGTTTTATATAACCAACATTCCCCAAAGTGTTTTGACCAAAGCCTATCATTTTTAGTTGGTTCACAAATCCTTAATTTTGGTGTTACCTATCCATAATTTGCGTCTTTCTACATCTGTAGGAAGGCTGTAACAAAAAATAAAAAGTTCATAAAATACCTACATGTTTTTCTAGTGAAAATTCTCCTATTTTACAGTGAATAATTCTTTTGTCGTTTTGAGTTAGTCCTTTTTGCATTAATCTCTTATTGAAATGAATAGCTAGATTTATTTGGAGAAACTTAAAAATTGCTTACCTACGCCATTGGTACAATGGCTGTTTTGAAGCAAGAAAATATATTATTTATGCAGATTTAGAATGAATATTATTAAACTGCGTTATCCAAACACTATAATTAGATGAATTAAAGACTGAATAAGTACAAAGTACATACTTAAATATAATTACTCAGAGATAACTCTTTTAATTATTTAAAATAAGAAAAATCTACATAGGTCATTGTATACAATCGTTTGTATACCTGTAAAATAAAATTTCTGTCTCCCTTTCTCGCTGCGACTTCGGCATCCGTAAACCCAACAATTCACCATTATTCAGTTCAAAAATAATTCATAATCTTCATAATTTTCACTTATAAATTCACAAATGCAGCACATGCTGTATTTGCTTTGTTTGCCACATAAATAATGGCGTCTGCTAAAAATGTGTCACAGAACGCAAGCTCAAAATAAAGCGAAGTGCAGTATCCATATGCTTTCCTAATCTAAGGCGACAACACTGCAAAAATGTCTACATTTCAGGATATTTCTTACCCTTTTCTCAGAACATAATATTTTACTTCGTTTTGCGTTCCGAGATTGCCATTGTCCACGGAGATAAATAGCCATATTGTTATTAAATATTCAGTGGTTGTGATTGTGTTTTTTCTAGTTTCAAATAGTATTTAGACGTTTAGAAGTGAAGTGATAATGGTTCGGAAGTGTTTGATTTACAAGAATAACAATTATTCAAATCCCAACATCTCATTTCACAGGTTTCAAAACTGTCGTAGTTTCGGCTCAAGCTCAACCCCCTCACCGCACTTTGTTATCGACCCCGCTCTTGTTCATCGGGTATATTGGTTACAATAGGACTGAGAATTTATGAATGACAGTGTATTGTATTTTTATACTCTATAGTATCCTTAAATTTTCTAATTTCCGCACAATTTTTTGAATTTCTTTCATGAGAAACTTCTCCCGACAACAACAAACATAACAACAAAAAAATAGTAAAATTGGTCCAGTCGTTCATACGTGATGGCATTACCAAGGACATTGAAGATTCATTTTTATAGATACAGATGATCAATCATCAACGAGGCCTTTTTCCTATTAGGATAAAAATAGTGTGATTAAGAAAATAATTATCGTAAAAAAATGGAAAATTCAGGGAAGGAACAAACAGCTTATGGATGATTCGAATTAACAAGAAGGTGGTTCATATGTTAAGTCCAAAGTTATTAAGTTTTGTGTTTTAAGTTTTGATTTATTAAATATAAACCAGTTAGTCCGTAGACCTTATAACCGACCTTTACCTCGATAAATAAAATGACGTAATGACGAGTACTCACGGCTAACTAAAACAGTGGAGAAGGGCTGGGCTCAAAAAAATAAAGTATTAAATTAGGGCGCCAGGCAAATTGTACCCTTAAGTACTCAAAGCAATCTTATTATGTTCCTCTAACTGACTTAAAGAAGGATTACTATAAGCTTTCGTAGGCTCAAAAAAAAGTAATTTTATAAAGATATTTAAAACTGGTGATCTTTAAGTACTACAAGAAACTACAAAAAAAGAGGTATTATAGTGTATCAAATAACAAAATTAATATACTTATTCGTAATACCAACTTGCGTGACTCCAGCGGTGGCAAACTTTGTTCCAATTTACATCCAGTGTTACAGTACAGAACTGGAGTTCCAGTCCGGATCCAATCCAATATGTTGAACAAGTAAAACCAGTTTAGACAACATCCAAGTATCAAAGTCCAAATAGCGAAGAAACGATAATAAATGGAGACAGCAAAACGGACGATAATGATAAAATATGCAGTACCTACTGACTAGGTAGTGACTACATAATAACTAGGTAGTAACTAAGTGCCCTAAAAATAAGAAAAATAAAATAAAGAGAAAGGTAATATACCTATCGAGTTTTAATAACAAAAAAAACATGTTCTATTCTTATCACAAACCAGTGGTGGGGAGTAAAATATGCACTTAAGCAATTGCAATAGTTATAATACAATATAACAAACTTATTCACTTACCCGGGCCAAGGGGTACTATAAATATTCCTAATAATTTAATGGATTAGAGACGCTTCCTTAATTTGTGTTGTAAAACTTGACGATTCGAAAAAGTTGCCGTAGTCGTAGTAGTGTAAAAACTAATCCTCAACGAGAAATTATTTAGGCAATCCAAACAAAACCGACAATAATTAAAAGTAATTTTTAAATTCTAATCTAAATAAAGGCTGACTAAAATATCACTATAATCTGAAAATTTTATTACACCAACCACCAACCAACTTATCGACAACGTGGCAGGTAAAACTTCTCTCTTTTTAGTCAAAACTAAAAATGCTACTTAATCGCAGTCGTGCGCATATCCATCAGTGGCACCTACTGAATTATGTTTTACTTACACTAATTGTTAGGCGCTATTAAATTATTTGACATTGTTAATTTCGTTATTAGTCGTCGATATAGGGCACTATGGCCAAACAATGTAAATTATAACAGTGCCATAACATTTATTTTATTTACTAGGATTTTAGACCTTTACAACCTTATATTGGATTGTTTTAGGTCATATATGTCAAGAATTTTTTGCGCTTCCACCCACTAAGATCTCTTGTGTCTACCTTAATCTACTTAATCTCCAAAACGCCAATATTTATAGCGAAGCTTAGAGTTTAGCTTCTATAGGATATATTCCTAGTTTGATAGAGCTTTAAGCATTATGTCTTAATGTCTTAATGTCTTAATGTCTTAATGTCTTAATGTCTTAATGTCTTAATGTCTTAATGTCTTAATGTCTTAATGTCTTAATGTCTTAATGTCTTAATGTCTTAATGTCTTAATGTCTTAATGTCTTAATGTCTTAATGTCTTAATGTCTTAATGTCTTAATGTCTTAATGTCTTAATGTCTTAATGTCTTAATGTCTTAATGTCTTAATGTCTTAATGTCTTAATGTCTTAATGTCTTAATGTCTTAATGTCTTAATGTCTTAATGTCTTAATGTCTTAATGTCTTAATGTCTTAATGTCTTAATGTCTTAATGTCTTAATGTCTTAATGTCTTAATGTCTTAATGTCTTAATGTCTTAATGTCTTAATGTCTTAATGTCTTAATGTCTAAATGTCTAAATGTCTTAATCTAAAAATGTCTTAATCTCTTAATGTCTTAATGTCTTAATGTCTTAATGTCTTCATGTCTTGATGTCTTAATGTCTTAATGTCTAAATGTCTTAATGTCTTAATGTCTTAATGTCTTAATGTCTTAATGTCTTAATGTCTTAATGTCTTAATGTCTTAATGTCTTAATGTCTTAATGTCTTAATGTCTTAATGACTTAATGTCTTAATGTCTTAATGTCCTACGGTCTTAATGTCTTAATGTCTTAATGTCTTAATGTCTTAATGTCTTAATGTCTTAATGTCTTAATGTCTTAATGTCTTAATGTCTTAATGTCTTAATGTCTTAATGTCTTAATGTCTTAATGTCTTAATGTCTTAATGTCTTAATGTCTTAATGTCTTAATGTCTTAATGTCTTAATGTCTTAATGTCTTAATGTCTTAATGTCTTAATAATATAAAACAGTATATATATACATAGTGTGGTGCAATTGAGAGTAATAAATTCGTTATTTCGTAAACCGGCTATTTTAAGGAAAAATCCTGAAACAGGTCGATTTTCATTTTTAAACAGGCTATTCGTAAGTATAGGTACCTTTTTATTTTTGACGTCATCTATGTGCGCGTCATGATGTCATCGCTAAAATTTTTAAATGGAAAGGTGGGTTTTGTAATATATTATTTGAAAGGTTTTTTAAATACCTATTCAACCATATTAATATGCCTAAATAATTCATGTTGTTTTGTTCCATTATAGTTTCACAGAATTCAATTCGTCTATCAAAATGATCTCCATAAAGTACTAAACTTACTTTGTACGGATGCCACTTTTCCTTCTTAAACTTTCTAAGAACTGTTGAATGGTCCATGCCATTATCTAATGCTACTTGCCGTGAACTGGTATGAGGATTATCTTAAAAGGATAAGAGAACATCTAGTTGTTTTTCTTCAGATACTGGTTTTCTACTACCTTTAGGATGAATTTATTCTCAATTTTGCTAATAGTTAATTGTGAAATTGGTTCTCGATTGGGGTATTTACTATTAAATAAAGTACATACTTCATTCTGCGAACGTGTTTCATCTCCATAACCAATCATCAATAAAATTTCAATTCTTTGTGTTTCAATCAGTTTCATGTTGCTAGATACAAAGACTTTTAAAGACGTTGTAACAATATTAGTTCCTCAAAGGCGCCAATTTGTAACCCTTTTTAGTCCCAAAAAGGCAGGGAGCCAATTTGTAACTAAAAAACTCTCCAAAAGAGATCCCGGCTAAGAAACCCTCTCCAGGGGGTGGTTCGACTCCAAGTTAATGCTCACTATAGGAAGGATTGGTATGTATAAGTAATAAGGGCGCTACTATCTTTTGAACGCTATCGATTAAGCAAACAAACTACACAAAAACTAAGGTGAGAAAGATAGAAACACCTTGTAATTACTTTAATTAAACAACAAATAAAGAAGCTACTTGAAATAAAGACCAACCACGCTACACCCTTAAGACTTATAGTCTAAAGTATATAAATGAAACTGTTTTTTTTAAATTGATTATTTATTGAAACTGTAAGTACTTGCTGAACTGGAGTTGTAAAAAATGGACTTAACTTTAGGTTTCTGTGCTGTCTAGGAGGGCGGCTTCAGCTTCTTCGTGGAGAGATGAAAGTTTCTTTAATGGTTCTGGCTGCTTGGGATGTAATAGTTTTCTTAACAGCTCAGAAGTGATTTGAAGGACTGTCTTCACATAAGCGGTAACTGGGCTTTAAATTTAGCGGTATCTTGGCGGTAACTTGACTCCAACTAAGCGGTAATTCGACTCCAACTTAGCGGGTTGTATCTTTCTAAAAGTTTTATGTGTGTGAGAAGGAATCATGGAGGTATGGGCGTTAGTATTGGACAGACTTTTCAGATAGGACAGCAAATTACTAAATTTCAACAAATAAATTTTCTTATCTTCAAGTTTTCCAACACAGCGTCCATAAATATAATAAACTAATTGAAAATTTAAACAATATTGAAAATTATTAATGTACAGTACGGTGAAGCCGGTCCTGTTCTTTCTAATGCAAAAAATTATCAATAGACTAATGTGATTTGAATAAAAAAGGTATATATTTAACTATGTAGTTCTAGTAAAGCTTTGAAACAATCATATATTTGTACTAAATGCATATTTGTGAAAAATTGATTTTTTATAACATTAAAAATATTACAGTGAAGTGGTTTTTGTTTAATAACTACTATTAATTGTTTGACTCTAAAGCAAGTTTTAATAGCGTGGTTGAAGACTACGCTCTAAGATTTTTATGAACTTAAAATTTGTCAATAATTATATTTTTTTTAACTTACGGAAAATATAATGTCTAGCTGTTTACTGATCAATTGTTATATTTTGTCTAAAAGTAATAGCTTACCTTGAACAATTATTAAAGACGCGTGTTCGAAATCACGCTTCTGATACATTTTATTTGTTTTCAAATAGTATGTTTACAAATTGTGTGTGAATTGTGTAGAAAATGTTTTTTTATTATAATTAAAGCATAATTATGTAACTAGCAATGAAGAGAATAGAAAAAAGTCTACATACCAACAACCAAAAGGGGAAATTTCACAATATGAGTACTTGAGGGTTTGTTCAGACTCTTCAGACGAGCGTATCAGTTGAAAAGGATATAAAATTGTTGGGCGATTCATTAAATAGTCTAGCTCAAGACGGAAATTGTGTTTTGTGTCATTTGTCAGAAGAAATGCGTTCGTTATTCAATTGCAAGCGAGGGACGAGTCTTTGATTGGCCTCGTTCAAACAGATAAATAGTTAGCGTCTATAAGGGGTGTCTCGTGTACAGTAGCATTAACAGTGAATCGGGGTCGGTTTTAACGGTAATACTAGCGGTATCGTTTACGGTCGGTAATAGTGGAAGGTGACATGACGATAGACATGTTACAACGTTTACTAGAATAACAATCACTTAAAGGAAGTTAATTAAGTTTGAAGGCCTAGGTATCAATGTTAATGTTGATAAGGTAAATATATTTTCAAAAGAGGTAAAAAGTAGGTAGATAAGGCATTTCAGAGTACCAGTGGCGGCCTTTACAAAATTTATTTTTGGGTGTCAATAAATACATTTTACCAATCTTTAATACATTTTGGTTACTTTGTATTTAATGAATAAGTAATACATAATAAATATTTATTGTAATAATTAAAATGTATTAATTTTTTAACTGAAAACACACATGAATTATTTTGGCATATTAATATGCCTGAATAGGTGTTTAAAAGACCTTTCAAAAAATATATTACACTCCCCACCTTTCCATTTAAAAAATTTAGCGATGACGTCATCACGCGCACATAGATGACGTCAAAAATAAAAAGGTATACTTACGAATAGCCTGTTTAAAAATAAGAATTGACCTGTTTCAAGATTTTTCCTTAAAGTAGCCGGTTTACGAAATAACGAATTTATTCCTTTCATTTGCACCACACATAACATATATAAAACAGTAATTATGGTGCAGTTTAAAATTAAGTGTATTTTATTTCTTACTTTACCAAATAGTTATGTGAGAAGCAAAATTTTTTCATGTTTTATATTTCTACAATAATCAGTGCTTCAAGACATTGACAACAGTAAGTTACAATAATATCCACTTAAAGACATTACCATTTTAAAATAACTTTGAAGTGAAATATTTAATTTTATGGTAATACTTTTATGGAGTTCCATTAAACATCGCATCTCCGCATTCTAATATATTTGATAACGGGGAGAAAAAACAGGCAGACTGCGAAGAATTCTTATTTTCTATTCTTCGAGATGTTATTTATTAACGTCTGTCACAGTTGACGTAGTGTTTTTCCATTCGAAAGACTGATAAAATTGGTAATTTATTCTATGCAACGCAAATTCGGAGAAAATGGCCGGCTTTATGAATATCTTTGAATTCTGACCCAAACAGTTTGTGGAAGAAAATCCACATTAAAGTATAAATATTATTTTGTATATTATTGTTTATCTGATCCATTGAACTTGTGAAGTCAAGTTCCTTCTTGCATTATTACTATTTGAAATATCGCCTTTAAGACTGACGTTTCCATTAAGTTTATGCTTTCAATTATTAGCAGTAGGTACACAAGAATTGTTAAACGCCAGCTGTATTCCTCTAGGAGTAACGGTGCAGTATGTAAATGTCAGAATGTCTCATTCGCAAATTCGGAACATGGTTAGTCCATTAACATGAATTCATAACAGGACGACCTACTTTTCAACTACAATTAATTTATACTAAAACTCTTTTTATCCAAATCGATGCAATCTTACTTTTAATATTCAATGAAACTTCAAAAAGAATCTAAAATAATCATATTCGCGTTTCTAGTTTACCAATATGATAAAGTACCTGATATTTTGTTTTTTGACATCTTAGGGATTATTGACAATAAAAGTTTAAATTTTAAAGCAAAAAAGCTATTATACTATCTGGAATCAAACTTAACATCCGCTGGATTTAACAGAAAAAAAGGGAAAATTTTCAAAGGAGATGTGGCGGTACCCAACAAAGATATTATCACTGCCATACAAAATAGGGAAACCCACAAATATCTAGGATTTGAATTAGATGTTAGACCAAAACCAAAAAGGGTTGAAGAGTTGAACGCAGGCAATCTTAACCGAGCAATAAATACATACGATGACATATTCGTGTGGGATTCTATAATGGACCAAAAATCTGAATTGAAGGATATACAGAGAGCAACACAGAGACCACCATCTAATATTTTCAGGGCTTAGAATAATACAGATGAAGAGTTTTTATGTGACAAAACAAATCACTGAGTGCTCAAAAAAGGCTTTTCTTGTGTTTCTTTGGATGTACGCTTCAAAAGGTGGAAGCATCACTCGGAGTCATTACTACATATGGAGCAATATTATGGATGATTTGTAGGAGGAACAAATTTGACGAAGTAACTTTTTTGGAAAATACTGCTAAATGGATTTTGCTTGCTAAATTTAATGTTTATCTTACAACAATGGTGGGCTTTAATATTGAATATTGGAGTATGCAAAGAAAAGAGAATGATCTGAATGATTTTTAAAAAAAATAGTCTGTTTATTGAATAAACATAAAATTTTAAGATATTTTCTCTAATATAATATGCATTTTTAATTTCTATGCATAGTAGATATCTCTTTTTATAACAAATAAAATAACAAACAATTAAGAGACTTTTTGATACTTAGAAAATTATTTTGCTGTTACTCTGAAACAAAGACGAAGTAATACACAAAGCAACCAAGGCCCTCATGGTGTGTAGGAACATTGCAGGGAAGAACTGGGGATGTAACCCACGTATCCTGCAATGGATGTACATAGCAATAGTGAGACCATTAATCACATATGGGGCAGTGGCTTGGGGCGTAAGGGCTAATCTGAATACGACGAGGAAAAACCTCTCGAAGATTCAGAGACTAGCCTGTTCATGTATCACTGGAGCAATGGGAACTTGCCCCACTGCTGCAATGGAGGTGATTTTAAACTTAATCCCACTGCACATTCTGCTAGAAAGTGTAAGGAAGAAAACAATATATAGAATGATCAAAGAAGGAATTATCAGGGAAAAACCTCGATCACTTCAATTTGATAAAACTTGGGAAATGCCCCAAAATGATATGCCAAAGAAATTTAACTTTGTGAGAAAATTCATCACAAAGTTGAGTAATAAATCTGAATGGGATGAAGACACCATACAGAATTTAAACCAGAATGCCGTAAAATGGTATACGGACGGTTCTAAGCTAGACGAGGGAACTGGGATACGAGTTTTTGGACCGAGAGCCAAATACTCAGAAAGCTTGGGCACATACCCGAGTATCTTTCAAGCAGAAGTGCCATCGAAAGATGTGTGGAATTCCATATTGGAAGAAACTACCGCAGACAAGAGATTGTGATCATGTCGGATAGTAAAGCAGCCATCAAAGCGCTGAGTTCAAATATAATCAGTTCGAAGATGGTTTGGGAATGCCTAGGCAAACTAAATGAACTGGGCCAGAAGAACACTGTCACCCTCCTGTGGGTCCCGGTACACATAGGAATAGAGGGGAACGAAACAGCAGATAAGCTGGCCAAAAAAAGGAGCCGAAACCCCACATTTGGGACCAGAACCATCCTGTGTGATCAGCAGAAGAGTAATCTTAGGACAACTAAGGGAAGAAATGGAGAAGGAAAAATCCAAGTACTGGAATCAGCTGGAAGGACTGAGGCAATCTAAGATACTACTGGGGAACTATGACCAGAAAAGATCTCTTAGCTGCCTCAACCTCAGTAAAAAAATGCTCCGAATTCTAACGGGAATATTAACCGGGCATTACCAATTAAGAAGCCACATGAAGAAACTAGGGTTAGCAGATGAAGCAAAGTGCAGATTCTGTGAGGAAGAGGATGAAACCTTAATACACATACTCTCAAAATGCCCTGCCTTGCAAAATCCTAGGGCTAGATACCTAGGAGCACATGAAATAGAGGAAGGGGATCTATCTGATTTGAAGCCCGACGATGTCCTAAACTTCCTCAGAAAGATAGGACTTGAAGAGCTGCTATAGGTCTGAGAAAATATCAGAACATGGCAAGTAAGGGGGGACACAATAGATTCTATAGGTCGCAGTGTAATTATCACCCCTAACTTATACATACATACATACATACATACAAATTATTTTGCTGGCTTAATATCCGTTTATACATTTCTCATTAGATTTTTTGAGAATAATTGAATTTATATTATCGATCAATAGTTATTTATTGTACAATACGATAACATTGTAATTTATCTTCGAGACGTCAGTCGAGACGCTAATTATACAACATTTTTTCTTCAGCAAGGCTTTAAGTTTAAGTGAGAAATATAATTTCAAAGAAAATTGTAATTTTAGGGACAGAAATCGCAATTGTGTTGCTCCGTTGCTAGAGATATAAACTACTCTGTCAACAAATGTCAAACAAATGTAAATCTTTGGTTTTTGCTTAGAATATTGTTGCGTTTTGTGTACAAAGTGAATAAATACGAAATGGATGGAAAATAATTAATACAAGAAAAGGAAAACCTTCCATCAGATGTAGAAAATGTAGTGTTGGATGCCACAAAAATCTAAGATGATGAATGAGAAAGAATACCAGTCTTTTAAAAAGTGGAAAAGAATTAATGATATCAATGGCGTGAGTGAAAAAATGCTTCAGGTGTATTTTTCTGAAAAGTCGAAGAAAGCGATGCCATCGTTATTATGTTCGTACGTTGTTGGTAAATAAAAATTTTGACATTTCTAAATTCAGCAAGTTAACCAACCTACTAAAAAACTTGACGACTGGAGAATACAAAGCTTAAAATTCTAAAATCCCGGAGTCAGATGACATTATTAAATTTCTGACAGAAGCTCCTAATGACGTCTATTTGTTGATGAACGTTATTGCTATTTCTAGTGTGCATGGAGCGACTAGGTCCGATGAATTGTACAAATTAGAATTGTTTAATGTGGAGGGCAGAAAATCGGTGATAATCGTTTTATTATCTGATACTAAAACCAAGCAGAATAGGTCGTTTTGTATTACTAACAAGAAAAGTGGAGTGAGTTTCTTAGAAATTGTGAGAAAGTTTATTGCCTTGCGCCCCAAAAACGTACCCCACAGTAAATTTTTTGTGAATAACCGACAGCAAAAGTGCACTACTCCACCGGTGGGGATTAACACTATAAATAATATTCCCAAGAAGATTGCAGATTTTTTAAAACTTGCACATTCATTCAGAAATGTACTCGGGGCATTGTTTCCGTCGTTCTTTAGCTACTATGTTTGCAAATTCTGGAGCTGATCTAGTAAAACTTAAAAGTTTAGGTGGATGGAAATCGTCATCCAGTTGCAGAATCTTACATTGAAGAGTCAATAGGCAATAAGGTTGTTGTATCCAAATATATACTTGGCAGACCTGAAAATCAATCCAATACCTCGAATCAAGTGATTAAGCAAACGAGTACAAGTTATGATGCTCCAAAAATAGATATTTCTAATAATAATTGTAAAATTTCAGTTGTTTTTAATCCTTAACGGGTTTGAATTTGTAAATTTTATTGAATAAAAAAAAGATAAAACGTTTTATCTACTCTTGCTGTTAAAGTGTCTATCCCTGCGGTTAAAGTGATACTTTATCTACTCAAAACAGTTATTATAGTAACACTTTAACATTAGATATGGAAAAAATAAAGTAAATGTTCCAAATTAATGAGCGATTCTTTATTCAACAAATGGTTGCAATCAACATTATTTTGGTACACGTGCATTGTTACAAGTTAAAATATTGTAAAATTAAGTGTTGAATATTCATACCTGTTGATTGATGGTTAGTAAGACAATGTTCTCAAATAAATAAAGTTATTGCAGTTTAGTAACATCTTTTATTTTGTTTAATATTTAAGACATAAGAAAAATACTATAATCGTATAAAAATGCACGTGATTACTGCTGAGGAAATATTAACAGTTATGCTACGTTTTCTTGCAACAGGAAGATCTTACGAGGAATTAAAATTTAACTATGCTATATCTCCCCAGTCTTTAAGAATGATTAAAACATTAAAACATTAAAACATTAAAACATTAAAACATTAAAACATTAAAACATTAAAACATTAAAACATTAAAACATTAAAACATTAAAACATTAAAACATTAAAACATTAAAACATTAAAACATTAAAACATTAAAACATTAAAACATTAAAACATTAAAACATTAAAACATTAAAACATTAAAACATTAAAACATTAAAACATTAAAACATTAAAACATTAAAACATTAAAACATTAAAAAATTAAAACATTAAAACATTAAAACATTAAAACATTAAAACATTAAAACATTAAAACATTAAAACATTAACACATTAAAACATTAAAACATTAAAACATTAAAACATTAAAACATTAAAACATTAAAACATTAAAACATTAAAACATTAAAACATTAAAACATTAAAACATTAAAACATTAAAACATTAAAACATTAAAACATTAAAACATTAAAACATTAAAACATTAAAACATTAAAACATTAAAACATTAAAACATTAAAACATTAAAACATTAAAACATTAAAACATTAAAACATTAAAACATTAAAACATTAAAACATTAAAACATTAAAACATTAAAACATTAAAACATTAAAACATTAAAACATTAAAACATTAAAACATTAAAACATTAAAACATTAAAACATTAAAACATTAAAACATTAAACATTAAAACATTAAAACATTAAAACATTAAAACATTAAAACATTAAAACATTAAAACATTAAAACATTAAAACATTAAAACATTAAAACATTAAAACATTAAAACATTAAAACATTAAAACATTAAAACATTAAAACATTAAAACATTAAAACATTAAAACATTAAAACATTAAAACATTAAAACATTAAAACATTAAAACAATTAACTTATGAACATTATTTTGGTGAATTAACATAAAAAGTTCTGGCAATTCTGAATAGAAACGATTAATGTTTCATTGCTTGAGTATCAAATTTCTGTATCGAATCGCCTGACGCGGAAGGTACACCTGCATGCATTCTTGAAACTATCATCTAAATATCCTTCAGCAACCGACGTACTCTTCCAACCCCCATAGCATTTTAACGTGGTAATAGTGGCTCTAGCCTCTGTTAGAAGAGTTGCTGACGTTCGACCCATGCAATTACCTTTATATTTCTTAGGATCACTTAAACCCAGATATTTTGCTATAATGGACGGGTTTATTTGAAACGTTGACGTAATCTCTTATTAGCTTTAAACTATTCATTTCACCCTCATCTATAATGGTAAAAATGCTTTTTTTATCCGTCTTTGTTTCTGGTACATTAATTACAAAATCCAATCCAACTAACATGTTCACAAGTTCTTGCCGTCTACATCCACCAAATATTCCAAATATTAATGCAACTTTAATCATAAATGGATAAATATTAAAACATCTTATCCAGGCAGAATTTTAGGTTTATTTGGTTTGTAGCCTTTTGAAGTTTGCTTCAAATATTCAGTTAACTTATGGTAATTAGCAATGTTAATATTTTATTTACTATAAAAGTCTTCTTTAACATGGGCCCCAAGGAACTCGGAGAAAATTTTTTAGAGAGATCGTCAAAGTATCCAAGCAACACAGTTGCATTGACATCTTTTACGTTGTTTTCTTGCATCCAATCTAATAATTTTTTGTATTTCATGTTGTAAACTTCTTTAAACTTTTTTGGCAACAGATTTTCAGTTGCTTTCTGTGCTTTTTTAATAATTTCGACAGGAATTTCAACATCTTCGTTCCTTTTGACTTCTAACTGTGACACATATAAAAATGTTATTAAGGCCAGAGGCCCTCGGATGCGTAAGACGTCGCCCTTGGGGCATAAACATCTATTTAAACCCTTGATACATAAATAACTATTATTAGTGCTCTTTCAACCTAGCTGATGTATGAAAAAATGAAATAAAACAAAATTTTGTCACAAATTATTTTGCAACGAGTATTATTACTAAGGTATTTTTATCTAAAATGCATAACAGCATATAATTTTTAAATCGTGATTATGGGTAAAAAAGAAAAACTTTTTTATCTGTATACTTGGTTTTTTTTTTCGAAACCGCTCCTGTGATTGTCCCCAAAACTTCGGCTCATTATGCTCTTTCATTCCGTTTCTTATCTTCTTCAGCTTCGCAGTGTCGACGTCGCAGCCGCCGTCGCCATCCCGACGTCCGATAGATAAATAATAACCAGCGTTTCGGATCGACTTCCCTTCGGCGTAAATCACGATGTCGATAAAAACGGAACCGGCAATATAAGAGGTTTAACACTTTATAAGTACCGTCATTATACTCCACTCGTAATTTTCACTTAATGTGCGCTTTATGAATCGAATTAAATGCCGAGTTAGATAATTTCTTGTTTTGGGGAAATTAAGCCGGTAATGGCGGTTTCGCAGATAACTTTTGCTTTTGCTCTACACGGGAATTATGGGAAAATAATGATCGCAATTATTTTTTTAAATTGTTTCTCATATTTGTTTCTTTTAAAAGAATAGCGAATACTAACTATCTCAGTTAAGCAGAGTCGGATTAAAAAATTAGATGGAAAAGTCAAAGTTGTTCTACCGCTTTTTCGAGCGAAGTTGAGAGGTCCCCCATCTATCCCATAAAATATCTCTGCCCGTAATACTCTCTTAGTGCGAATACCTACAATTTAACTTCAAATAGTTCCCTCTTATTTCAACGGTCAATGAGATTGAACTTCGTCTCGCACGTCTTGTGCAAGACGGACTGTTTAATTGAAAAATTCGGTTTAAAATCATAATTACAGCTGTTTCGCTATAAACTAGCATCGTCAGATTGACATATTGAAATTGTAATTTTTTATTATTCTTAGTATGTTCTTTATCTCAACATAATTTATACATTAACAGAATAAAAAGAAATATTATTTTCTTGCAATTGCCACAAAAAATTTAGGTAAGATTCTATGAAAGATAATTTATTTGTTAGGAAAAAAATGTGGCGATAATGGTTTCTGTATGGCTGTACATTTTCATATCAATGTTTGATGTTTTCGTTCCACAATCTTATTTAGTTTATCTGAGCCAATAATAATATGTCAATAAATTCGCGGTTCGATTCAAACGCTTCAATCACTGTTAGAAACCAAACAGTCAAAGAAGTAAACACATCTGTTTTACTTTTTTATCCTATGGGTTTCATGAATACAAAAATTACAATTTTGGGACCGGAAAAGTAAGAAGTTGGACTAGGAAAGAGACAACAGTTAAAAAACCTCTAGAAATTACTCAAAAATATAAATAAACAAACAACACATCTTCACTCGAAACCCGAAGACAGACTGGAAAATTCACTCTTTTTTTATTAGCCTAGTCTTTGCATGTACCTAGATGTGGTAGTACCTAGGAATATTAGATAGGGCGATTGATTTACACCAGTTCTAAATAATAATATTTCGAAACTGCAAAATGCAAAATACTAAAACCTACAGATTGTTCGGAATTTTCTTTTGAATGTTTCAATTTCAGAATAAACTTTTATAAAAATGTTAGCGTCAAAAATTATATAAAGCTGCACACTTTGATACAACTTACAAAATAAATAAATTATTTTCTTTCATTCTGCCACCAAGAAGAAGACAAGTTAAAGTAAGAAGTGTATACTTTTCGTACATATTAAGTTCTTATTTTGACAACAACTTCCGGTTCGCTACATTTTGGTAAGACGTTAAGAAGGTAACATGGTGAGAAGGTGGGAAGGATATGAAGGTGCATTAAAAAGGGCGATTGGGAGTGGGAGTGAGTGGATGGACCGAGAGTTTGGGGAGGTAAACTACTTTTTGACCCAAGTGCTCACTGGGCATGGGTCAAGAGTGGGGTATCTACACAAGATTGGAAAGAGAGAGACTGGAATATGCGTGAGGTGTGAGGTGGAGGATGATGAGGGTCATGTGTTTAGATGTTGGAAGAACAAGGATCTAGAGAAGTTTGAGAGGAGACTAGGGGTAGCAGTGTATTGGGAGAACATGGTGGAGATAATGTTGAGAGGAGAGAAAGAATGGGTAGAGTTTAGCGAAGTTGTGGAGAAAATAGTTAGGAGAAGGGAATGTTCTGAGGGCGAATAGTATAAATGGGTGAAGAGTGTATGAGGGACCACCGCCGTCTTGAAGTATGCTAGTGATTCCGAGGCGGGGGTAACGGCGAGTTTTGAGGTGGGTTTGGTTGGTAGGCATCCTCTCGAGGGTGAGTCCAACACTGTTGGGTTCTGGATAAGGACCCATCGAACATGAGTTTTTCATCTCAGCCCGAAAAAAAAATGCTAAGTCCGCTGAATGCGATCATTTTTAAATGGTGTTAGCGCTTGCGTGTCCCTTTTTTTAGATGACGTTGACGGTGAGGTATTGTCGGCTTAAATAATTTTTCCTGAAACCGAATACTTTAGTTTTGGTTTATTTAATTTGATTAAAAAAAATAATCATATGTATAAATTAATGGACTTTGCCAAAATATATAAATAATAAATATTTCTCTTGTTTTGATTTTAATCTGTAATTTTAATTTTTTAATATGGTTTCAAATAAAAGAAAAATATAAATTAATAGAATAAATACATGGGGAATTAAAAAACAGTATTAAAAATAGCAATGAAAGAGGTATTCTTTCGGTATTTAAATGATACATTTAGCAAATATTAAAATCTCCTATTTTAATGTTAATACGTAACTTTGATGAATCAACTCATAAGATCAAAACCAATAAAGCATTAAAATAATTTAAAATTTCTCTTTAAATATCATTATGTAAGTAATGTTAATTCAATAACAAAAACATAAGTGACGAATTCCGTTAAAATTACAAAATATAATATAAAAATCAATTTTTACATCTCAAGTCGAGTAATCAAATTATTCTTAATAATTTAAATAATCGCATGCGCCTCAGGGGAAGTACCCTTTGCCAATTTAATTTACAGTTAATACGTCGTTAAGTAACAGAGGTTTGATAAGCGTTTATGCAACCGGCCCTGAAAATATTTTTCTAGTAAAATTTAGTGTTGTTACATAGTTATTTGTTTAGTGTCCTTACTTATAAAACTATCAATAAAATTATTTTAAGTTGAATTGAGCCTATATTATTGAAACAAATAAAAGATACCAACGCCTAATATTAAAACGATTTAGAAATGTAAAAAAATATAAATAAATAAAACACATTAAAATCATTGAAGGGTATCAGATAGTTGCGAAAAATAGTTGTAAAAAAAACCTTACTATAGATTAGGCTGATTCAAAAAAAATGGCTAATTTTTTTTTTTCAAAATCCTCACATAAAAACTTCCGAGAAGGTGTGAAAAGACGCCTGTAAAAATCAGAGCCCTTAATATTATTATTAAGAGGTCGCGCATCGGGAATTTCTATTTCCCGTTTAAATAACACAGGAATAAATTTTTTTCAATTTTGCAATTTCGTATTTTTGCAACGGCTAATTGAATTAGCGGACCAAAGCATATTTTTGTAGGAAATTTGACGGTCTACAAAAATGGTCCTTACAAAGTTTTCGATAGTCACAGTCCTTCAAAAGTTATTCGAGGTCAAACTTGAACTTACAAAAAAATTCAATGTTTTTTTTCTTTTTTCGATGATACTATAAATCTTTTCTCATTATTTCGTTATGAAGAGGATAGATTTCGGAACAATTACATTTTTAAATAGTCAAGTGCATCAGTTATGGATTCTCCATGATAACATGTTTATTATTTAACATCGCATTTTTGTAAGGTAATTTTATATTGACTCGATGGGAAAATTAATGATTGAAAAAGCCCAATTAGAGTAAGATATATTTATTGTGTTATATTCTATAACTTTTACATTTAGATTTTCTCATTTATAATATTCTCAAATAAAGACTATTTCAAGGTTGTTTTATTACAATCTGGGAAACTACGACGATGTTCTTGGACGACTTGCAATAGATACTGTAATTGTTCTTCGTTCTTGGTTAAACAGTTGTTGTAATCCTCAATCAGAGCAATACCTCGTTCTGCTGAGTCATTAACTACAGAAAGTCTTCTAAAAAAATCTAAATTATCTTTATAACTTTCATTATTAGACCATAATGATACGTCGACTTCAAGAAAATCGTATGATAAATCGAAGGCTTCGAAAAGCATGAGTGAATTTTTCGAGACGAATTCACTTAAATCTTTATCTAAAAATGATTCCAATTCGATTCCTTTAGCAACGTATCGTTTTTCTCGAATAATTTTTCTCTCCTTATTATTAATAATTGCTTCACACATTTTTTTTTTTATTTCATTTGAGACATAGTTGTCAAACAATGCCAGTGCTGCTAGTTCTTCATTCATGTACCATAGATGATCACTAAATTTTTTTAATGCTTTTTGTACGACTGATGATTGAATTTCCTCGCAAAGAAGTAACTTTTTCAACAATTGCAAATCATTATTCGGTGCTTCGATTGCCAACGAACTAGTAAACCATACTTTAATGTAGATTAAAATAATAAAAATACATATTTGACGCAAACTATTAATTTCTCGTTTAGAAAGAGAAAATTGGTCTCTGAACATGAAAATTTTCAAGCTGTAAATGGCCTTAGCCATCCATCGAGCATGATGCATCGCTCCTGGACATTTGAAACTTATTTCATTTTCTGGAAGACCATCAAGAAAAATCAATGATAACTCGAGAAGTTCTTTGTAATCATTCCTTGGCTGAGTAACCTGTTTGAAAAAATTTTTGTTAATTAAAATCTTTAAACACGAATTCCCAACTATTTCAAATATAAATTGTAAGAAATATACCGTTAAGAAATTATTGATGAGATTAATTATTTCAAGTCTGTCTGTATTCAAGGCATTTGCAACAAATTCATCTTTCATGCCACTTTGATACTTTAAATGATCGGCTTTGCTCCACCAATTTTTAAATCGCCCAAAAATAGGTACATTGGGACCAGAAGTTGTGGGCCAAAACACCTCAAAAACTCCTTTCAAAATAATTTCAAAAATGTGGTGGCGACAAGGTAACCAAATTAGTTTCCGGTTCAATTTTCTTTCAATCAAAGCAGCTGTGCCATTTAGTATTCCTGTAAATAATGTATGAATATTTAGATTAAAGATGGTGCCAATTATTAATAGAATCATAAGTGAGAAAATAGTATTAATTAGTAGGTATTAACTAGATTTTCAATTATTTAAAGATAACGAGACAAACCATACCAGTATTCACTGCTGGAGTGTCAAAGCACATAGCCTTAATGTAAGAAGTAACTTTCCAGTCTTCCAATGTATTTAATATGGCTACAGCATGATTTTCTGCAGTTCCGTCAAATATTTTTGGTACACCGAGGAGTTGATTGACGTTCGAAGTAGATAATATTATTGCAATTCTATCTACCGATTCAGAACCGGTCAAATCAGTTAAAATTTTACCATCCCAATGTACAGTATAGCGATCTTCAGTTTTAAACTTTTCTTTCAAGTGCTCTGCGATAGCTTGTCTAAATCTAAGACGGGCTCGCCGGATAGTACTGTAGCTTAAATTTAATGTTCCAATATCTATTCCAATACTTTGGTAAGCAGGAGCTAAGATAAAAGTAGCATTTCGACTACTAACGTTTGCTCGATCAAGGGCAGATACAAGTTCAGGAGTCATTATATCAATTTTAGGAGGGGGATTTGGCTGACTAGATGAAGGTTCAAAGTCAGAAAATATTTCTGATTGTTGACTTCCAGATGTCGTTTCTGTTCCAGTTGTCGATTGGAACCGTGAAATAATACCACCATCCTGAACTGGACTACTAGTTGTAGGCTGATTAATACCTATTAACAAATATATATGATTAACAGCTAATACTTAAGAAACAAATTAAATCCTATTTGAGATAAAATATGAAATAATTGTTTTCTAAAAAAATAAAAAAAATAATAACCATCAACATCGATATCTATGGCAACTGGATGAATTTCTTCATTTGAAGCACTTGTGTCAATAAATCCATAACGTTTGTTAGATCGTTGAGCCTCCAAAAATTGTTTTTTTGTATCATCAAGTTTTTGCTTCGGATCTAAACGAGCAATATCAAATAATTTTACAAACTTTTCTTTTAACATTGTCTCTTTTTTTTTTGCGCAGTAGATTTTTTTCGATATTGACTTTTCTTGAGTTTCAACCATTCATTAAATAATTTTAAAACTTTCTGCACAGCATGATAATTTTTGCAAGTTGGAAGTCCAGCTTGTAACCATTTTTCTTCAACTTTTTTTATTGTACCTGAAGCACTTTTTTTTAATGTTAGTTTGTGTATACAATGCTGATATAAGAACGCTGATAGAACCTCTCCGTTTGTTGGTAATTTTCGTCCAACAAGATTTTCTTTGATATCACCAATTAAATATTTTTTATTTTCCATTATAGTCAATGAAATAATAAATAACAAAACAATAAACTTAGGGAGCAAAATAATAAATAGTAATATCTGAAGTTCGATTGAAAAAAGAGTTAGAAACAATGTGGCACAGTAACGAGGAAAATAAAAACATGTGTGTTTTAGGTTATGTCGCCGACATAACCTAACCGACATAATGTCGGTAAAAAAGTGAACTCCATTTCTTAATAAGCTACTGTAAGTAATTTTTGTTTAATAAAGTAACTTCAGTTCATTCGTTTAAAAAAAGCGCCTAAACCAAAGGTTTTGTGACGAAAGACGAATCTACTTATAAAGTAAAGTTAAAAAAATCTCCGAATGGCAAATATACATCAGAAAATATTATCACTAGCAAAATATTGAGCAAAGATTCATAGTATCATCGAAAAACAAAAAAAAACATTGAATTTTTTTGTAAGTTCAAGTTTGACCTCGAATAACTTTTGAAGGAGTGTGACTATCGAAAACTTTGTAAGGACCATTTTTGTAGACCGTCAAATTTCCTACAAAAATATGCTTTGGTCCGCTAATTCAATTAGCCGTTGCAAAAATACGAAATTGCAAAATTGAAAAAAATTTATTCCTGTGTTATTTAAACGGGAAATAGAAATTCCCGATGCGCGACCTCTTAATAATAATATTAAGGGCTCTGATTTTTACAGGCGTCTTTTCACACCTTCTCGGAAGTTTTTATGTGAGGATTTTGAAAAAAAAAATTAGCCATTTTTTTTTGAATCAGCCTACTATAGATACCAAAAAAAGTTGATATTGTTTAGAGATCGTAATTGATTTGTAGAAAGATAATATCACGAAATATATGAAAGTAAGCAAAAAACAGGAAGGACGAGTAATGAAAAAGCCTACGGGGACAAAACAATGATCGAATGGTGAATAAAGAAAACAAATTAATGAAAAAAAGGAATATATACAATATCTTATTATAAGAAAGGCGTGGTGAGAGGTAGGACTATCAAGATTGATTAAACGTTTTTTGTCATAAATAAGCAAAGGAGTTGTTAAACAGTAAAAGAAATCCAATCACTTAAGTCATTGAGAAAAAAGTATTAAGGAAAATTAAAAGCTATGGATTTAATGTGTGTTATAACAACTAATAAAAATAATATAAACAATATCGTAAAGCCTTCAAGGTACAAAAATGACAGTATTCTAGGCAGAAATTCAATAAATAATACAGTAGTTCAGCGGTTCTCAAACGGTACTACGCGTCCCTAATATATTTCTTGTTCAAAGTTTCCTTTCCAATTTATTGGGTTTCAACATATCAGCAGTTAATACTTGTAAATAAACAACGTATTGCATTACAAAAGCTACACCTACTCTATTTCTAGCCACACATCTTGCGTCGAGAAAACTAGATGATATTCGACATCTTTGGCGAAACTTCATAGTCCGCCGCGCAAAGCACTTATGCCTATAGTAGGTGGAAATACAGTGTTGCCTAGTCTAATTTTAATTCCTTGTGTTTACTATTTAATTCTCGAAATACAACGCGAGGCGCAAAATTGTTTAAAGCAAAATGAGAAGGCGTTTGGTATGACAGTTTGAGAGCCGCTATAGTAGTTAAATAAAGTCAAGTGACAAATAACACTAATGTAAACTAATAATCATCAATATTAATAGTAAATACAAGGCTTTTCTAAAACTTGTGAACAACCTGTTACTTGAGAGTAAATATAATTAAAGTTGAAAAAACATAGGATATTGATTAAATGTATTGTACTAACCCTTACTTTCTAAGAATAATAAAAAACTCTTCGTTTTAACTCAACTTCCAAGTTTAATTGAAAAAAATAGGTTTTAAATCACAATGACGATGCTTATTCTAGCGAAACGGCTGTCATTGTGATTTAAAACCTAATTTTTTCAATTAAATTTGGATGTTCAGTTATTTATTGTTCTTAAAACGAAGTTTTATATTTTTATTACATAGAATATTGAGGTTATAAATTCCAAAACATTATCAATTATTACCACATCTAACTAAAAGACAAAGAGCCAAATGAACATGGTAGTAAATAACGAAAAATTAGAGAACTGCTATTAAAAAGATTCAATAGATGCATGACGTATGGGACTTAAAAATTATATTTGTTCTAAAGGATTCAGTAATATGATTTAATTGACATAAATATATTTATAAATTAATTTTTATAATACATAATAATGTGAAAACCACTTATGGAATAAAATTATTTGTGGGGTTAGAAGATTATAAAAAATCCCGTCAACTTTGGCATCGTCCATGATCTATATTTTTAATCAAACACTGTATGTTTTTAAGATTTTAAAAGCTCCTTAACAATACGATCTCAACGAACTATACCATGTAGGGTCTGTTATGAATTGTACAGGGTGAAATTTTAAAATTATTTATAATTTTGTTTATGATAGTAAATATATAAAATACTTGACGTAATTGATTTTTCACATTAAAATAAATGCTCAAAATTTCTTATAATTAAAGCGTCCTGCTGGAACCAGATATTTTCATCCCATAGATTCGGATCTATTGCGTTGGGATATAAGTTGGCCAACTCAGGAACAATTTCGTCTGCCCAAACGTTCAACTTTTGAGGATACTGAGTATATATCTCACGCATCCAATATTTACAGTTTTGTCTGTTTACTTCCCCGTTCAATGTGAATGTCGATTCATCGGAAAAAAGAATTGTACCAACAGTTATTTCATTACTATTAAATTTATTCATAATTCTTAAGGAAACACCTTAGGACAGTTATGTTACTCACATTATTTTGACGAGAAATTTGACATGAACTTGATGTTGGATTCTTCACGACACTTAAAATAAAACCCACTTTCACAACATCTTCAACGAATTGCGGTTTTATCTTTAATGGTTTGACATGTCCAAGTTCTCTGAATTGTGCATGAATTTTACACTACCTTGTAAAATATTAGACAACTGAGGATACCTCTGATTAAATACGTATGCCACTTCAACTTGACTTGCAATTTTTTTGATTAAGAATTAACAACAGAAGCTACTCCCGGGTACTAGAATGCAATAGATCCATTTTAAAAATGATTGAGGAAACAAGAAAAATACATTTGACTATTATTTTACAAAAATAAAGCAATATTACTTATTTTATTTTTATTTCTATTTAAGTCAATACCAAATTGTTATTAATTTTAAAATACTTTAAAAATATTTTGAAAAATATATTTATTATATTTATCAGAATATTTTTAAAATATTTTAATATAAATATTTTAAATTAACCAATAAAATTAAAATACAATTATATAGTTAGTACTCAGGTCACGAGCGGTGCTGTAAACACGATTTTAAAAAACCCTTAGAGTCGGCTATCTATAAACTTCTTTCTAATCTATGTACATTATTTTCGAACGTAGTGTACAAATTCATACGGTTTTCATACAACTGGCTATAAAATGAGACGGATTTTGAAATATTTGAATTTTATTATATTTTATGGGGTTTCAGAACAAGCAAAACTTTTTATCAAGAATGACCTTTTTCACTAAAACTAATATTTAAACATTTTCAACATTTTTCATGGACACGTATATAGTTATTGCTAATGTTAAATATAAGTTATTATTGTTTGCCGCACAACAGTTTCTAGAGGATTTTCTTAGCGAAATATGTGCATTTATAGTACGTTGTTGCACCATTCTGTTAAAACTTACGGTTTCTTAGAGGTCTTTAAATCTCTGACAGAAGATATTACAATATTATGTATGTATTACTCTTGAGTGACAGCAACTGGCTGCTAATTCTCGTCTTCAATTTAATAAGGACCAATGATCTTATGATCAGACACGACAACCCAAATGGTTACTCGAGCACTGCGCAGAGGCTTAAGGAAGTTCAGATTAAAGGAATCTATTTGTTTCTTGGTTGATGTAAACGTTGAGGTGAATGTGATTTTCGTCATGCACTATGCTCAAGAACTCGTCCACAGTAAATTTCTGTTTCACTTTAATCAGCAACAATTGGTCGTTGTCTCATTTGATTTCGGTATAAAAATCCGCCAATAGATTTGAACATATGACGTGTAGATGTTTTACTTATATTCAATTTACGTGCTGTTCGTACAAGACTTTTTTGCGAAGATAGATTATTTGGTTAAACACGCTCGCTTTAATAGCATTGGTATAAACTATTCTTCGACGATCTGAAGAACCTTTACGTTGCTCCTTTTAAACAAAAATAATGTTCTACTATAAAAACTTTTTCTTCGGTGGAATGAACCATGACAAATATTTTAATCGTAATAGAATGTCCGGTTAAAAACTAATGATCAGTATACCAAATAGGATAAATGCAGCTTGCAAATCTACTGAATTCTTCAGATTGTTCAGAATATATTTAAATAGGTATTGTCTTTACAGAAACAAAAATATCTCAAATAAAGTATGGGCCGAATAAAAAAATATTTATTTTTTATTAAGTAAATATTAACATTTTCACTTACCTTACTTTTGATTGTATCAATCACTATAGAAAAATACTTAGGTACTTAGTTAATAAAAAGGTTAAATAAAATTCGGCAGTTCTCATACATTTATTGAAGACATTACACGCAATTCCTCTGTTGGTGTTGTTGAAGGACCGATGATCGGGTCGCTGTGAACGTAAGAAGAATCCAATATAGGGAATTGGATATATACTAGAATAAAAAAGTTATAAAGAGACGAAATATATCTCTAAGAAACGTGGGACGTAAAATGTACAACCCGAAGCGGAAAAATACCTCTTAATTGAAAAAGGGAAAGCGGATTTTTCAGATTAAAATCGATGCGACCTCCTTGTTAAAAGATCAACTCATCTAGCGACAAAAAACAGTTAAAAGAATTTCTTTTAAGACTTGATATACGTTTTCTCATTGACCACGTATGTTATTACAAGTCAACAGCAGTGGTCGAAAGTTTTTTAAGCTACTTCAAATATTTCTTGCAAATAAAGGGTTTTGTATTTTACAGAATAAACTTTCACATTTTAAGTCCATTAGAAAATATAAAGAAATCATGTTTAATATAATTACGGATATTTTTAAATAACAAACATATAATTAAGTCTTTAAATCTACTTGATGTTACCAAATTATAATAATAATGAAATGTTTTCACAACTAGCCTCTGGACCTAATTTTATTGATTTTTGTTGAGATAATACAGTTATTTATTATTAACCAAGGTAGAAAAATACAGGGACTACTTGATTATAACTAAATCTTAATTAGACAATCCAACAACCTGTCAAATATGGCGTCCCAGGGCAAATATTGAAAGTAAACAACGTTTATTTGGATATAACCGTGGCTTTCTGTAATAGATAAATTGTTAAAGGTGTTTGTGTTTGATAAAGGATATAAGCTTAGTAAGAACAGTAACTGTTAGTACAATAAATTTCATAAAAGCTTAGGTTTTATAAACTTTTTTACTTTATTTGTGTGTTTGGTTTAGTAGAAAATGTCTACAACTTGTATTGTGGTTGGTTGTGAAAGCCGTTCAAAACATTTTGTTTAATTAAAAGTGAAAAATAAAACAAAATTGTATTATTAAAAAGTCTTTATTTATAATTACCTAGTCATTGCTTTGGAGCAATTATTGCAATACCAAGGTTCATTAGGAACAGTGCCTAAATTGATACACTCAAAATATAACCATTTTATCTCCCAATCATCTTAATAACATTAATAAGTAAACAAAATATTTTGCAAGTTTTCATCATTACCTCTTACTAATATCAGGATGTTCTTGTAATAACTTCTTTAAAGAACTGCTCTTCACCTTAAAATAGCCAACAAATCTCACACAAATACTACAAAAATTGATCTGAACAGAGCAAAAACTTTCGACACAATGGTTTTTTACCTGAACTGTCTCAAATATTTGCCCTGGACGACCATATTGGATCACGTGGTTTGGATTGCCTAATTCATTTGACAAAATGTGAGGTTAAATGATGCAAAGTCAAAATGAAAAAATATTTTTCCTTACTACATATCCACGTACCTATTCGCGAAAACTTCAAAGTGGGCGACATCTATTGGGAAGGTCCAATGAGGGTGAACAACACATCAGTGTGTCATTAACCTTGTAGTGTAATGTATTTTTTGTTGTTGAAAAACTCATGTATAATGTATTAAGATAAGACAAATACAAATAATAGGAAGTTCACACGTAAACAGTAACAATAATAGATGCAAAGCATGAACTAAAATTTTGTTGTTCACCCTCGTAGCCGCCATATTGACAATTGACAGCGCCATCTAGTGGTCATTGATTTTGGCGAATAGAAATATCAGTTGACGTATCCATGCATTTTGAAAACGATTTATACAACAAAATCTTAGACTAGGAAAGAGAGAGGACAGCGCATGGCAATGAAAACCTTATGCGTGAGAGTGAAGCCAATTTTCAAACGTTTGGTGGCAAACAAATTTGGAACATCGAATTGTATTTTTTTAGTTTTTTATTAATTTTCACCTTTTTTAATAAACTGAATAGACATTTTAAAATGGTTAATTGTGTAGCTTATAAGTGCAATAGTCAGAGTGCTAAAAAAGAGCAAGGAATTTCATTTCATAGGTAAGAAGTATTTTACAACTATTTCCTTGAAATTTATTTTTATTAATATTACAGCTTTCAGGTAATAGATGTTTAACTAAATTACATATGTTATGTACGATAACTTAAATTAATTGTACATACATTTTGAACATTGTTTTCATTCAGTTTTAAAGATAATTTTTCAATTAATTGTTATTATTTTCTCATAGATGTAATAGTTTTGCAGTGGCGTGGAACAAAAACATAGATAAAATAGATTAAAATTGTAATATTTATTAAATAAATATGTTTTAAAATGATTGTTCTTTTTTTTTGGAGCAGTATAAATTCAAAGACTTTTTTAAATTAGATTTGTAATACGAAATAATGAAAATGATTATTTAATAATCGTCTAAGAAAAATCGTATGATACGCCTATGTCAATATTGACCGCCATTAGTTTGGTGGTAAATGGGTTACACAAATTGATTCGAATGCGCAGTCCTCTCTCTTTCATAGTCTAAGAACAAAATTCTTATTATAAATCAAAACAAAAATTATTGGATGTTATTCGTTGCCCTGTCATTTTCATTGTCATGTCATGGTCATGTGAAACGGGTGTGACTGGTGATCCGTCAAAAATTTTTATTAGTTTTAAAAACTAATATTTAAAAA
This sequence comes from Ophraella communa, assembly GCA_035357415.1. Lineage (NCBI taxonomy): Eukaryota > Metazoa > Arthropoda > Insecta > Coleoptera > Chrysomelidae > Ophraella > Ophraella communa. The sequence goes on from CM068984.1 coordinate 22,275,743, forward strand.
AATAGAATGCCAGTAGTGAACAAAATGCTATAAGAGCCACGATAGAATAGTATATTCTGTAACAAGGTTAGAATAAAAATTAGATGCAACGAATTACGATCAAAGATTTTAAATATATATTTTTAAATGGAAACCCACAAAAAATAATTATATTTGTACAGTTCTCAAAATGAAAAACTGGTGCAATATTAAAGGAGATTTTAACAATTACGTGGTTTGTAGAAGATGAACTAACATTAACATAATTTGAAGTGGAAGGCGTGATTGTTAGATCCAGTAATTGATGAGACTAGCTTATTTCTTATATCTCGTAATTGGATTTTGCACCATTTTCCACTTAACAAGACTTCCACCCCCCCATACCTTTTTAGTGTTTCCAGATCTGCTCCTGCATCCACTAACACAGTGGCCGACGTTCTCCGATAACAATGACCTGTGTATTTTTGAGGCTTTTCGAGATTTAAAAAAGTAGCAATTTGTTTGGGCATATTACCAATTTTACTGATACCAATTACCTGTTTCGTGCACTTTTCTCTTTGGAAATTGACAAAAAAAAGGTCAGAAAGGATGTCTCGGATGGTAATATTTTTTAACTATGTAGTAGAATTCTCCTGTGACGGTAAATTCTTTTGGTTTTTTAGATTCCGTATTTGAAATGGAAATTAAAAATGCTGTTCCTAGATCTTTTATATTCAAAACCTTCGGGTTGTAAAGCTCATTTTTGCGACAAGCTCCCATGACACCAATGACAAGAACGACCTATAAAAAAATTATGTAAAACAAAACAGGTATAGTAAAACGTACCATTTTCAATATTTTCTATCCACGGGAGATAATAATTTATCCTGGACTATCTAGAATTTACTTTTTTATCGCAACGATGCATTTAAAACAATTATTGAATTAAAAGAAAATATTCAATTAAAAAAATATCAAATAAAAAAAAATAGATAAAAACCAATTGTCTTTGCAGTGGTTTGAACCCACAACCTCTCGTCTACTAGGCCAATGCTCTACCCACGGAGCTTTGCAGCCTTTAGTTAAACCTTATATCAAAAGCAATATCTTCCACACAAACTAGGAGTTTAAGTTCGGATAAAAAAAAATAATATTAAACATGATCCACGTTAGCATTGATTTAAAACTTATTTTTGCTGCTAAATACATATTGTCTGGAGCTTTTTGTAAAAACTGCTGAACATTTTCAGTCGTAAAGACCTTCGAGTTTTTCGCTGAGATCAGAACAACGTTTTAAAAATGTTTTTTATATTTTGAAATGTCTAAGTATCATATTTTACGTTTATCGTTTTTTTTTTAATATTTAATATATTTCTCACATTGTTGAGGATTTCCATTTTTCTGATAATTCACCATAAACGTCATCAAAACATTTTCTGAAAATGAATTTGTTTTCTTTCTTTGTCTCCAATCCATAAAAAGTTTGTAATACTTTTCATAGTAAGTTTTTGATTTTTGTGGTAATAATTTATCCAATATATTATTTACATTGTTTAAAATTTCAGGTGGTATATTTTCAAACTCTAGCTCTGAATCACTGGAAAAATTTATTATATATCGAAATCGAAACTGACCATAATTTTGACAGTTAATCTTCAACTACGCATGGCAATTTGCGTCAAGGGTAATGCTACTATTGCTAACCAGTGTGAGAATATTATTATTCTATCACAAGAGAGAGAATGTAAATACATTTAAACTGCATGGGGACAAAAGTGATGCAAAATATTTTTTAAATCTCTAAAGAGAGGGAATTCCGGCCTTTTTAATCGAATTTGATTTCATAATTGGCAATTTTAGTGATGATCGTAGAAAAAAGTGCATTATTGTCTCGGATCCAATAAAGACCCCGAAGCTTCACTTCTCGGTCTTTAATGTACCTTAACAATAATAACTTAGTTTTCTACCTTGGCGCATAATTACTATTATTTAATTAAACAAGAATATAATAGTGGTACATAATTTAAAAACCAAATAATAATAAATAAATATTTTTAGCGTGAAAGTTACTTAAAGCAACTTTTCTGTGGTAATGACATCAAAAAAAAGATGAAAGAAGAATTGGTAAAATTAAATAGAATATCTTTTAAACTACGCAAGCAAAATAACTTTATAAAAGCTCATTAAAAAGGTCTTTGAAATATGTTTATTTGAAAAAAAAGTTAGTTTATATTTGATAGTTTTTGAGATGCAGAGTTTCAAAGTTTAGCGGTATTTACAAGAAAATTATATATATAATAGGTGAATTTTTCTTTCGCCAAAATGTTTGTCTTTTGAAGCTCTTTCTATGTATAAATTTTCATAATGTTTAAAAATAAACACCTTAATAAAGTTAATACACATATTCCGAATCAGTGAAAAATACGAATTATTCAGCTGAGAAAAAAAATTAAATCTAACTTTCAAAATTGAAAAATAAAAAAAAAATTGCATTATCTTGGATTCTAGTGGAGCGATTTTTATCATTTTTTTAAACCGATGTAACTCGAACAGAAAATCACAAATAACATATTGATAAATTTTAATTTTTTGTACGTTCCGATATAAATAAATAATTTTGTTTATTGCAAAACAAGAACACTTACTCCTTTGAAATAATAGTTTTTTTGGCAAAAACTTTTTTTTTCATATATTTTAACCTAGAGAATAAAATTTAATTATTTTTAAACATATGAAATTGTTTAAACAATATTTTTTTTAACAAATTAACGAAATTTAAAGTACAAATATATTTTTTTTTTCGTTTATAAATGAAAATTATGATTAAATTATGTAAAAAAATGTTGACAATAAAAATCGAATTTTTTCTTCATTTTTTGCCATTTCGCTTATTTAAACAATTTTCCCGACATTTTTGAGAAAAATTGAGTCACCTCTTAACAGCCATCTCAAAGCAGATGCGCCCTGGACTATTTACATCATTAAAGTTTATCAATATTTTTGTGCGGAAAGTCGACAAAAATAGTATAGTGTTCCTTGTCTAAGATATAGTGTAAAACATCTGTCACAAAGACGGATTTTGTAGTACAGTGCAGTTACACAAAGCAGTCACAATTATTAGCTACTCCAAGGAAACCTCTAAAGTGCATCTTTAAACTCACCCTATAAGAACATTTGATACAAAATAAAAAAAGTATTTATAAAAATGGAATGCACCCTGAAAAATTTAAAATTTTAGCAAGTTACTGGAAAAAATGTAAAACCTTATAGTAATTTCAAGACCCCTGCCAGAGGGCGCAGTAAAAAATCGCTAATTATAAAGAAAATTAATATTCCTGAATTAATGATTTCAGAATAAAGTACATACGAGATGGAAAACTAGTAAGTAAGAAACTGTAATTTTAATGTCAGTGTTACTGTCATAGATATTTTATTGTTCGTGACATTCCCCTTTTCTACTTTTATTTTTCAGGTCGATTCTGTTTGCAATAACAACATGGTTATTGAAAAGATATTGCTTTCATAGCAAGTTTTGCAAAAAACGGTATTCTAATCGTTAGTTTTAAGCAATATAATCTGTCATTTATTAATTAGGCTTTCCAATGACCTGTCAAAAAGTATTCAATATGGCGGCTGTAGGCAAATAATAGTATTGTTTTGTATTGTTGTCATAGTGCTTTCTTTATTTAAGTCGGTGTAGAAGTTTTTATTGTTGTGATAATTTAGTTTTTGTGACTTTATAAAATAGATTTTAGATTTTATATATTATTTGGACTTTTTAACGTTATAAGTTGAAAAAATGCCTGTTACATGCCTTGGAAGTAGATCAAACAGGGATGACTGACAACAACCACGTATGGAATGGTTTATAAACTTTGATTATATGTGGTTTGTGACTTTGACAGTGTTATCTTCTAAGGTTTGCCCACAGACGCCATCTTTATGTCACGTGATTTGGAAAACCTTATAGATCTTGCTAAAGAGCTGGCTATCTTAACAAGGTACTTTTTAACCTAACCTGTAAGCAACAAGCTTAAAAAAGTTGTTATAAATTTTTTTGAGTATTTATCAATGTTCGAGGGTTATTCGGATAAAAAATTTTTTGCTGGTTATGGAAAAAAAATACAGAGCAGAAACAATTTAGGTATTTAAATGTGCAATTAACAAAGGAACAATTAGAAAAATTTAATGAAGATCCAGACATTGCAAAAGTCCATAAACGCTTTCCATACAAATTTTTTACTGTAAACAGTATTCTTTGGTATATTTGATTCGATAATTTCATTAATATTCTCATCAGTATTACAACCAAATCGTGACATTTTGAAATATTGAATATTTTAAATGTCAAAATCGAAATAAAACGAAATGTAGGTATCCATAGCAACACGATTGAGTGAAAACCTATGAATAAATAATAAAAAGGAAGGAGGATAATACGATTTGACGATGTCCGCAATGGTTCTTGCATATGGCTGACTTGAAGTTTCCGGTTACCAGTGGTGTCACACACAGGGTATTATAAACTTATGTCTCGTATTAATTACTAAAAAAAATAACTGTTTTCTGCTTGTAATTATCTGTACAGTAATATACATTGTCATAAAGTTGTAGGAATATAAATTTAGATTAAAAACTTCTAAGCAGGTAAATATAAATAGTTGACTTAGTTGGTCTATATAAAAAATAAAGGAACGTCTATGATAACAATGTGGTTGTCATTAAAATATTTTGTTAATTTTTAATAATTCAGATAAATAGAACCCTACAGATGAAAAGTAATTCCCATTCAAGAGTTGGGTTAACTACTTAAATCAGAAAATAATATATAAAACAGCATGAAAAAACTATACATGTCAAATGTCACGATTCGAATGAGTCATATTTGGTTCTTCAATATGGCCGACTTCCGTCGTGATTATTTGCTAGATTAAAATATGACAACGTTCCTTCCTTTCTATTCCTTTCTATTCCCATGGGATCTGTTTTCAGTATAATGTTGGTTTATTGGTTGTATTCAATCAGATGACCACAAATTAATTGATTTCATTGGATTTCCAATTGAGCAAAAAATTTTCACCATAACAAGGTGACAATATTGTTAAAATGGTGTGACCATTATTTTTTCGAGTCGATTTTTTAAATGAGTATAAACATATTACAAATAAGTATTTCAAATTGATTGCATTAAATTTTAATTTGTGGAAGTCCATCTTATTAAAAAAATTAAGAATAAAACTTTTTAAAACTAATTTAATTTAAAACTTCCAATTTTTATTATTATATTGATTTTTAACTTAATGACAGCTGATTATGAACTAGATATTTGGGAAAAAACAGTTAAAAATTACAGTCAGACCAACAACTGAACTAACCGTTAATTAAAAATCAGTGACAATTATAAATAAAATTTTTTTTTTTTTTTTAAATAATGATAGGTATGAGGGAAGTTGCACTAGCCACTTCATTTCATCTCTAGGTGTATAATTCTGTTTTTGTGTTTTGTATGTTGCTACTATATGTAAAAGAAATGACTTGCTCTACCCCTGCACGGTTTTGTAGGTGCATTTTGCTTGTGTTAAAACTAATATTTTTTCTAAACATTTTACTTATAACTACATTTGTTTTTTAGAAGTTTTCTTATTTTTTATTTGAATGTTACAGTTGACAGAAGCAAACATGAACCCTGGGTGGGCGTATCCTTGTCGCTGTAGTTGTATTTTCATCTCACTTATGCAGCCACTAAAATTGATATTATCGTTAACATTGGCTCGTGATTGGCTGATTGTGATAACCTTGAAATTAGTTGGCATATTTTCCGCGGACCATGTTTGCTTCTGTCGACTGTACTACTCATTTTGTTAGGTTATCATGCAAAAACTAACCTCACATTCTTCTTTTTGATCCTAAAATGACACCAAACAATAATAATTCCAGTGTTGTCAGCTTTAAAATTAGAAATATTTAGCATTGTAAAAACAATATTGCTATGAATCAAAATAATAGCAAAAAATATTGCTGTCATGGCCCAAACAGAATACGAATTTAAACTACCATATTGTTATTGTTTAAAAGATTTAACAATGTGGTTACTATAACAATGTTTAAACAGAATGGACCTGATATCACAAATAATCATATATTTTAATTTATTGTACTAACTCTTACTTTTTGGAAGTCCATCTTATTAAGAATAATAAAAAAGTCTTCGTTTCAACGTAACTTCCAAGTTTATTTGAAAAAATATGTTTTAAATTACAATGACGGCCGTTTCGCCTTCGAGCGTATATATTAACGTAGAGACAGCGTCCAAATGAGCTTTGTTTTGTATCAGGGGGGGAAAATAAATGTCACATAGTGTCCAGCAATCTCATTGGTCCGTTTTGAATTTGCGTGTCAAGTCGAATTGTCACATATGCCATTATTGTCAATTTGTTTTGCATCTATAGTTATTTTTACAATTTAAGAGTGTTTGGATATTACTTTTAAAGCCATTTTTTAAATTAATTTGAGTATATATTATATGGTGAGAGTTTGTGTGATTTGTAAATATAAATATGAAAATGAATCATTAAGGTCGTTTTACAAGTAAATATGCATTAGTGTCTCTTACACTTGTTTAAAAATAGAAAAATGCATAAAGAAAATATACCGCCATATTATTAAGAATACTGAAATTCTAGAAATTTATGCAATAAATTCAACTTTCTATTTTATAAAATATTTTATGATTCCATGTAAATAATTAATTACTATTACTACTTAAATTCAAGTCTAAAAAATATTTTGTTACATGTTTCAAAATGTATTATAAGGGTATTGATTTCAAACCCCCTAATAATGATACGACACTGGCTATAGTGTCTGACAGTTTCCCCTGTGATACAAAACAATTAAGGTCGAAACCTACTATTAAAACGCAACGCGATGTGTTGTGTCGACACCCGACGCTCGCCGTGCATATAGACAACACGCCACGCGATGCTACAACACGTATCGTGTAGTGTAGTCTCTCACGAAAGACTCAAGAGTATTGACGTGTGACGTGGCCATGGATTCGATTCTGCTTGAAGACGAGCTAGATGAAGATTTAGAAGAAGATTTCGAATACTATGATCACGATAATGAACTGAACTCATATCATATAACAATGAGTAACGCCTAACAAAAAATTTCTTTTCTTTTATCATAACCTTAAAAATGTTGTCGAAAGTTTGACGCGTGGCGTCGGGTGTTAACTAGAAACACACTGCGCTGATTCGTCAGGTGGCGTGTTCCCCCCCTCTGCCGGCAACACGCTGATCCAAATCGATTGGATGTTGTGGCGTGTCGTCACGTAGCGTGTTGTCTATGTGTTTCTCACTATAATAAATATATGGAATTACACGTACTGACACGCGTCGGGTGGCGTTGCGTTGCGTCACGTTTTGGTAGTATGTTTCGACCTTTACTATTGCTTGCTGCCTCTACGTTAGTATATATGCTCGAAGCGTTTCGCTAAGAAGCATCGTCAGATTGACATTTAAGTTACATTTTGTTTGTTTGTAGCTAGGTACCTGATGTTTAGATATTATTAAGGCTAGACCAAGTATGGAAGTAATGATATAACATCTACGCTTTAATATTGTTTCGCTTTTGTGTTTAAAGTTCATCATTCATCAATTCCATTAGAATTACTCGCTGAATGTTCTCCATTCTAGATTGAGGTTATGTGACTTGTCAACCTCAACAGATGTTGAAAACGTCAAATAATAACGCTGAAATTCAACAATGCCACAGAGTATATAATACAAACCAGAGTATCGGCTCGCTGTCGGCACCTTTGATGTTTATAAGACAAGAGCGGCCATTTTTTGGGAGTATAAACCTCAAAACAGAAAATTGGTTAGTCTGTTTTGTGGTAACCAATATTCTGTTTTGTGGTATAAGCTCAGGGTACTACTAAAAAAATTGTTATTATAAATAAGACCCGTACTTGAAATTTTTCTTTATTGTTAAGATAATTATTGTTATTTTCAGAAAGTTTAGAAAAATAGAATTTGTTTTCAACAAGATTAACAATATTAACTAAACGTTGATTTATTTGTTTTTAAAAAAAGTAAAATTGGTTTTTTAGGTTAAATAATTACATATAAATAGAATTTCTACGCAAAATAAATGACGGAATATGTATATCTTACATGCAATTTTCCTCGTTAGTAAGGAAGGATATAAAAAAACACATCAACAGCTTTAACACTTATTTATTTCTCCAAATTAACAATTTATCTTTATTTTCATTACTTTTAAAATTTCTGTTGATACATTTAATGGTAGTGTATAGTCTTAACCTAAAATATAATTTTTTTACATAAAGTAATGGAAAATTTGTAAAAGGATGTATAAAAGTTTTATTACTACTAATATTTAATATAGTTTGAAGAACATGATCTTTTATTGCCAATTCTTCAAATAGTTTTTCAAAAATGTTATTTAGTTTAGCAATAAATATAATAAAACTACCAACTACCAAAGAAAAAATATTAGTAAGCCATGGTTTGACAGTAACTGTGTGCTTGCCAAAAAAGATGTAAAGCAAGCACTAAAGTTGTGTAAAAAGGAAAACTTTTCTGATTCAGCAGTAGCTTTGTATGCTGAATCAAGACATTCCTACAAATTATTAATTTTATCTAAAAAAAGAGAGTATGAAAAACTAATCATATCCGACCTATCTAACATTAAAGATGCAAGACAGTTTTGGTTGACCGTGAAACGATTCAGAAGTTGTTCTGTACATAAAAATAAAAGCCTACCGGTACAAGTTTGGGAGAATTTGTATGAAAATATATACCCTACAAAAGTTTACCTAAATCCTATTTTTACTGATGTCTTGCATCCATTTCTAGACTCGTCGATAACTACTGATGAAATATATTCCGTGCTTAATAGTTGCAAAAATAAAAAAGCTCCGGGCATCGATTCTATTTCTTACGAATTTTATAAAAACCTGCCGAATAATTGGATCCTTTACTTAAATCATCTGTTTAATCTCATTTTTAATACAGCTGAACTTCCGCTTGACTGGTCCGATATACTTCTTTCTATGTTGCATAAAGGTGGTCCTGCGGAGGATCCTTTTAATTACAGAGGATTGGCTTTAGTTAACTGCTCGGCTAAGGTTTTCACTCAAATAATTCTGAATAGAATGTCAGCTTGGACAGAAAGTAACAACATATTCCCTGAATCTCAGGCTGGATTTCGTGCTGGCCGTGGATGTATTGATAATATATACACATTAACCTCTGTGGTTCATATTCACATAAGGCATAAAAAAAGGAAATTGTTTGCAATATTTGTGGATTTTAAATGTGCTTTTGATTCTGTTTGTCACTCATTACTCTGGGAAAAGTTGTTTGGCATTGGAATTTCCTCTAAGATTATTCGTGTGATAAAATCCATGTACGATCATGCGACAATTAGAGTGAAAGCGTCCGATGGTTTAACGCGACCTTTTGATGTATCTGCCGGGGTTTTGCAGGGGGATTCTTTGAGCCCACTACTTTTTGCCTTATTTATCTCTGACGTTGAATCCTATTTTTTAAAAAATAATGCTCGAGGTATAAATATCGATAGTAATAATGACGTTCTTACGTTACTTTATGCCGACGACCTTGTTATTCTAGCGGATTCTGAAATTGATGTTGCAAGAAACTAAAACTAAACTAAAAATTCCTGAGAACTACACCGCCGAAAATAGATTAACTGTTAATACTTCAAAAACAAAAATTATATCATTCTCTAGGGGTGGCTACAGACCAACCAATGCTAGATTTTTATTTAATGGTAACCAGATACCTTTATCAAACAGTTATGTTTATTTAGGAACAACCTTTGTATCTTCTGGTCTTTTCAGAGAGATGGCAACTATTGCCGCTGATAAAAGTAAGCAAGCAATTGGGGCCATATTGCCTATTATGACGAAGACAAAAATGCAGTCATGGGAAGCACGCATTAAACTTTTTGAATCACTAGCTCTGAGTATGATGTCAAACTCTGTTGCCATCTGGGGTTTAAGATATGGTGACATACTGGAGAGAGTTCAGGTGCACTTCTTAAAGCGGATTCTTTTACTGCCAAAAAATACCCCTGATTATGCTGTGAGGCTCGAAACTGGAAGGGTCAAATACGCTTACAATGTATTTAAGGCTGCCTATCAATGGCTAATAAAAGTTTTAGCTATGCCTGATCATAGGTTCCCCAAGATATGCTTATTACATCAACACCGCATGTCATCATGTGATGATAGGTATAGTTGGGCTCTTCAGCTAAAAAGAATTTTTGTGTGTTTAGGAAGTGGTCACCTGTGGGATAATTTAAATTTAAGGGAACTAGTGGCTAGTAAAAAAGACGTTCTTAAGTCCTATTTTGAACATCTTCATCAAGAAGATATTTCTCTAAGACAGAAAGGCACCTTTCTAACTTTTTACAATAAGCTACATGTGTCCAATGTCCCCGCCGGATATCTTTTGTTAGAAATGCCTATTCAACTCACTCGCACTATTGCCCAGTTAAGGTTGTGTAACTCTTTCAGACTTGTGTTTACATTAAATGGAAACAACCATATAATCAATCCAAGTGACTTATGTACTATTTGTAACTGTCATGTAAATGAAACGATATATCACCTAATTTTTGAATGCCCGATTTTTACAACTATGAGGCCAAAAGTTGATTTGTTTAACAGTTCTGATATATTTTTCAATGTTTTGGATAATCTAAATCTAGTAAACATTAAAATAATATGTCATTATATTTGGAGTATTCTTAAATTGCGTGCTCTTATTATGAATGACTAGTGTAGACTTTTTTTTATGAATTGTTCTTTTTTTTTTATACGTGTATATATATATATATATATATGTAAATTTACTTCATTACCGAACCCTTGCTGTAACACTTGTGTTTTGAAGCAATAAATTATTATTATTATTATTATTATTATTAATAAATATAATAAAACTATTACCAGGATTTAAAATATTTCCATAGACACACTATTATCTTTATTTCTATATGCTTTAAATAAACAGAATAAAGCTGAATCATCTAAATTTTCAATGGATTTAGAATAATGCTCACATTGTATGTTGTTATAAACATTTCTTTATTAAATATCCTCTTATAGAACACTAAGAAGTAGTATTTATTTTAGTGTCATTTAATGTAAGTAACATTTATTCCGCATCTCCTTCGCAGTTTTTTGTACTTGAATTAAATAGTTTAATTCACTATTCCACAAAATACAAACGCTACCACTGATTTATTCACATACAACCAACTGCCTACTTTAACCAAAACTAATGGCGACGGCTATGGATACTCCCAAAGTGTCATGGCGATACCTGCAAATGGATGCTTACCCCCTCCATATAGAGTCGATACTCTGGTTTGTATTATATATATACTCTGTGACAATGCGTTCACCTTTTTTTAAGCTGTCAACTCATTTTATCACTAAACTGTTGAGAGCTTTAAGTCAGCTGCTGAAGTCGGGTGAACGCACATACTGATTTCAATGTTACAAAGTAGATTTAGTATACGCGAATTATAAAAAAAATGATTTAATTCAAAGTATAATATTGTTTTATTATCCATCTTGGTTTGGGTTACTGCGTTATAGTACATTAAAAATGAACAAACCGTAACACTATGACAATCAATTTTAAGCATGGCCCAAGCTTTTAAACAAGATAAATGTCAATAATTTAAGATTTGTTTTAAATGTTTGGCTGAATTACTGTTTTGTTTCAAAATAAGTATTATTGCAAATTCCTGAATATTATTTTGGTGGAAAACAATCGACTGCATGACTGATATAAAATTAGCATTCAAGTCGAGCGTTTCCTTATGTCTCAAAATGTCATCAATATTCTCAGAGAATTGAGTTTAGTTCGACTTTTCTTCTGCAAAGGAATGTAGCCGTCACCACCCACACAGGCATGAGAGGCTGCTAGCTACTTTTCCTCTGTATACACGGATCTTAAAGTCTGTTACACGAAATGGAATGTTTCACGGTACACATTTTTATTTAGATGATTCGTTTATTTAAATAAATTTATAAACATATTTTTAGAAGCACAAAATTCTAAAATATTTGGCTAATCTCAATAACTTTATTATAAAATATAAAATAAACTTTAAAACACTTAGCCCTGTGTTGTGTTTAAGTGGAATAATTGATTGGAAAATATCTATTGAATGAGACTTTTGAAAATGTAAAGTTTTTAACTTTTTATTTATTTCAACATTGATTGACAACTTATTCAGTTTTGCTCTGCAAATGAATTCTCTCCTGAATGGTAGGAAGGTGCACCTTAACAGAAATAGTTCGAACAGTTTATGAGGTTATATTCTATTTGGAAGAAACCGCAATTGACAAGACTGCGATTTATAGAATTTGGAGAGGAAAAACCTAGGGTAGTACTAAGGATTTGCAGATGACACGGCCATATTTTACCGTGCTGAAAACTGGCTCCAGTTAAAATTTAAAGTTGAAAGGGATTTTGCTGTAATTAAAAGGTATTTAGATAGTAAATTGTTAACAATGAATTTAAGCAAAACTAACTACTTACCATTTAGTTGTAATTCTTTTGGGGCTCCTACCTTCATTCAATTAAATATTATTACAGATACAGAAACTATTACCATCTTCCCCGAAACAAAAATAAAATATCTGGGAGTTATTATCGATTGCCATTTAAAATGGAATTTGCATATAACTTATACCTTCAGCAAACTAAGAAGTATTTTGTATAAAGTAAAAACATTAAAGAATCTGGTACCAGTAGAATCGCTCAGAACTATATACTTCTCGTTAGTGGAACGTCATCTCTGTTATGGGATCACAGCTTTAAAAATCCACTTGCATCCATTAGAAGTCACTCAGAGACGATTTATAAAAATAATTTATTCCAAAAAAATTAGATACCCTAGTGACGCTTTATATATGGAAACAAAGATATTGGACTTGCAACAACTTTATTACCTATCCTCCTGCATTAAATATCATACAAACAAACGATGCTCTCAACTTCCAAGTCACAATTACAAAACTCGCCAAAGACATATTACATTCCTACTTTAATGACAAAAACAATTTCCCAAAGATCACACTTGCTCATGGCACCCAAGCTCTACAATACAGTCCCTGAAAATATAAAAGTTATAAAAAATCTTCATCGTTTTAAAACCAAATTAAGGCAACACATAATATCCAATCATCGTAGTATGGTTCATAATTTTTTAAAATTATTCGTAGTTTTTGGTAACCACTTCATTCATGTTTGTTTTATTTATTAGTCCGGGATTCGTTATATATTGTAATGTTTTAAAATAACAAAAAAATAACTTACCCAATATATAACTTAAATTGTAATAAGTTATTAAAGATGGATATAATTTTCAAATCTTTTCTTTAAATGATGAATACACCATAAAATTTCTTTATTAGAGCTATTTAATAAGTCTCAATTAACACAAGAACACAAAAATTATCTTGATAAAAAATGAGTCCATAAGAAGAAGTATTAACATCAATAGTCGATTCCATAGCCAAGTCCAAGATCCTATGTTGTTTAAGCTAAAAATAAAAAGTAAATGAATATTAGAATATGATAATAATGAATAATAGGAATATTATATTAGTGATAGGAAACCCATTCTATTAGTTATATTAAGTTAGTTAGATCAAAATATAAATAAGTTATAATCAAAGTTAACAATAATAATAAGTTTAATAATGTTGTTTATAGGTAGTTATAAGATAAGAATTAAGTAGGTGTAGATGATTTCAAATTATTATTTAAGGTAGAAAATATCCAACTATATTCAGTTAATTATATCATTTGCAAAATTTAAATACAACAAGCAAACATTAGCTATCAGAACAAAATAAACAATATCATAGATTATAAATATAACTAAATAAACAAATGTGACTTACCCAATCAATGTTTATAAATTCATTTAAGCATCAAAGTGATGAGTCCATATTACAATATATCGGATGATAGTACAAGCTTAGTACTTCCTATGTTCTGGTACATCCCATATTTTGATACAATACAATGCTTGAGAGAGTCTAAAAAAGATATTGAAATTTATCACATGTAAAACTGTAAGAAAGTGATGTGGTTGTTTACAAACAAAGACTATATATAATCAAAGCTTTATCAAGGACATTGTGATTGATAAACCCAGTGAAAAGACACTGTAAATAGTGAAATAGTGATCACAAACTTATAATATAAACTTAAAAAGATGTGATTGCAGTGAAAAGACATGAACTTAATATTAAATGATTAATTGATGTTATTAATTATTATAATTATGTGTTGTTGTAAAGTAATTAATTTTAAGTTATTCATTGATGATTTTAGGTATTATTATTTTATTTATTTGATAAATTTTGTAGTTAAATTGTTATGACGCAGTAGATTTCTAATGTAAATAAAAACTAAAATAAGAAATGTCATTAAAAGAAAAGGTTTTCTGATTATATTTGAGTATGTAAATTTTCATTTTTTGTTAAAATCAAGGGTCAAAAAGAAATATTTACTCATAATTGTTCAATTTGTTATTGTTAATTGTAAGGATGTCCGCCATTATGTTGCTCCAGAAAGTCAACAATTTTAAAAGGAAAATTTTGTTTGAAAATTTAAAAAGTTTATTTTTATGATGAAATAAATTATGCAGATTCGATTAATAACAATTATAAGGCCAGAAAATGCTAAATTAAAAATTTAATTTTCCAAAATTTCAATGCAAAGAGGTTAGGAAAAAACAAAACACGGTCGAAAAAGCGGCCATGTTTGGAGTTTCCGGTGTTAACATATAAAAACCCGTGGAAAATGGGAAAATAGGTCACTCTAATTTCATCAAAAGGCCAATCCACGTCAATTTATTTCTAGATTATTATATCTTAATGGCCGACTTCCTGTTAAATGAAATTATAAAAATAAAGATGGTAGCATAATTATAACATGGAAATGTATAGTTAATTTGTAAAAACAAGAGCAACTGGAAATTATATATTTGCTAATAAAATACCTATCTATAAGAAGAAAAATAAATTTGTTTTTGTACTAACCTGTGATATAGAACATCATACATCTGGAGAAGTAATAAAAAGCTTTTCTAACACTTTTAAATATGGTGAGAACGAGATAGCTGTTCCGCTCTTTGCTGGTCCCACGTGTTTAAAATATCCCGTGTGAGAAGCCGGAAATGGAGTAGCGGCATCATACACAATCAACAAGTGAATTACGGTATGTTCTTTGATATCACTTATTACATTCACTTTCCTAATACCTATAAAGTTTGTAAATGATAGATTTCAACATCTTTAAACCACTATTTTGATACAATTTTGTTTCAAATAAAATAAACTTTTTAAACATCTTGTTACCACTAATGCACGCTACTTCTCCGTTTACTGCTAGCATATAACTGTAATATATCACGTGTTCTTTTAAGCGTGGGCATATGCGCACGAAAATACCATAGTCGTATCATTAAGTAGGTATAGGGTATATTAATTCTTTTAGGTAAAATAAGTAAAATAAATAATATTATCGTTAGATTTTATTAATTGGAACCGACTACTGTAGTTTAGAGTCATTCGTGTTTTAAAATTAATTTAAGTAAACCAAATCTAAAATAAGAATAGATAAAAACTACATATGTTGATTTTGATCATATATTATTGGCAAATAGTAAAAAATAAATAAAAATAAAGAAATTTTGAGGTGTTTTAAGATAAATAAAGATTAAATAAGAATTAAAACATAAATGAACATAAATTATAGCCCCACAAAACTTATAAAAATAAAAATTTAAAATAATAAAAACAACAATTTAATAATTATATCAATTATAAACTATATCTATCAATCATCACATTTATAGCATTGTAATTTATTACAATATTTACCTATAAATACAAGGAAAACATATAAGTTCTTTCATAGTTGAATCTTGATTATATTTATCTAAACTATACAGTATTAATATATTATTTTTAAGGAAGTAGATATAGTGTACTAAAATTTTTTTTTGTTCGAAACAAGTGTTATTCACTTATCGATGTATTTTTACATTCACTAACACACATTTTTGAAATTTTTTATATTGTTATAGCTTGTATTGTAAGTGAATAAAGTTATTATTATTATTATAATCAGAAGGATAGGGCTAGAGGTATTATTTGTAACCTGCTGCCATATATCATTGGGTGTCCCAACGAAGAAATGCAAATAATTATCTTTCTAGGCTTTAGACTTCGTTTGTAACAGATACCATAATAGTATATTAAACAAAGCATTTCATATGGAATTCTGTTATGACACGAGTTCAAGTTTAAAAAACGAATCGCGAAGCGATGAGTTTTTTAAAGAACGAGTCTCACAACAGCCATATGAAATAAGTTGTTTGTAAAAATTTTTTTATATTGCCATTTTATCATTTTTTAAATTAATTTTTTATTTTTATGTAATTACGAAAATTTTTATTTTAAAAAGTATGTCGGCAGCACTGTGTAATTTATAAAATTTGACAGCTGTGACATTTAGATTATCAAATGTTAATGTTTTAAAATATTTTAAAATGAATAATTTACCAATAATAATATATTATATAAGTAAAATATTATATTCATATTCACAGATACTTTTTTAAAGAACAATATAAAATTAATAAATTGCTATTAGCCACAAATGTCATTGTCAATAGTCTTGCCTTTAGAAACTTTACTCATGTCGCCAACCATTTAAAACAAAAATTTGCGTGCGTTAAAGTTACATTACGATACGCAAATGCGTTTTATAATGAAGATTTTTATAAGTGCAAAATATAAAAAATCATTTTATAGTATCTGGGTAAGGTTACTGCTTATTGAACAATTCGGTTAATCCTCCATCTTAGTGATGATGTTATTTCGCCTTAATACTGATATTCTTTTGTTAGTCTATTTTGCAAAACTCCTAGTATGGATTTGTTCAACATATCAGTAAACATTTCAGCTTTATTATTATCATACTATCTATTAATACCAGCACTAATTTTAAATTTTGGTCGGTACTCCCTCTAGGAGAAATGGTAAATAAACTTGACGATGTTTGTATCGTAGACGTGGTGTATACCATATTTAGTTTATTCACCCTACATTCCAAATTCTTCTTCTTTGAACTCAATCTTTTTTTTTTCGATTCTTAAAATGTCATCTTTCACCGCTTTTCTTACCATTCAATGAAGGATTCTTTTGCTTTTACTCTTTCTTCTACTTTTAAGATCTACTTTAAGATCATCTCTATTGGATTTCTGGGATTTTAAATTTCACCTTCATTAGATTATTATAAAAAGCGTGGGCCCATGAAATAAATTTATAATTACTGATGTTTCAAAAAATTTTGTACCAGCTTTAAAATGTGGTTTTCAAAATTCATAATTTATTAACTTGATGTGGTTACAATTAAGCAAAAAGTATTGACAATATTTTTAATGTGCTTATACCAATTCTCTTAAGTATAAATGAGAAGGAGTATTTGATCAATTACAGCATTGAATTCTATGATTTGCAACGTTATTTGTTTTGCGTTTAGTGCAGGTCGTCTCTATTTGCTTTTAGGTTTTTTTTTTATTTTATCTTTATTGGCTCATTTTTATTTTCAATATAGCTTTTAAATTAATTGAAAACACGGAAACACAAAATAAATAACAATTGAACAAAACTTTAATTATTTAATTGAAAAAAATATTTTGTCACTACTAGCCTATGAACTAACTTTATTAAATTTTGCTGAGATGTGACTACTTGACCTAACCTAACCATTTTACAGATTGTGAGGTTAAGTGGTGTAGAGACTAAATGTCTTCATTTAAAAATTCACTTACTTTTTTAAAAATATTAAAATCAATTGACTTATTCATATATTTTTATAGCGATTTTTATTATACAACACTTATTTTCAAATCAAAACAAAAATTATTGGATATGTTATTGATTGCATTGTCATGTCATGTGAAAAGGGAGTGACTGGTGACATGTAAAATTTTTTTATTAGTTTTATAAACAAGTAGAATGCCAGTAGTTAAAAAAATGCTATATGACCCACAATAGGAAAGTGAATTATTGTCTTTTTCTAGGTACTACTGTTACAACCCCTCCCCCCATTTTGTAACAGTTTTGTTTGACTGATAATCGAACTTTTCATAAGTAGGTGTTACAAAATGGGGGATTTTATAATAGTTTTAAATTTATAAAGTCGGCTTTGAAATTAAAAGAATTCTGTACTGTCAAAAGTTTCACAAGAAAATTATTCAAGTTTGACATTAGCATAGTGTGAAATTATAGACGTTCTGCTTGAAAATTTATTATAATAAGCCATAAAGAATGAATTTAAACAATTTCAAGATATCGTCAGACTATGAAGAGGAGTTTAGTAATACTCCGCTAGAAATATTAGAAATTACAGCGGCTACACTGGATAATTTATTACCAGAAAAGTCTAAGAACCGCTATGAACAAGTTTATGAAGTATTTATAGATTGGCAGCAAGACATAAAAAGAAAATAGTTTTCTTAAAATGTTTTAATGGCATATTTCGGAAAGATAGCAACAAAATACAAACCATCTATGATTTGGTCAATGTACTCAATGTTAAGGTCTTAATTAACCATTCGACATAATATAAACATTGACCTATGACAAACTAAGAACATTTTTAAAACGAAAAAGCGACGGATTCAAGCCAAAAAAATTAAAGACCCTAAGCACTGAAGATATTAATAAGTTTCTAAAAGAAACTCCCGATAGTAAACATCTAGGTATTAGATAAGGTAAGTAGTTCAAAATTACCTTGATAATATCTTTGATGCGTGTACATTTTTTAATTATATAATGACTATCAATCTAAAAAACATTAGTAGTAATATTTTTCTTCATATCCTCAACAGGCTGTACTTATCATGGATCTAATTGGCGCAAAAATGAACTGAGAAATATTAAATTAAATGACATTGACAATACCGGAAAATCTTACGTGGTGAACATACCGGATACTAAAACGAAAACTGAAAGATCATTCCTAAAATGTTGAATCTGGAACCGTTGGCGAAACTGATACCGAAAACCGTTTACACTACCACTACACCAACACACACTTTAATATGCCTGACGCGCGTTTCGATAACCAAGTTATCTTCTTCAGAGGTAAACTTACTTACTTACTTAGTAGAAAAACTAATGATAACTCAAGAATCGATTTCGACTAATGTAGTAGAATTTGGCAGTGTATTTGAAAAGTCTGGGTCGTTTGTATTCAATAGCTGCCAGAATATAACTATATAAATATAAATGTAAATGACTTTCAGTAGTAGAAAAAGTATAGTACAAAACTCTTTTTGTAATGATGCCTTTAACATCAGCATTACAACACTTGTTATGTATTATACTATTAATGGACCTCGGCGATAATAACTCACTTTTCTACCTTGGCACATAATTACAATTTTTTCCAATTATATAACAGATATTTGTAGGAGTAGAGATCTGAGACATCGCAGATGAAAAACTAATTTTAGTGAGTAAGTAATTGGTGCGAACTATAAATTTTTTATTAATTAATATTAAAAACTGATTATAATTCATTGAATTATTGGTGTGTATTTACTTCTTTTTAATAAATAACTATTGTCATTTAAGTGATTTTACTTAATTTATTAAATACAGTTATACTTTGATATTAAAGCGAATACCAAATTAATATATACAATACAAAAAAATACATGCAATATACCTCGTATATTTCAAAATTTCAACAGTATTCTATTAACTAAACGATTTCAAAAAGGATATCAGCTGATATAATACAAATCCAATCACTATTAATACATTATAAATTCCGTGTGTTGTCACATATATTTTGATATACGAAAATTAAATAACTGACAGATTACAAAATAGGAGTAGCTTATACATTTATTGGACGTCAATAATATTTTAATGTACTTTAAAATACCGGAAATTAATTTAGTTTTACCATTTATTTGGGATACTGTGTTATTAATGGCGTAGTGTATGGTTTCTAAATATTTTTTTAACTATGAATCTTAATCAAAATATCATAGAGCCCAAGATAAATACTTTTGATGGTGGTTAACGCTTAGGCTGAATTATTGAAACATTAAATTAAGACGCTACATTTGACATAGATGGAGCTAATAGTTAGTTGGTCTATCGTATGAATTTTTAATTCACCCTGATTTTGGTTGCTCTTAAATTGGAAGCGGGATCTCATCAGGTTTTACAATATGAGTGGGTCCCACCAAGCGAGACTAAAATTAATCTAGTTTGTTTTTTTCCTTCTAAACTTTGATCTAGGTTCGTTATATAATTAGAGAATAACTATCTATCCTCGTCGATAGGTGGCCTACCAACTAAACCCTAATCAAAAGTGGCCATCAAGAAGACGTGCCTCACTTCATCCTCCCGTCACACCTTTTGCACTCCAGTCCTCTCTCTCGTATAGATACTCTAATCATGAAGTAGCTCACTTATCCAAACTTTCGACCCATCTACTCTCTCCTACTTCATACCCCTTCCACTTTATCTCCATTTCCTCCATCCAGACCTGAAATTCCTCCTCATCGCACCCTTCTTCCTTGTCTCTTTGCTCTAGCCATCACGTTTAATGTGTAAGACCTTCTACTTAAAATCGCTCTATGTTCTCCACAATCTTCCTACATATATTTATTTCGTTCCTTAAGCTAGAAGAGGATAAATAACATAACAGGTAACATATAATAGATGACTTGAGAAATTTGTTAGCAAAAAGTTGTGGTATATGATTAAATATTGTGGTTACTATAGGCTGGACTATGGGTCATGAAATTTCAAAAGGCAATCTGGCAGTCTCATCAGCTTATCAGCATCAGCGGTGGTTGACCTAGTAAAGGGACGCTTCCTTGACAAATTCAAGGGTAGATGGAAAGAAGACTATCCACGGAACTGAAGTATCTGAACAGCAAAGTAGCCAAGAAATACGTTGCCATGACCAGAGATGACCTCCGTTTGGTTACACGCATATTTACTGGCCAGAGGATAGCTTGCTATTATATAATAGCATTGCATGTGCATTGCCCCAGGAATCTGTCCTGGGTCCAACACTATGGAACCTTTATTACGGCGAGCTTTTAACGATTCCTGTACCAGTAGACGTAAAATTGTTAGGGTGCGCAGATGACCTAGCAGTTGTAGTGGTAGGAAAGGATGAAGCAGATTTGAAGAATAAGTCCAACAATACCGTCTTATGAGTCACAAGATGAATGAACAACAAGGGTTATACTAGTAATTGCAAGAATCACTCCGATACACTTGGTGGTGGAAGGAGAAAACAAAGGGGGTACGAAGAAGAAAACCTTGGAAAATGTCAGATCGAGTGGCAATAGTATTATACGTAACAAGGTCGGTAGGTGACTTATTACAGTACGAGTTAGTTTAAATAAAGACGAGTACTGTAATAACACCTAACGACCATGTATCCTATTATATTTTATTTTATCCTGTTTTTATAAACTAATAAATTCATAAACATTTTAATAATAGTTCGGAACTTGACTAGTTAGGTACCTACGTCAAATTACCTTAACTGTCAGGTACTGTCAAATCATTTAAAATTTTAAAATATACTATTAATTTCGTAGACCGCATAGCCTTAGTAGCTGACGCATTCAAAAGATGAGAAGAAGAAGAAGAAGAATTTTTTTTTATTATTAAGCAAAGACAATATATTTCTGTTATTAAGATTTAATTATTAATATAAAATTGAATAACATTTACTTCTTTTTAAATATGGCAGTAAAAGTAAATAATTAATTATTTTATTTTTATATAGTATTTTTAAATTTCAAAAATGAAAAGTTATTGTCATCCCTTAAGCAATCAGAAGCAATCAGAGTAGCGTTGCTAGGCGACACATTACAATACCAAATACCGTTATGTTCTATTTACCGGCGCCAAATTAATTAAAGGGGAGTTTATTTACTGGACAGGATGAAATAAAATAATAAACTACTGTCCTACATAGCTGATATCTGGGCATGGATTTTTCCAATTATACAGGCATGGATTTAAAGTGACTGAAAGTGGTGCGTGCGTATATTGCGGCGAAGACGGCAGCGTAGAGTTTCTTTAAATATCCAAGGTGGGACGTAAACAAAACAGATATGGAAGAGAGAGTAGGAAGGGTAAATCCAGAAACAATGATGCAAAGGATGACAGAGAGCCACAGCAAATGGGAGGCAGTGAGCAAATTTGCCAAAAATATTTTAAGTGAAAAAGAAGAACAATGTATAGCATGTTAGGACAAGAAGAGTAGTAAGCACGAAATAGGCCGGTGACCCCAACATAATAACAGTCTTTCATGAAGCAATGCTATCAGCAAGTACCAGGAAAGACCAATTACTTAGTCTCTGGAGGGGTTTTAGCCGGTAAGAGTCCTGCACTACCTGGCAAATGGGCCAATTGTAGAGGATTTGAACAAGAAGATGAGACTGTTGAACACCCCTTTTGTGAATATCTGGCACTCTCTCTAATAAGATTTTATGTTTTCGGCGAGAACGGGCTAACACATGCCAACTTGGGGGAGCTGTCTACTGGCGACGTTGTCACCAACTTTAAACAGGCAACTTGGTTGAGGAGATAATAGGCCTATGTTGCAGTGGGGCGACCCACCCTTCAAAAAATGACAGATACAGATAACCGAACGAAACATTAATATTAAAAACAAAGGACTTAGGTACTGATCTCAAACAAATGATATATATTTCCTTTATTCAATTCCTCTATTAATGATGTCCTAACAAATCTAAAATCTCCTGTTCAAGCAAAACTTTATGCTGATGACCTGATTATATATGCGAAAGGTAAATACTTAAAATCCACCATAAACATCCTACAGCAACAAATTATCGCGTTAGAAGAATGATCAACCGAATCCGGTTTTACTTTTCCCCCGTATAAT
The DNA here is from genome assembly GCA_035357415.1 of Ophraella communa. Classification (NCBI taxonomy): domain Eukaryota; kingdom Metazoa; phylum Arthropoda; class Insecta; order Coleoptera; family Chrysomelidae; genus Ophraella; species Ophraella communa. Next base: position 22,298,758 of record CM068984.1, read on the forward strand.
CTTCACCAAAAAATTAAACATCCCTCAATGCCCAAAACTACGATTGTACGGCCAAAAATTAAATTATTTCAATGATATGTTTTTTAGGTTTATTTTTCGATAGACGTTTAACATGGAAGAAACATATTTAACATTTACTCCTAATATGCCAAATTCGATTGAATATAATAAAATACCTTGCTAATAGGCACTGGGGATCTGATGAAAAATGGTTCTAGCATTTACACACACCTGATACGTTTAAAATTAGACTATGAATGTGTAGCGTATGCATCAGCAAGTAAAACACTCCTTAAAAGTTTAGATGTTCTGCAAAACAACGCATTCAGACTTATCTGAGGTGCCTACAGAACCACATCAGTTAATACCATGCGCTGTGAGCTGGGAGAATTTCCACTGCACTTTAAAAGGCTAATACTAAGTCTCCAGTATGCAACCAAAATTGCTAAACTCCGAATATCCTTATCTACAACACGTTATTGGGAAAGAGGTATGAAGGCCGTATAAAAAATTAAAAACAATACCCGTGCTGTTACGAAAGAATTTATATCTATCTAAATACCATCAACACCCAGCAATTTCCTTCGACGTAAGTTACTTTCTGCTCAATTTCCCCATGTATTATACCATTACCAACGATTATTACATCAATCATTACAGCCTTCAAAAGAAATTCCTGGAAATTATTTCTAAATATCCAGAATCCATCTATCTATGTACTGATGCATTAAAGTCCAACTTTGGGGTAGGAGCTGCAGTGTTTTCATCCCGCTGTATTCTAAATTTTAAATTGCCACACACAGTATTTTATCTAAAGCATTATTTGCTTTTTTTCAAGCATTATTACACATAAAATCAAGACAAGGTAAACAATTTCTAATTATAATGGACTAGTTTAGTAGGATCATATTAATCAAAATGATAGCAATATATATTTAGGATAAGATACCTACTTACTTATATTGGTATTCATTTTGCAAGTAATTTTTCTCATTTCGTAAAATTTAGCAATAAATAATTAGTAAGTTTTAAACGTAGCGCCAACTAATAACCAATAATGAAGTGTGTTTAAAAGTCAACGTTGTCACAGTTTAGCTACGTTCGTTTCAAGTATTCTCAAAGCACTGGCGGCACAAAACACCGTGTTCTGTGACTAACTGATTGTACCAGTTGACAAGATATATGACAGGAGAGAAAATTGTGTTTATCTGTAGCTTAGACTAGGAAAGAGAGAGGACAGCGCATGGCAATGAAAACCTTATGCGTGTGAGTGAAGCCAATTTTCAAACGTTTGGTGGCAAACAAATTTGGAACGTCGAATTGTATTTTTTTAGTTTTTTTATTAATTTTCACCTTTTTCAATAACCTGAATAGACATTTTAAAATGGTTAATTGTGCAGCTTATAAGTGCAACAGTCACAGTGCTAAAAAAGAGCAAGGAATTTCATTTCATAGGTAAAAAGTATTTTACAACTATTTCCTTGAAATTTATTTTTATTAATATTACAGCTTTCAGGTAATAGATGTTTAACTAAATCACATATGTTATGTACGATAACTTAAATTAATTGTACATACATTTTGAACATTGTTTTTATTCAGTTTTAAAGATTATTTTTCATTTAATTGTTATTATTTGCTCATAGATGTAATAGTTTTGCAGTGGCGTGGAACAAAAACATATATTTAAAATAGATGAAATTTATTAAAATTGTAATATTTATTAAATAAATATGTTTTAAAATGATTGCTCTTTTCTTTTGGAGCAGTATAAATTTAAAGACTTTTTTAAATTAGATTTGTAATACGAAATAATGAAAATGATTATTTAATAATCGTATAAGAAAAATCGTATGATACGCCTATGTCAATATTGTCCGCCATTAGTTTGGTGGTAATTGGGTTACACAAATTCATTCCAATGCGCAGTCCTCTCTCTTTCCTTGTCTAAGATCTGTAGTAAACAAACAAGACCCCTATTCTTGACGGTGATAGAATAGATTAGCCAATAGAAAGTGGGCGTGGTTCTATTGAAAATGCCAAAACCGTATTTTTGAAATTTGTTCTCTCACTGTACCGATAAAAGGATTGCTCCCCGAGAGAACGATTACTTCTATTGGTTATTTTTAAAGGAACCGCTATAACACCTAGAGAAGGTGTTAGGGATTTTTATTTTCGAAGCAAAAATAGTATAGAAGTAATTTCTTTCATAAACCAAACACAACCAAACAACAAATTAAACTAACGAAAATGACAGAATATTTTGTTTAGTGTTTTACTCCTTATTTGATAAAGTGTTAATCAGGAACAAAAATATCGATATGTTTATCTCTTTTTAATGACAACAAATAAGAGGGAGAGATAAGTTTCTCGATTAATATTAAAGCATATCGACAACATCGCAAAATTTTCTACCAATCTTATTGAAACACGTCACTTACCACTTATGACGTATGTAATTAAATATGAAATTTAAATTTCAAAAGCCGATTATGGCTAGTGGATTAATTTTATAAAAATTTTATTTGTACAGTTGAACCACTAAAAACCTATTTTATAAGATGCAAATATAAAAAAAAATCACTAAACTAGTCCATTGACTCTCTCAATGCATTTCAGGAATTTAAAAAAAATTACTCTAAAAACCACCATGCAATCAAAATTAAGCTCATTTATGAATTAAAAATCCAAAACAAAAAGATTATTTTTATATGGACATCATCCCATACTGGTATAATTGGAAATGAAAAGGCTGACAAGGAGGCATAAGAAGCTAAGTTATAAAGTCTTTTTTATTGTACTAACTCTTACTTTTTGGAAGTCCATGTTATTAAGAATAATAAAAAAACTCTTCTTTTGAAATTAACTTTCAAGTTTATTTGAAAAAATTATGTTGTATGTCAGCGAAACGGCCGTCATTGTAATTTAAAAACATAATTTTTTTAAATATAAACTTGGGTGGTTAAGTTCAAACGAAGAGTTTTTTATTATTTTTTATAAAATCTTGCTACGTATAAAAGTTCTGCTAAAGATGTTGCCATCCACTTCCACAAACAAATTAGACAATTATTAGACACACACACTCCAAAGACAACATCAAACACTTCTTTCTAAATTAAGATTTGGTCACACACGATTAACTCATGAACACCATTTTACAAAATCACCACCACCACCTCATTGTAATTAGTGCAATACTACTATAAGTGCGTCAAACACGTTTTATGTGAGTGTCCAAAATATACTCAAGAAAGAATCCAAAGAATTTCATCAAACCTAAGTGACGTTTTAGGATCACAATGCAACGTTACTGACTTACTTAATTTTTTAAAATATACTAATATTTTAAATCAGTTGTAATTTTTGTAATTATATTGTTTGTAAAGTTTTGCTCCGCCGCTCTTAACTCTCGAAGTTGATGCGGGATAAATAAAAAAATTCCACTGTTTATTTCCTAACTCTGTGCTACAGTACGAACTATTGCTAAACTGACCAATCACGAACGGTTCACAATTTGACGGGTAATCAAAGTTAGACAAATTGTAAATTTTGTCGTTTCATTTTCAATTTGACAGTTTGCTATGAACATATTATAAATTAACACAAATAAGGCGTTAAATTGTAAATGGTTTGATTCACTTCACATTTATTCGATAGCTTACAATGGGCGTTTATAATTTTATGGTGATATATAAATCTTGAATTTTTTAAAATTTACTTTTTAAGAATAGTTTCACAATGTTAAAATTGAGCTACAGTAAGAAATAAATGAAAACTTTATAGGAAACGGTAATCAGAAACACTTTGTATAATGGAAAGACCAACCAAAAAACTAATCATTTCAGAGCCAGGGCTATCCGTTACATTTTCTTATCTTTTCCTTCCGAATCAATCACAATCAATTCAAATTTGTGTTTCTAATGTCGGGCAAAACATAAAGAAACTACTTAGAATGAGGATTTATGTGAAACGTAGCGGATTAAAGAAATCGAAAATCAATTACTGATCGTGTTCAGTGAAGGGTTTGAGTGATTAAAAAGCTTGTGGGCAGCCAGCTGCTTTTTTTTACAAACGGTTACACTGTTTGGTGCGGTGGCACGATATCACGGTATAAAGATGACCGTTAAGAGGACACACCCCTAACAAATTACGATTTATTCGTTGATACGGACACTGGAACTCATCAAAAGTGAAACATTTAAACCATTTTTTTTCTTTTCGTGCAAATAAAAACTATATTGTGTGTGTGATTGAATTTCTACACAGTAAAAAGTGTTTTTTCGGTTAAATGAAAAAAGAAAACACCACATTAGTAAAGAATTTGGTAAACGTAATTAAAACTACATAACTCTATTACAGCTAGGTCTTAATTGTTGAACACATATTAATAACCATAACATAAATTTTCTAACTGGAGGTCGCTGATTTCAAAGCTACTATCAATTGTTCTTTAGAAGCTCCAGTTTTTGAGATACAGCTGTCAGATATATTATTGTAGTAGTCGCATTTAAATTTTAAATCTACGCAACTGTTTTTAACAAGAAATATATTTTTTGTTTAACAATGTTCGTCGAGAAATATCTATAAAACTAAATTGTAGATTAAGTGTGTCGGAGTTCATAACATAAGTGTATATTGACTACCAAGATTCTATTTGGATATTTCTGACAAGTCCTAGATCCCTCATATGGTATGTGAAGTCTTTGGGATTATTTGCTAATCAATAACCAACAACCAACTTTCCAATTTTCAAGATGAATCCTTCTCTTATAAATTGTCGAAATTGTTTTACCCTTACTTTTCACCTGTTACTTGAGCAGTCCTGTACGTAGTCAATGAGCCAGTACCCCGAGCTTCATCTACACAAAGTAATCCAAATTTAAAAGAAGCTCTTCTTCATATGCTGAACGTAAGACAATAGATATTTCTTCTGGGCACAAGTTATTTAATCAAAATCACCTCAGTGCATTATTTAGAAACTTTGGTCATTCTTTAAAAGCATCGGAAATTCTAGCAAATACATTTTTCTCAACTTCCCAGTGGCAATGTATGTACTATTGAATGATCAGTAAAAATAGTATAAATTAATTTAATTATGTATAGAGAATCTTTACAAAAGGTAACTTGTTTGTTGCAGCTGGAAAGTGTATGAAAGCAATCAGGATGCTGTGTAGCTCACTTGTGAAGGAACTACTCTCGATTCGTAGATACTACACAACCAACAGCGTTGTTCGTTTTGAAAGCATCGGTGTAAAAAAGTAAATCATAAGTTATATTAATGTAATGTAGGGGTTGTCCACTGCGACCTGTGAGATCTATTGTGCCCCTTACTTGCTTAGATGGTGGGTTTTCCCGTATTTAAAGCACCGCCTCTCATCCTATCTTCTTTATGAAGGTTAAGATGTCAATCGGCATCAATTTAGGTAAGTCATCCTCTTCTATTTCGTGTGCTCCAAGTAGTAGAGCACCTGTTTTTCCTAGGGCAGGACAAGCGGTGAGTATGTATATTGAGTTTTTCTTCTCCATTTCACAATACCTACATTCTGCCTTCTGGCAAGGCTTTTGCCTGCCTTATCCCTGGTAGGTTCTCCCACTGTTCGATCTTTTCCATATTCTCATTGTCTCTGAGTTCATTGAGGATGGAACTGTAGGCTACGCTACAGAATGTTTCAGGTCCGAATAGTGACATACTTGCTGCCCTTCTAGCAAGCGTATCTGCCATTTCATTTCCTTTTATTCACGAGTGTCCAGGGAGCCATAGAAGTGTAACTGTGTTATTCATGCCCAGTTCGTTCAGTCTTTCTAGACACTCCAAGAATAATTTGGATGTTATAACGCTGGAGTTAAGTGCATTAATTGCTGCTTGACTGTCAGACATAATAGTTATGTTCGGTTTGCAGTATTTCTTTTTAATGTTGAATTGCGCACATTTTCCAATGGCGTATAGTTCTGCTTGGAAAATGGTAGGATGTGAGCCCAAACTCTGGAGGTGTTTTGTTCCAGGTCCGTAAATCCATATCCCTGTGTCTCTTTTAGTTTTGTACCCATCAGTATACCATAAGATTGTGTTCCTGTCTATCCGTGATATCACTGTAGGATCCCATTGACTTTTTTTGCTTAGCTTTACCGTGAAATTTCTTGTAAAGTTAAGTTTTTTTGACATTCTGTCCTGGGGTAGTTTCCAGTTTGGATTATGTTGAAGTGATTTAGGCAATAAGTTTTATTATGAATAATTTCCAGGAATGCTTTCTCAATAAATAAGCGGGAAGTTGGTAAGTGGGGAATCAGTGGAAAGAAGATGTTTCGTTCAAGTGGAATAAAAAGTTCATTTTTTTGCAGTGTATCTGTGAGGAATAATTGTCAGGGAAAGCTTGACGCATATGACAATAAAATTATACCTTTTCGAGCTTTCATGTGAATTATGTTCTGACCTTCATTATCACCCCCACTTACCAATCCACTTTGGATATTAATTCGCATCCTGCATGCTTTTTTGCGACTTCGCAGTATACCTAATTGATGACCCGACCGTGGTCTTAGAGCTTAAATCGGCTATTCAAAAACTGTGGTTAATAATCCATTTTTGGTCGAAACCTACCTATACACGCGTCGAATACGTTATTAGTGCTTTATCGGCCGAACGAGAAATTTATGCTTAAGTTCAACCCTGACTATCTGCCGATCCGGCCCTTCGGTGGACGATAAGCCTCCGCAAGAGATTTCTAACACCAAAACGGTCGACAATTCCATTAATTTTATACGACCCGAGTCGAAACTTCTCAAGGCGAGATATTATAACATAGAAAATGCAATTAAATGAATACTTTTCTTAATTAGTTTTCAACATTACAAGCCACTTTTATTAATAATAGAAATTTTCACGCCGTCTTCGACGCCACAGCCGTAAAAACTTTTCGCTTAAAACAATTTAATATCTGAAACGCACTTTGTGTCAAGGTCGAGAATCACCCATAACAGGGAAAACATTTAAAATAGTACCGATTAAAAGCTAATGCTTGTTACTAAACCAACTAAAGTCATTATAGTTCATTTGTTTGAAGTTGGCAGCTAAGCTAAAATGTTGTAAACAAGTAAATCAGTAGCGCACGTACTCATTTATATTTATCTTCTTAAGTAAGGGATAAGTAGTTATAATACGATATTTTTTCGATTTTAACGAGAATAATCGTGGTCGTTAGGGCCATTAAGGGATTAAGGTATAACCCTATATGTATAATTGCAAAAACAGGTACTTTATTAGTCTATAAATTGAGGATTTGTTTATATCCTAATACATAAGAATATAGGTATTCGTTAGTGTTGGTGGTTTATATTGTGATCTATATTTTTATTATTTTACTCTAAGAACATTTTCCGTAGTTAAAATGGCGTCAAGTTCGAGTTTTGTTACATTGTACAAGTGGCTCATTTAAAACAAAGTGCGTTTTCTCAAAGAAAACAAACTATTGTTTTAAATGTTCATAATGCACTAATATATCAAAACGAATCAGCAACTGTTCGTGATGTGGTGACTATGTGCTTCAATATGACCGGTGATAGTGAACGAAGTATCTATCGATTTTTAAGTGAGAGAAAACAGGGAAATGGTAGTGAACCAAAAAAACACGTAGGAAAAAATTCCATAATGGTCGATAACTTTAATAGAGATATCATTAGAAGACAAGTCCATTCTATAAAAAGATTCCGACTTTGGACAAAGTAATGACTGTGTTAACTACCGTAGTATGTAATTATTCAACTCGTTAATTATACAGAGAATATATTAATTATAAAAAGTACAAAGATAAGTGACAACTCTAAAAATATCTTGTCAAAAACTAAACTGTCATATCTCCTAATCTAGTTATCTGTCTATGTCTACAACATCTTCCCCTTTTAAGTAGAATATTTTATTTTCTTAGGTAAGGTCGTAATCTGCAAGTCCTTGAGGCAATTTTTCTACTACGTATAGGTCTACTGGGAATTGGTTGACTTCCACCTTGAAGAGACTGAGTTTCATCAGGTAGATCTGGACGTGAACCAATGTCATCTTCATCTGGTACATGAACATTACTTTTGGAGGAGTGATTGAGACTGAACGTATCTAGTAGTATTTCAAGTGGTAAATTGGCTTCAAGTCTGTTTTCCTCTTCATTACTGTCGTTGTATCTTGATTTTAACTGATTGGTATGAACTCTAATTAACTTGTGAGGTTGACTAAGTAATACGTTGTACATTACTTTACCAATGTTTTCAATAATCTTTCCTTCTGTCCAATCTTTTGAGTGGCTCATTTTTACATAGACCGCTTGTCCTGGTTGAAAACGTCGAATTTTTGCACCGTGTTTTTTGTTAAATTGTTCTTCCATTTTTGTATTTGATTTAATTCCTCTGTGATTGTCGGATGGAAGTAGTAGGTTTAATAAAATTCTTGGTTTTCTACCAAACATCGTTTCGAATGGAGAAATTCCTCCAGGAACGTTTCTGTTTGGGGTAGTCCGATATGTTTGTAAAAATGTGGTAATAATATCTTCTGTAGTCTGTTCTCGCATTTTCTTCATTGCTCTTTTAAATGAATCAACAAAACGTTCGGCTTGGCCATTAGATTGTGGATGGTAAGGAGGAGATCGTATATGTTCGATTCCATTGTTCTGGCAAAAGTCACTGAATGTACTGCTGGTGAATTGTGTTCCATTATCAGACACTACAGTTTTTGGTATGCCAAAAGTTGCAAATAAAGAATTCAATTCTTTAATTGTAGAATACGATGTAATAGAATTCATTTTAATAACTTCAGGCCATTTAGCAAAAGCATCTACAACTATTAAAAAGTTTTGTCCTTCAACAGGTCCTGCGAAATCTATATGGACTCTTTCCCAAGGCATTTCCGGAATAGGCCAGGATGCAAGCTCCATTTTGGTTGGAAATTTCGAAGCTTCTAAACAATTTACGCATTTATTTACATATTCTTCGATTTCTTTATCTATTCTAGGCCAGTATACGTAATTTCTTCCAAGAGCCTTCATTCTTTCTTTACCCGGATGTCCTTTGTGTAACTGTTTGAGAATTCTAGCCTGGTATTTTTTTGGAATGACTATGCGATGACCAAAAAATATACAGCCTTCAACAATAGAAAGTGAATCCTTTCGATTTAAGAATTGTTGAAGTTGTAAATCTGTTACCACTTTAGGCCAGTTATTTGAGACGTAGTGTAAAACTTGTTTTAAGGTGACATCTTTTGAAGATTCCGATGCTACCATTTTAGCTGTGACTGGTAAATGTTCCAAAGCATCGTTTAAAATTTGTTTTACGCTGGTTTCTAAGTGTACTGCTGCTATAACAAACTCTTCATCCGGTTTAGATTTCTGGTCCATTAATCTTGATAAGAAATCTGCGTGGCCAAAAGCTGTGGTTGATGTGTACTGAATCTCAAAATCGTAGGCTAAAAGAATTAAACCCCATCTTTGAATACGATTGGCTGTGTACACAGGTAAACCTTTTCTTGATCCAAAAATAGCTAAGAGTGGTTTATGATCGGTTTGTAATGTGAACTTTCGACCAAAAATAAATTTATGGAATTTAGTAACAGCAAATACTAACGCTAACGCCTCCTTCTCAATTTGACTGTATGCTTGTTCTGCAGAAGTAAGTGAACGAGAGGCATGGTAAATAGCTTTTTCAGAGCCATCAGGAAATTTATGAAGAATACATGCACCAAGACCATAGGAACTTGAGTCGGCAGCTACAATGATTGGTAATTCTGGTTTGTAGTGCGTCAATAGTAAGTCTGAAGACAGAGTTTTCTTAATGTTGTCAAAGGATTTTTGGCATTCAGTCGTCCAACTAAAATTGGTGTTCTTCTTCAACAAATTATCTAACGGATATCGTAAATTCTTAAGATTTTTGACAAATTTTCCATAATAATTGACTGCTCCTAGGAATGATCTGAGAGTTGTAATATCAGAAGGTGGTTGCATTTTCTGAATTACTTCAATGCGCGAATTATCTGGTTTTATTCCTTCTTTGCTTAAAATGTTACCTAAATATTTGATTTGTTGCATAGAAATTTTGCATTTGTTGGCTTTAAGTCTAAGACCATAATTTTGAATTCGCTCAAGTACAGAATAAAGATTTGCATTGTGTTCTTCCACTGTTCTTCCTGATATGATAATGTCGTCAAGATATGCAACAACCATATCTAAGCCAGCGAGCATCGTATCCATGAGTTGTTGGAATGCTCCAGGTGCCGTTTTGACTCCAAATGACAGGCGATTAAAATTATACAACCCCTTGTGAGTAGTGATAGTTAAAAGTTTCTTGGATTCATCGTCCACTTCCACTTGAAGGTAGGCATCAGATAAATCTAAGTTACTGAAGATTATGCCATGTGATATTTTAGAAAATATATCTTCAGGAACAGGTAACGGATAACAGTGTGATTCTAGAGATTCGTTCAGACCAGTGGAGTAGTCAGCGCATATTCGTAGTTTTCCCGTAGGCTTCTTAACTACAACAATTGGTGCAGCCCAATCAGAAAAATCGGTAGGTGTAATTGCTCCTTGTTCTTCTAATCGGCATAACTCCTCCTCAATTGCTTGTCTGAGGTTGAATGCTACAGGACGCTTTGGACGAAACACTGGTTTAGAACCTGGTTTAAGGTAGAGTTTAACCTTATGTTTGGTGCAATGACCCAGTCCTTCTTTAAAAACTTCATTAAAATTACTCTTAAGTTTTTCGATTGTAATAAAAGTTTCAATTTTTGAACAAAGTTTGTTAATGGGTACTTCGTCTAACTTAAATTGATATATCCAATCCAAACCAAGTATATTTAAATTTTTGATTGAAGTGACGTAGCAATTTGCAGTTTGAATGATTGAATCTCTATCCATCCGGACTTGGCATTCAATTTCACCCATGAGATCTACTGTTTTTCCACAAGCGTTAAATGCAACATTTGTCGTATTTGAAATAATCGGTTCTCCAATTTTTTTCATATTTCGGTATCTATAATGGTAATGTCTGAGGCAGTATCAAATTGCAAAGATACTTGTTGACCATTCACAAATATTGTAATGTACTTACGAGGAGTATTGATTTGGTTAACGGAAATTGTCTTTAACTGCTTCTTTTGAAACTTTTTTTTCTTATCGTTCTGAAAGCGCGTCGTACTTTCATTGTCTGTAGATTCTCTGATTTTGATTGATTTCTTTTCAAAACATGAGCAATATCCTTCTTTGTGTCCAATTTTGGAACATACCTTGCATGTGTGCTGCGAATATTGGCAAAATTTCTTGAAATGCATGCCTCCGCATTGCCAACAAGGTGTTCTTGGCTTCTCTTGATCCGTATGCTCTGAAATCTTGTGAACCGTTGTATTGTTTTTGTTTTCAACAAGGGCTGTATCACTTTTAAGACTGAGTATTCTTTGGCATTCATCCACTAGTGTTTGTAAAGATAAATCGTCTTTTTCTTCGTTAATTTTGGGCAGTAATCTTGTAGTAATATCGGAATAACATGATGATTTTAGACCTATTACAAATATGAGGCATTTAAACTGATTCTCACTCAGCCTTTTCAAATCAAAAGCTTCACAATGTTTGTTTACGTAACCTGCGTAAGTCAAAAAATCGTCGGTAATATGTTTCTGTGTTTGTAAGCATTTATAGCGCATGCTAAAAATAGATTCTGGCTTTCCGAAAATTCTTTTCAAAATGTTTATAGTAGTCTCAAAATTGTTTTCTCGTGGATGTTTTGGAAGAATAAAATTTGTGTACCTTTCGTGTGCTTGTATATTCAATTTCCTAATAACGAGTCTGACTTTAGCTGCATCATCCAGTCTTGAAGCGTCGTTGAGAAATAAGTCTTCGTATCTGTTATACCAAGATTCAAATGTTATGATATTATCTGGGTCTGGTACGAACTCTGTAATATTCCTTCCCAACGATTCAATAAGTAATTCGGTGTTATTTGTGTCCGAATCACGATTTGCACCTGGTCTAGATGAGTTTGCGGCTAGCATTTCCAAAATTTTAACCTGCTGCTCCAGCATTCTTTGTAATACTTCTGGTTCCATGATCCTCGTCGCCAAACTGTTAACTACCGTAGTATGTAATTATTCAACTCGTTAATTATACAGAGAATATATTAATTATAAAAAGTACAAAGATAAGTGACAACTCTAAAATATCTTGTCAAAAACTAAACTGTCATATCTCCTAATCTAGTTATCTGTCTATGTCTACAACAGACTGTTATAGCAGAAGTAGGTACGTTTCCCAAATTTGGACGAAATACGTTATGGAAACTCCTAAAAGAAATGGTTTTAAGTATGAGTCGTATAAAAAACGAAAATTTTTAAATGAGACAGAAAAAATTATTTGCTGGAGAACACAATACTTAAGACGTATTAAAAAGTTTTGGAGCAAGGGAAGAACTAGGAAGGGCACACTATTTCTAAAGCATGGATGGACACCAATATTTCAAATTCCCATTGGGTATTTTTGAAGGGATATTCAACAGGATTAAATGTTCCTCGAGGAAAAGGTCGCAGACCAATAATCGCAGAAATTGGCAGTGAACATGGTTTTGTAGAAAATGGGTTATTAGACTTTGTGTCAAAGTAAACCACGAGGAAATGACCTCTGATGTTTTTGAAGATTATTAAGTATTAAGTTTGCTACCTTATCACTGTTAATTTAACCACATAGAATTACTTAATATGGGCACAGGTAAAAAAAGAGGTGGTAAGAAACGTAATGAACTATAATAGTATATTAAACAACGCATTTCACATGGAATTCTGTTATAACACGGGTTCAAGTTTAAAAAAGAACGAGTGTCACAACAGCCATATGAAATAAGTTGTTTATAATATTTTTTATATTTTGCTATTTTATCAATTTTTTAAATTAATTTATTTTTATGTAATTACGAAAATTTTGATTTTAAAAAGTATGTCGGTAGCACTGTGTAATTTATAACATTTGACAGTTTTGACATTTAAATTATGAATGTTTTCAAAAATATTTTAAAATGACTAATACACCAATAATAATATATTATATAAGTAAAAGATGATATTTATATTCACAAATACTTTTTTGAAGAACAATATAAAATTAATAAATTGCTATTAACCACAAATGTCATTGTCAATAGTCTTGCCATTAGATACTGCACTCATGTCGCCAACCATTTAAAACAAAAATTTGCGTAAAAGTTACATTGGGCATTTTCCAATATTCACCGTAAATAAACTGGTCGAATAAACCGGTTTTTTTATGGTCAATGTCAGGTTCTCTATGGTTTCTGTGGAATATTGAAACGCTTTGGTAGATGACCGATGTTTTGACATTTCAATTTGTTTTTTTTTGCGTTCTGTGTTATGAATTTGTATTCAGATTTGTTTTATCATATTTTTGAAGTAAACGAGACTTGAGTTATCTCTTTAGATTGTTTATTGTTTTATTAGCCAATAAAACAGACCAAAATAAATTGAAATAATATTAAATTTGATTTAGGTAAATTTTAGTAATTATTTTACTGACTATTTATATTTTGAAGGACAATATTATTTCCGTTCAACATTACTTTCCCATTCTCATCAAATACCGGTTTCCAAGTTGCCATTTTTTATAGAAATATTTATATTTTAAAAATACCAATCTGACAAAAAACCTCGAATTGTATTAAAGGTTAGAAAAAACACCGAAATTCCAACCCAAAAACCTGGTAGTTGCGGTGCTTGACCGGTAGAGTTACCGGTGAATTTAGAAACACTCACAAAGTCAGGAACGGTTAATTTTGGAACGCTTCGGTGTGCAACCGGTTGACACCGTGGCATTCACCGGTGAATACTGGAAAATGCCCATTACGATACGATATTTAGAGGGTTGTTAAGTGCGGTCATGCGCATTAGTTAAAAAAATAACCGATCAACATAATAAGCAATAACGTACTCAATTAAATAGATTACTTAATTGTGTTTTGGCTTTTTAAATGTATGATAAACATCTTTGAATGTTATAACTTGTCAACACCGACTTCCAAGGTCAATTTCGACTGATGTATGATGTGAAATATTTAAAATAACGCAAAATAATAATAATGTTTTCCGTGTAACCAGTAAAATAGCATGGCCTTCAATTTTTCATTAGCTGGTTTAAGATGCTTTTAATCTGCCCGATCCATTAGAGGCAGCAGCATCGTTTACGTCACGTTAACAGACGGGAGATTTTTTTGTTTATGTTTTATTTGTACGTACTTGTGCACATTTATTAACAGTTGTTTAGTTTTTTTTTAATAATAATAAGTTAAAAATATTCACTTAAATTTTCACCACAGCAATTTTCACTAGCACTTTTTAGCACTCATAATAATTGACAGTTCTGACGCTGCGATATGTAATAAATTTGTTACAACTGTTTGTTTACATCTCATCTGATCTCATCTAAACCCGACATTTAAAGAATAATTTTCAGTACACAAGTCACAACTCGTGTCATAACAGCCATATGAAATAAGTTGTTTATAATATTTTTTATATTTTGCATTTTATCATTTTTTAAACTAAATTATTTATTTTATGTAATTAAGAAAATTTTTATTTTAAAAAGTATGTCGGTAGCAGTGTAATTATTTATAACATTTGACAGTTTTGACATCTAAATTATAAAATGTTAATTTTTTTCAATATTTTAAAATAACTAATACACCAATAGTAATATATTATATAAGTAAAAGATGATATCCATATTCACAAATACTTTCTTAAAGAACAATATAAAATTAATAAATTGCTATTAGCCACAAATGTCATTGTCAATAGTCTTGTCATTAGATACTTCACTCATGTCGCCAACTATTTAAAACAAAAATTTGCGTGCGTAAAAGTTACATTACGATACGCAAATGCGTTTTATAATGAAGATTTTTATAAGTGCAAAATATAAAAAAATATTTGCACTTTTTACAGTGTACAGTTTTTAAAGTGTAATTTTGTACATTGAGGTTTTATATAAAAAATGTAGATATATTATAAAAGCTGGTGACGTTAGGTTTGTTCATACAGAAAATCCCTGACAAGTTTCCAACATGTGGATATAACAGGTTGGTGACAACTAATCATGTACTTGTCCCTGATCCCTAATTGGTATCACAGAACACAAATTTTGTGTGTATTCTTCAGGTATTCTGACAGTGTTGATGATTCATTGGCAACTGCCGGACCGACTCTAAAATGCTCTATACATTCTTCATCATTATATTGTAGCACTGTTTGATTAATAAAATTTTTATTTTCGGGTTTTATTTTCTCCTCAAGAATATCTTCAATATCGGATTCTGTAGAGGATGCTTAATGTAGGTCGTTAAATTCAAACTCATTCATTGCTTTAATATCAATTTTAAATGCAGAATAAATAATAACTTAAACGCATACTAAACTAAACACTGCTAAACACTTAAACACTATCTAACATCATAGAATAAGGTTGTAAGTAGAAAAATTCAAATCAATCAATGATCGGTATCGTCACAAATCATTTTTTAGTCACAGAACAAATCTTGGACAATTTACTTGAGATTAATCCGCAAACAGTTTTGACTGTCCTCGGATTGTCAGAATTTTCTGTACGTACATCCGACACTTTCCTTGAAAACTGTCAGAAATCACTGAGAACAGACAAAAAAAAACTGCGCAGACTCATGATGTCCCCAACAGGTTTCTGATTGCTGTGTGAACAAACCTTTTATGTAATTGGAACTAGGGGTTCTCTTCTCGCAAAGTAAGGATGAGTCTGGTATTCAATTTTGGACCCACAAAATTCTCAAAATGTCCCATTTTAAAAAAAGATTCAATGTACAAAAGTTCTTTTAGCTCTGTAGTGCGGTAGTATGTAATTTTCTTCGGAAGTTGTTATAGATGATTGCTTCAAAGATGAATTTAATAGTTACCTCCGTATTTTATAGCAGTGTAGTTAGACTGATTCTGTCATTAAAGATTTAAATTAAATACTTTTTAAAATAAAATTTAACACTTTTTGAATATTATGTTTATTGTTTACCCAAAAAAATACAAAAAAAAAAACTATAAATTTACCTTTTCTTCTTTCTGGCTTCTGCGTCGCGTTTAGTCTTAGCCCACTTATTGAATTTTGCTTTCTGTTTTCCAATTTTGGTTTTGTTGTACCATTTTTGATATTTTTTCCATTTTTTATCTGTGATTGGCTGAATTTTATTTTGAATAAAATACTCGTAAATTTCTTCGGGAGTAAGAGGTTTGAAATGCAGTTGAATTATTCTTCTAGGCGTCAATATTTGTTCCAAGACTTCTTTTAGTACGGGAAAGGTACAATTTTGGGTAACCTTAAATCCACAAAAAACCTTTATTAGTTTGTAATTCAGAACGCCTATAAATATAAAAATAAGATAACATGAGATAATAAAAATTAAGAAAAATTAAAGTGGTCTGTATACGTTCACGGAACCAACGATTCTTAAATCCGAAGTGATACATGCAAAGGCTCTGAAGCTCATTACAATAGAAAATATAATATATAATATATTGGCTTGGTAGTTTAACTATTTTATTGTATCTGTGGCATATCAATAACCTTAGTCCCTGGTTACCTATGTTTCACTTGTGTGGCAGCCAACAATTCCACAAAGAACGGCATTGCAGAAAGTGCAACGGTCTAGAAATAATAAGAGCTATGACAACGTGTTCCAGCAGTCCTAGAGGCGATGCTGTGTTTTCTTCGGCTACAATAGTGCATAATGAGAGAGGATGCAGATGGTGTCTAACGACTGCAACAGAAACAAACTTAAAACCTGGTAAGTCATCTTAGGATCCTCAGCATTCACTATTTCAGTTAGGTTTGACTTCGACACGCCGTAAGAAGTGGTTATGAGAAAGATCCATACGGTTGGAGAGGTTGAACCAGAGCTGTAAGAGGGCTCACAGATGGGAGAGACAAGGTCTAAAATCAATATGGGAAGAACCCAATTAAATATATTTACCAGGCAACCCCACAATGGCATTCCCTAGGACTTAATGGAAGCCAAAAACGTGTCTATCAGTTACCTTGGTAGTATTATTACAAATCTAATAAATCTTTGGATTTGATTACGCTTTAAACAAATATACAAAAAAATATTGATCTCTACCTTAGCTATGGATGTGATATTAAAATTTCTATCAACTCCTGGATAACGCATTAGCAATTCACTCCAAAACATATAAACACTATTGTAACCACTTCTAGGAACTAAAATATGTTTTTCGTATACTTTCTTTAGCTTGGCTTGAGCACTCCACGGTTTGTTAGTCACACCTAAAAGTAATAAAGAAATAAAAAATAAAATAAATTATCTTTTTTAACAAATATTTAACACTAAAAACATTTGTGAACGAAACTTCCACAATTTATTTAAAATATTAATCTTTTTTATTATTAACCGCTGTATCGTCATTTAACTCATCATCAGTTAAACATATTGAAGTGACACTTTAACTCGTAAGATCTCTATTAGAAGTTGTTTAAGTTGTATTGAGATTAGAACAAATATTGAAGTGATAAGACATAAAAATATTGAAGCTGATGTATAAAACAGTGTTATTCATTTCAATTTATAGGTCAAGAGGCGATTATTTAATAAATAACTCACTTGGAAACCAACAACGAATATTGTTATTTATAATAAAATTTGACCACACTCAAAAATATTTTTGCCAATTTTTAACTTATTTTGTTGTAACCATATTATGACATTGGGCGTCAATTTGTGATATGATTTACATGTTGAGAGTGAATTTATAAAAATATTTAGTTAACTTTTAAAAAAAATAACAATATACCAAAAAAAAATGTAATTTACAATAAAACAACCATTAATCTTAATTTCGTCTTTAATTAGTTGTAAAAGATATTTCAATAATTAACAAAATTTATAAATGTTTATCACAGCAAAAATTATGATAGTTAAATACCTCGGCTAGGGGTAAGTAAGTTCATTAGCTCTGACTATAGTACAATATTTGTTTCTTTAAGAAATTATAAGGGCGCCACTGAAATCTTTTTTTATTTTTATGATACTACTGAAGAAAGTTGTTTTAAGCTGAGTTATTTAAATAAGTATCATAAGATGACAGAAAGTTGTTAAAAAAAACTGTCTATGAAGTAAAAAAAAATGAAAATGTACCAACAGATAAAAGATAAATAGATTTCCTTGGTGCTAAAATGAATGAAGTTGAGAATACGTTACAAAAAAAATAATCCGCAAACAGTTCTTTACAACTACTTATTCTAATACAGTTAACGATACGACAATGATTTTGACATTACGTTTAAGAAATAAAGAAAAACGAGACAGCTGTATAATATTATAAATGATTATAAATGCATTTATTTACGTTGGTCGACTAATCTTTTTTTACATCTGCGATCCATTGGTTGATCCAGGAGAGGGCTGGTCCAGTGAAGGGTTGGTCTGGTGAACAGTCCACCAATGTAGAATCAATCAACGGTAATTCGGTAGTAACTCAGTAATGTTTTTAAAATTGGGATTGTCTTTGAAATTGAAATTTCTAATGTCTTTGGTATTTTATATTCCAATGCTGTGTGTAACACCAATGACAATAAGAGAATGAATCGTGGTTGAAGGTATTCGACTATGCCACATTAAAGATCGTGTATAAAGTTGGAATTACTGACAGGATTCGTTTTTAATAATTAACATGTTAAAAACTCTATACAATAGCTGGCGTTAGCCATATAATTAATTTAAAAATACTACGTTTTTAGTTAACATATCATGTTACATTGTGTGCTAAAATAAATTATTTTCGATCATTTTTACTTGACAAATTTTTGATAAGACGTTAATTGTGGTAGAATTGTTACTTTGGTTGAGGAAGGCCACACACAAACTGCCGTTGCTGCTCTTGTTGGATTTAACCAAAGTAATGTTTCTAGAGTTATAAGAAAATATCAGTTCTTGATCGTCCGAAATGTGTCTGCCCAGGATTACTACATACTACATACCCCATATTAATGGCATAAAGGAACCCGATTATGACTGCCCCAGCCATTAGAAGAGAACTTTAGCAGGCTCACGACATCATTATTTGTAATCAAACGATAAGGAACTGGTTACATGCAGTAAATTTGTTTACAAGAAGACAGTTGCATGTTCCCTCTCTTTGGAATACAAGATAATTC